>JAHLJT010009419.1:4581314-4618113 GCA_031308135.1 Acheta domesticus | reverse complement strand
TTCTCCAAGAGACCGTAGCAGCCATGCTCCTTACATCATTTCCCACCCCTCCTCCCTCTTTTCCCTTTCCTCTCTCTCTCTCTCTTTCTCTGTCTCTCACTCTCTCTCTCTCGGAAGACAAATAGTGTGCTTCTCAACCGACTGCCTTCCGTTGCTTACAATTTTATGAGAATCAGTCTACGATGCAATATTTCGAATTGGAACACCACATCCTGAGATCATATACTGCGGATCATGACTCTTCAATAGCGTGCTAATTCAGTTAATGCCCCTGACGTGACGCTTTTAGACTAACGTTCAGTACAGTTCAGTTTTTTAATGACCAAATGCATGTTTTGGCCAGTCAAGATGTAAGAAATTTGCATCTCTAAACTTTAGAGTTGACATGATATTTTAAGATTTCTGTTTTAGAGGAACATGCTTTCGGTGAAACTAAGAATATAATTACGTGATATTAGTCATTGTCGGTCACATATTTTTTCACAATCTCAGTATTTCACCAATTGCTTTTTTTTTTAAATAAAATTCTGGCCCTCAAGAAAATGTGCGCAGATAAATTTCTTTGACAAAATAAATAAATAAATAAATCATTATCTACATAATCAACCGTGTCATTTTTGCTTAATTTTAGTTTTTAAATATCTATCACACAATTTTTTTCGAAGCAATTTGGTTCGCTGCTATTTCATGGGGATAAATCAAATAAAAATCAGGATAATGTTTTATGTACATTTCAACATTTTATGTACATCATCTTTAATAAATTCACAGGAATAAGACCCCTCACTTCATATCGTATACATATCATCTGCAATGTGTGGTGAATCATAAACCTTCATGAATCAATGCCGGCAATTACGACTATTATTAATTTATTTCCACCGCACACTACGCTGAAGCAAGCCTGCCTTCACTCCAATATCGATCCGCTTTACGTTCTCCTCAGTGTAAAATTTTATTTTGTATTTGGGTTCGCGAAGTCACCCCTTTACCGGGAAGCGATTAAATATTATAGTTTAGTTGGAAACTTGACTTCTAATATTAATACCTATCACGTGGCTTTTGCTACCTATTAAACAAACACAAAATTTCAACAACGGCTGCCAAACGTAATGTCAGCAATTACTTATTTATTTTGGAATTCTCTTCCAACCAAAATGACATACGGTGAACCAATTTCCAAATGAAAACATTTACATAATAATAAATACACATAAAATATACCCTTTCAACAAAACAATTATCATTACAAACTAAAATCATTAACACATTTCTTTACATCTCATTCATACGAGTGCACTTTCTTACAATCGAATTATTTTTTATGACCATTCTGTTTATCCTTACAATTAAATTACAATCTTGGCCTTGTCATAAAATTGTTACTTTAATAAATTTTGACCCTTCCCTGTAAATGTTCCCCGACTGTTGCCAAATGCCTACGTCTGCGTTTATATTTAGTTCCATTACTATACCACTTTATCCGGATCCGATTTCCACTCTCGCGGACTACTGTTTCATACTAACATAACTCTTAAAAACATCTCAAAAACTTTTATCTAATCCACTACTCGAATCAGCCAACTCATTACACCACGATCCGTCCCGTCCAAGAATATGAAGTCATTTGTGCTTATGTATTGTTACATTACCTTCTTTACTACCAGAATCCCCAGCTACAGCAACTTACCATTTAGGTAAAAATTACAGCCAACCACGGAGAATTCATTCACGCTACCCCAAAGACATTTTCAAGCCTCCCTAAGTAACTGAAAATATAAACTCTTTCTCTCTCTCTCTCTTACACCCTCGCACACACAACACCAACTCTTTTTTTTTTCTAACAAACTTCTACAGAAAGAATATTGACAGACCTGAGGATGATTCATCCTAAAACGTTATGTAATCGTATGTAAACGCCCTTGAAAGGCAGAAATGCCGAAGAAATAAAATTTAAAAAAACGCCGCGCATTTTAAAACAAAAAACAGCCGTTCTCTTTTATTACAATTATAATATCATAATAATAGGAAATGGTGTGGCATTTACGATGCTATCATCGAAATCAATATTAGATGTAGGCTCCCCATCGTAACTGTTTATTTTGGCATAAAGCTTCTTCGGCCGCATTGCGGCCATCTTCAGTGCTCTTAGAGGCGGCTGTGGGCCTCAGTCCTGGGCTGTCCTGGTCCAGGGCTGTCCTGGTCCAGGGCTGTCCTGGTCCAGGGCTGTCCTGGTCCAGGGCTGTCTTGTCTGGACCGAGGCCCACAGCCGCCTCTAAGAGCACTGAAGATGGCCGCAATGCGGCCGAAGAAGCTTTATGCCAAAATAAACACGATGGGGAGCCTACATCTAATATTGATTTCAATCATAATATCGTTTACAGTTTACAAATGCAATTACGTTTTCACTACTTACTTCGTTGCAATAACTTCAAACTCAAAATATAAAAAGTCCGAATAGTAATATTTATAATTTTCTTGCTTTATTGAAACTCGAATCTTATTATAATTATTAACGCTTCTGTGATAGCACACATCACATGTCAACACATTCAATTTTCCTATTCCAAATATGGGAATGTTTTCTCTAATTAAAATGTTCACTATTTCGAAATGATATAACTTGTGCGATTATTTACTTATTGACTAAATGTTCGCTATTTATTTATTTCCCACTGGTCTGCTAGCGACACAATTCCTTGGATTTCTTAATTAAATAGCATTTTCTAGAGAATGTTGTTTTAAAAGACAACGAAAGAGATGTGAACGATCTGGCAACAGTGGCTAGTCTCTTTAACCAATACTTTTCGAGAATTGCTGTCGATCTCGCTAAGGGTTTTCAGCCCTTCAACATCTGACGTTTCCCTAAAAATCTTAGACACAACGTTCGTTTCCGAAACCTCTTCATATGAAATTCTCAAAATAATCGGTAAATTAAAAAATAAATATTCGGCCGGTTTAGATGAATTTCCGGATTGTTTGTTAAAGACGTGTGCGCCAGCCATTATACACCCGTTAACTCACATATTTAATGCATCCTTATGCACCGGAATTTTCCAGATATTTTTAAAACAGCTAAGATCAAGCCGCTCTTCAAAAAAGGCAACAAAAATAAAATTCAAAATTATCGGCCAATTTCTCTTTTGTCAGTTTTGTCAAAAATATTAGAGAGACATTTTATGTGCGAATGGAAACCTTTCTCAATATACACGACGCGTTTTCAAATTGCCAACATGGATTCCGAAAATCAAAATCTTCGGAAACAGCCATTTTTTTCTTTTCTTAAAGATGTTGCCTCATCATTGGATCAAAACGAAGCAACTATTGGAATATTTTTAGATCTTTCAAAAGCTTTTGACGTCATTGATCATAACATTTTACTTTCAAAATTACCTTCGTATGGAATCCGTGGTATTGCTCTAGATTGGCTATGTTCGTACCTTAAACAACGATCTCAGAGAGTAGAAATACCTTACTGGAATGATGGAACTTTATGTACACACCTTACCGGTTCTTTGCCAATTGTACGTGGAGTCCCGCAAGGATCGATTTTAGGCCCTATTCTCTTCCTATTATACGTAAATGACATGCCCTTAGCGATTCGAAACGGAAAAACAGTTCTCTTTGCGGATGATACAAATATTCTTTGCAACAAAGAAACCGTAAATAGTACAATATCAGACTTTCAAATTGGTTCCGTAATAAAAAATTAATAGTAAATGAAAAGAAAACAGTTTCAATGCAGTTTTCCATTTCAAATAAAAAAATCTGTACTCCATTGAAAATGAACGGTGTGCCATTGACTGATGTTGAAGTAACAAAATTTTTAGGTCTATCAATTCAGTCAAACCTCAAATGGAATGCCCACTTAAATGAATTTAACACAAAATTAAGTTCATTATGCTACGCGTTCAGAATTCTTTCAAATTCCGTCAGCCTTCATACAGCTCGTTGTGTATATTTTGCCAATGTTCATTCTCGCCTGAGATATGGCATAATATTTTGGGGAAACACATCTTATAGCTCCCAAACTTTTAGATTACAAAAAAGAATTGTACGAATAAAAAGCAAATCGAACCCACATGATTCTTGTAAATCTCTATTAATCTAGGAATTTTACCATTACCTTGTCTCCTGATTTACGAATCAGTAGTTTTTGTCAAAAATGACTTACTGAAGGGCGGGAATATATTTTCAGCAAACGCCGATGTCTATAAGTATAACAGACAACGTAGTAATCATATACACTAGGTGGCAGTATCAACAGCTCACTACAAAAAATTCACATACAATTCAAGTACATTACTCTACAACACTTTGCCAGATGACATTAAACGATTAAATTCGATGGAAAAGTTTAAGTCCCAAGTAAAATCGTTTCTGCTGCATAACTGTTTCTATACAATTCGAGACTATACCGAGCATCAAAAAGGAAAGTAGCGTTAATTTTAACAATGATAGTTAATGTAATTATTTATCATTTGGACAGTATAATTCTAAAGAACCTGTAACAAGTATTGTACAACAGTTTCTGGGTTGATGGCCCCCATCTCGATCAGGTTTTTGGCCAGTTTCCCTGATCCTTGAGCAAATGCTGAGATGGTCCCTTGTTTTGCTTCTGGACATAAATGTAACTTCATTATTTGTGCACATCTTCTGAATTTCAGTGGCAAATATAGTTATTTAAATTATCGTTTTCCATATTATCGTGGCAAAAAGTATTATTCTTTCATGAAGAACATGAGGATTCTGGGCAGGAATTTATAGCTAATTTACTTTTAAAAATATATTTTATTATATAGGAGCGAATCTTTTGTCAACAAAACTTGAAAAAAACGCTCTTTTCTGTATTCAAAATTCGACTAGAATATGGTTTAAGATAGAGACACAGAATTATGAAAACGTGCACAAAATTCACTTCTCCCCCTAGCTCGTCACACTCAGTTTTTAACTGTTTATGACGTAAATAAATAAAAAAAAGCTACGATCTATTCAGTATATAATTTCCTCCACTCCCATTTTTTCTCTTTTTTTTGGTACCTCATTTGTTTAAAACCGTTCACTAAGAAGCGAATAGGAGGGACATTAAAATCAGCCTTTTTTCAGAAATAATAATTCGGAATATTATTTTATTGAAGTGAATGTTCTTCTAACATGAATGATAGTGTGGTGCATGTAAGTGTAATTATTTGTGTGTTAAGGGGCAGTTGATAGGACAAAGAATATGAAGTAAAGATTGCTCGGACCAGGATCCGTTTGTTAGTCTACTGTTCCAATTTTTACTGAACTCGCTTGATTTTTGAGAATTCCACAAGTTATGTGAGAAAGAATGTGCTATTGTGTCACCACCAGTTTTTATATTGTTTTTCATTATGTGACGAGTCTCAGAATTACTCTTCCTCCTGAACCCGGCTTAGCTTTCTCAATTAGTTTAAGTGTCATACTTGAACTCCAAATGGAGAAAACTCATTCATTCTATTAAAAAATATACACCAACGAAAAGGTATAGAATATTCCCATAAGTGTAACGTCATGGGAGTTTCCACACCCCATTGAAACTCCAGCCTTGGGCCAGATGCAAGTCGCGCCTGATGTTTATTGACGGACGCAAACTTTTAATACAATTATCTTAATTACAGGAAGTTAGCGTCGTGTAGAAAGTTCCCAAGGGCCTCGTGGATGCGGAAGCGGTGTTGGAGTGCAGCGCACGTGGAATGGGGAGACCGTGTGAACACGGTGGTCGGAGAGAGTAAAGGGAAGGGAAGGGGAGGGAAGGCATAGGGCAGGCGTAAGGAAAGTGTAGGGAAAGACTAGGGAAGGAGTAGGGAAGGAGAAGGTAAACGTTAGAGAAGAGGCAGGACATGGGTAAGAAGGAAGTAGTGAAGAGGGGGAGAAGGGGTAAGGAAGGGGAAAGGAAGGGGTAGGGAGGGGATAGGAAAGGGATAGGAAAATGGATATGAAGAGGGATAGAAAAAGGGATAGGAAAAAGGGATACGGAAAGTGATATTAAAAGGGATAAGGGAAGGGGTAGGGATGTGGTAGGGATGGGGTAGGGATGGGGTAGAGATGTTGTAGGGATGTGGTAGGGATGGGATAGGAATAGGGTAGAGATGGGGTAGGGTTGGGGTAGGGAAGACGCAGGGCAAGGGTAGGGAAGAGGTAGAGAAGGGAACAAGTAGGGAAAGAGTAGGAAAATGGGCGAGAATGAGTGTCGACGGAGTGATTGATGTTTCCAGGCACGTCAACGGCCATGGTCATTATTCCCATAAGTGTAGTGGATGATTTATCCCGGCTGGTGGCTGTGTTTCTACGCCGCTGAATGGTGAGATCCGGCGCCGATGCACACGTCTCTCGATATGTGTGGTATTGCAGTGCATGAAAATGTATGCACGTCAGCTTGTAAGAGAAGAAGAGGGAAAAAGTGTGCGTCCGGACCGTGGCCCGTTTGATAGGATAGTTCTGGAATTCACCCCCTGTATTGATCGGAGAAACTACGTAAAGCCTACAAATTATAGAAGTTAGACACAGGAATTCTCCAGAAAGACGCGGGATTCGATCTGGGTAGCTGTTCTCGAAAATCCACCCGCGTCTGGACTGGAATCCAATGACCACCCCGGGCGGGAATATAGATAGATATTATTTATTTACCCTTCTCGGCTATTTTTTACATAAAATACATATTTACATACATTGCTTACATTCTATAAGTATACTCTATTAACTATTTACAAAATGAATTTTCTACTTTGATGTGTTTTATAATTTTTCTTTTAAATTCTTTAATTTGTTCACAGTTTTTTATTTCTAATTGTAGTTTATTATATAATTCAATTCCTTTGTCAAATAGTCCTATTTTTTGCCTGTTCAGTTTTACTAAAATTAATTACTAAATGTTGTGCTTGTCTTGTTTCCCTTGCTGCTTTATCTTTCACTCTTTGGATTTTGTTTACTAAATCTCCTCTTATTTGGGTTTTTAATTAATTTAAAATAAAAATTAGTGTCTTATACTGAATTCTCTCTTTATTGAAGAAGGAGTGAAGGAAGAAGGGAAGGAGTGAAGAAGGAATGAGAAAGAGGCGAGGTCGCAGTGGAGACGGAGTGAGAAAGGAGGCGGGAGCGGGAGCGGAGAGCGGGTCTCCGTGGCGGGGGCGGCGGGGACGAGTCACCCGAGGCGAGCGGACACCTTCGAGAGAAGCCACCGCTTCCGCTTTGCATAATTGTCCGGGAGGCGATTGCCCTGAAGAGGCCTCGCGCTTGGTGCTCGCGGCAGACGAGGACGCCGAGTGGCGCAGATAAGGGAAATTACTCCTCGCGGCGAAGGTAGTAATCAGCGAAATTGTAAAAGGGTCGGTGCGTGGCTCTGCGACCAGTGCGGTTCGTTTGGCTAACTATGGGATTCTGACTTCAAACTGGGGAAGTTCTATCCAGAATATATAATGATTATTTCACTCGTGCTGCAGTTTTGGAAATTAATAAGATTCCACTGTGTCACAATCCAATTATTAACGTTATTTGCGGAATTTAGTTTATAAACGTGAATGTGTGTACGTGTGTATATTTTTATGTTTGTTTGTATATACGTACATGAATGTTTGTATGAAGGATGTGCAAACCTTCCGAACCGATGGAGCGATTGCTTTTAAATTTTGCACGAATATTTTTGAGCGGTTGAGAAAAAAAACATACGGGTGTGTATGTATTTGCGATCCACTGTTACCTTACATTACTTCATTTACAAGATGTAGTTTAATCTAGCCCACAATGCATCCAGGGTCATGTTGTTGGGCAACGCGACTCGAGGCGCTTGTGGTGCGGAAGGGAGCGGCGGGGGTTGCGCGGGCGGGTTATGGGGCGGGCAGAGCAAAGGAAGAGGAAAGCACTGGCGAGGTCGCTTAATTGAGACAAATTAATTTCCCGGCTACTTCCGGGTGAACGGGTAGAGCTTATAATTAAAATCAAAATATATGTTCCCGTTAATTATTTTTAGTGTTCTTGGGTTGATTCTAGTACTTCATTTTAATCTTAACACTTTATTTTTTGTAACATGTGTGCACCGTAGTACCTAAGGGACACATCACTAGCCACAGGATTTCAATACAAATCATACATTTTCTGTATAGTAAGAAAGTAAGTGAATTTGGGCGTGGAACTGCGCCTCAGCTCCACCTCAACTGCTCTCCCACTCCACTTCCACTCCGCTTCCACTCCGCTTCCACTCCGCTTCCACTCCGCTTCGACTCCACTTTCATACCACTTCCATTCCATTTCACTTCACTTTCAGTTCATTTCACTCCACTTTCATTCCATTCCGCTTCCGCTCTATTTCCCTTCGCTTCCACCCTATTTTAATGTCAGCTTCCTTTCAAAACAACTTCACCTCCCTTTCACCTCAACTTCACCTCCCTTTCAACTTAATTTCACCTCAAACCTCAACTTCATCTCGATTTCACCTCTACTTCACCTCGACTTCACCTCAACACTCCCTCAACTTTAATTCAACCCCACCTCAACTCTACTTCATCTCCACCTCAACTCCTCAACTTCGCCTCAACTTATTCTCATTCCCACTTCCCACTCGTGTCCATCGCAACTCCTCGTGTTCTCATGTGCACCGCAACTTCTTGCGATGCCACAACCGTTTGAAGGGCAGAGGAAGCGTGATAACATTGATTAGGAACAGTTTAAAGGAATCGCGGAATATATCACACATTACGAAGCGTCCAAATGACTTGGTAAGCGGCGCCAGAAAGCGCAACGTTGGCGCCGCCGCAGGCGCGGCCCAGTAAAACGCGAAGCGACTCCCATTCGTCTGAGTTATTAATGTCTGCGTCAAGATAGCTCGCAAGTAAACTTTATTATCTGGAAGTTTTCCTTGCGGCGGAGCGGAAAGATAATTTAATTTCGCGGCGCTAGTTACATTCATCGCCCTTTGTGGGGGCAGACCTCTGTCGCCCGACGCGACCGCTCTACTCATTGGATCGCTCGCCCGCCGGCACAGAGCAGCAGTGTTGCGCCTTTGAACACGTGATCCTTTCGCGATGCGGGTGGCTGTTACGCGTACGAGGCAATCCGACCCATGCGTCTGTGCACTTCGTGTACTAAGGGAGTTATCTGGTGGAGATGTCATTTGTCCCATGCAAGGGAGTGCGAAACAGCGTCTCCACTAGGAAGGTAGTAATGGAAATAGGCCTATGGGGTGGTAATGGATCTGTTTTCCCCAAAGTTAGCTCGGGTAGTCCAATATCCAATCTACTCCTGTGTATTCGTTGCATAAATATTTACTGAAGATTAGTTATTCTTACACTTATAGATTTCATAAAGATGATAAATTCGTTTGTCTATTTTTGAGTCGTGTTGCAGATTTCGATTAGTGACCTAACTCTGGAATCATGACAAAAGCGTATTTTAATTTTCAACAACTAAAAATGTCTGGATAATCGTCCAGTGCTTTACGCACTTGATTGTGATTTTCTAGCTTTTGCTCTTATAAATAGTAAAAGTCTCTGAGCAACTATTGTTTGTAAGTACAGGGCTAATTTGCAATACTGTGATTCATACGACATAATCAGCGTTGTCGTTTGCTCCATATAGTACTTGCAGAGTCACATTTATTACAATCTAGCAGAAAATTCATTTGTGGGGTCGCCAGTCATTTTCACGTAGAATACCGCAAAAATTACTAAATTTTAGACAGATTTTCCATGACCTTTTTTCAAAAATTATCTCTAAGGAACAGATTTTCATAAAAGAAAAATTATATTTTCATAATTGTAGTTGTAGGAAGACACCGAAAAAGTTTGAAGTTGTGGCAATTTTCGAAAAATCAGTTTTCAACAAACATGAGACCTGCACACAGATGCTTTCCCGCCATTCGATTTTTCAGTATCAAGGGTTCAAAAATATGGATTATGGCTACACCATGTGATAGAGGATTTTCCCCTAAATTTAGCAACTGTATTTATCAATTTTTTTCGTTACCAGGATGAGAGTTTTTCTGCCAAAAATTCGCCGTTTTTTTCGCGCAGCATCACAGAAGTTTTTCTACCGCACAAGCGTTAGCGAGAAAGTAAAAATATTACTCCTATGGAAGGCAAAATGAATCTGCCTGTTATTTCTCTGCTCTGGATTAGCGGAGACAACTCATGTTACTTTTAGAAACTTCGTAATTTTCATTATTTGAGTAAAGTGTAAATAAATTCTGGAGCACTAAGCGAAATGGCTTCCGTGCGTAGTGCGCTGGATTCGTAATCGAGATGCCCGGAATCGATCCCCATCCTGGCCGGGGTTTTGTGGTTTCCCCTGGCAATAAGGCGAATGCTGGGATTGTTCCACGAACACCGCCCACCTCTCACTACCCCACCTTAAAACCTCCCACCGTCATCCTAGTCCTTTCACCCCTCATCATCATCGTATCCAATAATAATAACAATAACTCCACCTAGCAAAGTACACGAACTGTAGTTAGTGTGGAGCTTGAGTGCCCATGAACTTGAGAGCTATGTCAGTGGTAGCCTAGCTACTGGTACGGCCTACCTTGCTGTATAGGTTGAAGGTGAGCCGACGAAGAAGTACTCCAGAGGAAAGTGGGGAAGTAGAGAGGGAAATGTCATGACCTTTGGACTTCTTGTTATTGGCCCAGGAGGGTACAGGAGAGAAACTGGGTGGCACACCAGGCCACTGATTAGAGTGAAGGCCCGAACCTTGCATTAGCCAGCGAAGGAGGCTGCCTTCAGCAGTCAGTGAAAATCCCGTGGGGTTTAATAATGCTGACTGGCGATCGGAGGGACCCCTTGCTGGGCCCTGCGGGGGGGTGCCCCGAGGCGACTATGGGTCGCAGTAACGGATGGCAAGAAACAACCCAAAGGTGAAGTGTGATCTGTGAAGTCACTTAAAACTGCAAATCTTCTCTTAAAACCAATGAGCAAAATGGATAGAATAAGAAATGCAATGAATCTTAACGTGCCTTGTTCTACCATTGTTCCATACCTGCTCAAAAACGAGCGAATGTTACCTTGTCGACTTCTGCCATCCCACGTCGGCAGTAGCTTGAAGCCATCGTCAAAGATGGGCACGGGATAAATTGAAGGAGGTGATGTGGCGCTTTTACTATGCAAAAGCGAAAAATGGGGGCTCAGAAATAGAAGATTTTAAGATATAGAGAAAGCGCGAACCCAGATATGAGACCTACCTCGATTCAAAGAAGTTTGCCTGTCAACGACGATACTTACATACTTAGCAGTGGAAAATTCACAGCAGAACAACTTGCAGACATCTCAGAAATGCGGAGTATTTTCTCCGATCGAACTATCCACATGACGAACCTTAGAGCCATCTAATATCCCTGAAAACGATGGTCCTCTTAAGGTTTATCTCTTCCAATGAAACATCCATCAGTGGTGAAAATTCATCTGCCCATGAGCCACACGATAAGACATGATGCGGGACCTCCTCCGACGCGAGATAGAACGAGTTCGTCAACTTCCATTTGAAACACTTTGAGAGAATTTACGAAAGTGCTAAAGCTAAGAGAGTAATAGAAACAGAGAATTGTCTTAAATGAGGTTGAATAGACCTCAAGTAGAGATCTATATATTACTGAAATCAATCACATCGTATATGCAACTGGATATCTAGTATCTCAGATATATTGGGGTCAGCTAAGAACACCGACGGCCTGCAGCCAGACAGAGTAAATAGCTCCGTAACCACATGGGCGAAAATAATTATGAAACCGATAGCTAACACACGCCGTGAAATATAATTCTTAGCAGAGGCTTCTTCTAAAGATCAAATCAACTTCTAAAGTTCAACAAAAAATACTCCATGTTGAACAAAAAATTCCAAATTGAAATGACACAAGGCTGAGAATCTAAAAGAGAAAATCCAAGCATGGGCTCAACTAATTAGACGTTACAAACATAGAGAAGATTTCCATGTACAGAATCGGTTGTTTGAAACAGACACAGAGATTCTATTGCAGTCTGACTCAAAAACCGAATGGCAATGCTGCTCCTCCTTCAGAAGATGACGTCGAAACATTTTGAGCAGGAATCTAGAAGGAACCAGATCCCACAACAAAGACGCTTTAATCTGAAGTTGTTGTTGCCGATGGACTCGTAGAACAGTGGAAGATGTTCCACGAATTCTCAGAAAAGGACCTCTGCTAAGCAATTAAGAAACATAGGAAACTGGAAATCACCCGGGATTGATAAGATCCAGATTTATTGGATTAAGAAATTAACAACATTACATTCTCACCTAGCATAGGCTGTTAATACAATCTCGCAATGGCCCACTTATACATTTTATAAACCAAATTTGGTTTGATTTGTTAAATATTATTTTATTGAGCATTTTTTAAACATCAAAAATTGATATTCTTTTCAGTTTGCCAATAAAAGAAAACTCTCAAAACTCTTTCATTCTTTTATTTAGCAATCTGTTGTTTTATGGAAAGGTCACACACGTTTTGGGCATAATTTAATAATACATAAAGATAATTAATAAGGCATAAAGATAACAACAATAAACAAATGTATAGGAACACCTTAAAGAAATGTGGTGGAGAGGGGTGTCCTTATTCTTTTGGTTGGCACTATATTTGTTCAATGAGTGTGAGGCGCTCAGAAATCTCAAATCACTAGTCTGTTTGATAGGAATGAATTAATTCTTCGATACATATATACCGAGGTTAATATGTTCTCAAGCTTGCTTCGATCACTGAAATTGCAAACGCAGCATATTTACTACATTGTATTTATTCTACGTTGTATTAATTTTCGTGAGATATAAAATATATTAAATTACGCCACACATTATCATCTGTCGCAAACATACTTTCCATGAAACTGATTTCTTGACGCTTGTCACGATCTCTAAGACACAGCATTTTAATTTTGAGTTTAGAAATCTCTGCTCTTCGTTTCTCTTTTGTGGTGATTGGTGTGATAAATTCTGCACATAAAACTACTGACTACATTTACTCCAGACGTTATCTATTAGAGAATTCATGTTTGGGGTGATGGAGAGGGTTGAAAAGTGTTTTAACTTTGCGAGGGGAATATGAAAGTTTCTATATGCGGGTGATGAATGTGATATTTCTCTTACTACCTGGGCTACCTGGTGCTACCTGGGTCCTTTTTGTTGGTAGGTATAAGTAATGTATGATGAGAAAGTAATGTGTAGATAATGTTTAATTGAGAGAAAAATAAATTCCTGCACAGTTGTGGGACGAATCACTTACCAAACCATTCAAGAGTTTGTGAAGTTTCGAATTTAATATTTGTTCTGTTGATTTATAAAGACAACCAGCCGATAAAGCAAAAATAAGAAACACTATGTCAAATGCCTAAAACATCGTTCGTTAAGACAACTTAAGTTACACCAATATTGAAATATACTGTAATATCAATAAATGTGGTTTATTTAGATATAATATTATAGTACGTATGTGTATGCACAGACTAGGGAACGACTAGTTGGTTAGTCGACATATGCGCATAGCATTTATAATGGCCTCGGTAACGTTGTGTATGTTGAACTGCATTTTTACCACAGCTTACATTATTCCACTTTGCGCATATTTCTCTCCTTCCACTCTGCCATGCCAATGTACGCGGTCAGTTCCTTTGTTCTAGTGACAGGGTAGCATCCTTGGCACATTCGTGATCTGACTGCGGGAGATTCCTGAGCCTGAGTCGACTAGTGGATTCGTATTCATGTCACATTCTTGATCTGACATTTCTTAACCCTGAGTTGACTAGTGGAATTGTATTCATCTCCTAATATTTCTTCGTGTTCACTCACTTCCTAACTATCCATACATAATTGAAATCTCGCCGTTTTCGTCCATTTAGGGTACACATTGCCACGCACGAAATCGAAACTCTGGGTTCTTTTGCTGTCATTCGCATTGTTCACATTAATTAGCAACGCGCACCATATGTATTACTTTGCACAATCAGAACCCAGGATAATACAAGTATTTACGTTATATTTTTTGGCTGAGGAAGCAAATACGTAATTGTTACCTGAAGACAGTGTGAGAAAAATTAAGCCATAAATGAACTAGTGGTGCTATAGAGTGGCACAGACTTTCCCGTATTAGTTTTCTATTTCCTTGGGTCTTCACTAGCTATTCGGAGTTGTCACATACTCGTTCACGCGCTAGCAGGGTTCACAGACGGACAGACGGTCTGTCCGTCCGTGAGCACTGCTAGCGCCTAAACCATACGTACTATTTCTTCCCAAATGGATATTCTCCGGTCGATTTGGTCCTAGTCGAAGCTCTGAGATTTTGAAAAAGATTCTTAAAAATTTGGGGGTACTTTAAATGAAGTCCTCCGGGGATTTTCAAAATCTTCTCAAAAACGTCTCCAATTTTTTTCTTAAAATTTCTTGTATGAATTGAGTAAAATACACTTACTAACATGGCATAGGTCCGATTTTCACGGATAACATATGAATTTTCGAAAATTGTGAAAGTTGATTTTTTCGGTGTCTTTCTCCAACTACAAAACTCAAAATAGAGATTTTTCCTTCAAATAAAATGTGCTCTCAAAAGTGAGCTCTTTGTGAAGGTCATGCATATTCTTTTGAAAATTTTAGTAGTTTTCGCGGAATATTGCGTGCAATATGTACAATTTTAAAAAATTACAAAAATTAGATTTTCTCAAAAACGGCTCCAATTTTTTTTTAACTTTAGGTAGGGATAGTGATATATCTACTCTATCAGATGACATAAAAGCCATATTGCTCTACTGGTTGGTTTTTTCAAAAATTACAAAAATGTAATTTTTTTTACTTGTCACTCACGTCATTAATATTTACATTATCGGCAATTTTTTACATTATTATATTTACGAGTACATGTGCTTTAAATAATGTCAAGTAAAGTTTCTTAAAAACATAACCGTTTTCTGTGAAAAGTAGCTCCAATTTCGGCATTTTCAGAAACGCTCAAATGCCATTTTCTCATATACGGCTGCAAATTTTTTCTTCAAACTTTTGTGACGGATAGTGCTAATTACACTCTTTAGTATAGCGTAAAGTTTATTTTGAGTTATTTTTTTTGTTTTTTCAAAAATTACATAATTGTAATTTTTTTGAAAGATCTTTCACATTTTAATATGCACATTACTAGCAATTTGTAAAGATTATTATATTTGTTAGTGTACGTTCTTGAAAGAACTTCAAATAAAGTATTTTGAAAACTCAATACTTTTCTGTGAAAATGAGCTTCAAATTTCGCATTTTTAGTTTCGCTAAAACGCCATTTTCTCTTAAACTCTCTTAAAAGGCAAATAATTTTTAAAAGAAAATTGCCATTTATGACTGGGGTTTTGTGTTCTTTAATATTCTAAAATTAATACTTCCGTTCTACCATTAGGAATCCGAAAAATTAAGGAAATGACGAAAAGTGTACTTTTGGCGGTGATGGATGGTAGCTGGCAAGAATGAGTTTGTGGCAATTCGGAATTGCTAGCGAAGACCCAAGGAAATAGAAAACTAATACGGGAAGGTCTGTGTCATTCTGTAGCACTATTAAAATTAACAATAAATAATGCGTTTACCTTTTTGCATCAGAAGCATTATTCCCGTAGAAAATGCTGGTTTTGTTCATTTTAAAATTTCTTGGCAGCTTATCTTCTTGAAATTGTGTGTGTTTTGCCTCTACTCGAAGCGCTGTTAAAGACTGTAGAAGTCATTTGCAAACAGTGCGTGCACTGTAATTCTGACGACTAAGGCGTTGGCTGGCGGGCTAAGATTCTGACGGCTAAGGGCGATACAGTTCAGTGAACAGTTCTGCGAGAGATGCAGGACTGTTCGTAAAATGCACCCATGTTCCGTCTATTTACGAATTTCCTGTTTATAATAATTTGTATTCAATTAAAGTAGATTTCTACATGGAAATATTTTAAAATATTCTCAGCGCCTATGTTCACTCTTCTTCACACAATCTTCTGAATCTTATACCAGAGAAACAAAGAAAGGCTGTGCAGTAACGAGGTGTTTTTCAGCAAAATGATATTAGAAACGTTTGTTCATCTATTTAATCCTACAGAGCTTGCGCAAGGACTTGAGTCAGAACCGTTTTATTTTTCTCTTCTTTTAAAAATAGTTTTCACTTTAGGGATCACCTGCTTTCAGTATCTTCCTACAAACGTTTTAAATCATTCTTTTGTTTAGGTTTGTTTTTGTTTAGGAGTAATTAGCAATGGCCGATTAGTAATACTACATTCTTCAACGAGCGTAGAATGATAGCTATTATTCACGAGTTGTTTATGGCACGAGCGACGTAAAAGGGAGTGTCGGAATTTCAACGAGTGAATAACAGCCATTCTACGCGAGTAGAAGACTATACTTTCTCTACGACTTTAAAATTGATATTTTAAAAATATTCAATGGGCGCCTTAACCTCAACACCAACTCGCATACTGATCGTGGCTCACCTGTCTAACGACAGTTGCGACTAGCCGCGGCAGAGCACGCAGCGCCTCTGTAGGCGACTGCGAGAACCCTCTGTCGTGGTGTAATGAACTAAGACGAATATGATTGGTCGAGAGCCGTGTGAGAATAATATTCTCGCACGGCTTGTGGAATCGGCATCATTACTGCATCCGTTATCGTGCAGAAATGTATACATTCTGGAGCAGTCGTAGAGAAATGCAATTTTTGGATTGGCCGTCTATAAGGTTTTAGCAGTGTGTACTCTGATTTAATTTTTGATTAAATTTTATTGTTGGATAAAAGAGGAAAATAAGCGGTTGTATTAAGAAGCTAAGACTGTTATGGTTTACGGTTGTTTTAATCTATCTTTGAGAAATCTTGATTTTATGCGTGGATAGATCGCCTTTTTTCCTATGTTAAAATAATGGTAGTTAGGGAGATATGCAGGTTGTAAAAATTATTAGGTAATTTTGCTATAGTTTCTTTAAGTTCTGGTATTTTTACTTCTTGATGAATTTGTTTATTTGTGATGAATCAAGGGGTATTTAGGGTATTTCTTAGAAATATATTTTGGATTACTTTAATTTTGTTAAAATTGCTACCACATTTAGCCAAGTGCCGACACCCAGTGCGCCGCGACTACTGACGTTTCGACATGTGCCACGACCACGTAGGATTAAAGAGAAGACTGGTGATTTTCCGCCAAAACGGACTAGACCTGTATACGGAAATTATGTTCGGAACTCTACATGCAGAATTCTTTATACCACACAGTTTCTTCCCATGTCCCAAACAAAGCGCACGTTTATTAAACGCCTGTATTCATTGGGAACGGGTCATTCACTGCAATAGCGTGAAATTGCCATACAGCCAAAAATTGCTTCTGCAATATACCTTTCACGAAATTCTTTACGTTTGTGACCTGACGCAAATTACTGCGGTACGGCTTTGCTAATCCTATATCATATTTTACGTCGGTAAAGCTAGCACCCCCACTTCCTCAAAACTCAAAAATTCTTGCGCCATAGTTTTGGGCTAATTTGAGGCTAATTTCAGTCCTCTTCCAAACATTTTGGGGTACCTCTCAACACTCCGACATTACCGGCCAAAATTTGAAAACGTAAAGCTAGCAGCCCCACTTACTTAAAATTCAAAATTTTTTGTACGGTAAAAACAAGTGAATTATGGGCTCTTGGGGGCTACATTTCAAAATTTCGAAACTCAACTCTAAATACGAAAACAAAATATCAAAACCACCCCTAATTCTCAAATTTCAAAAATTCTTGCGCCATAAGTTTGGGCGAAGTTTGGGCTCGTCAGTGACACCAAAAACATTATTTTTGGTACCCCACAACACCCCGAAATAAGGGTTTCAAAAATAGGGGTAGTAAAGTTAGCACCCCCACTTACTGAAAATTCAAATTTTTTGTACGATTCAAACAAGTGAATTTTGGGCTCCTGAAGGCCACTTTTCAAAATTTTGAAACTCACTTCTAAATATAAAAACAAAATATCAAAACCCCCCTAATTCTCAAATTTCGAAATAGAAATATATCCATAAATATTCTAGAAATAATTCCATTTATTTTCATAAAGAAGCATTGAAAATGTAAGTTAACGGGTGTATAAAAGTAGGCGTAAAAGATCGTAATAAACAATCCCGAAACTGATCTAAACCAGCCGAATATTTGTTGGTTAGTTTACAGATATTTCTGAGGATTTTGCTGAAAGGAGTTTGAGAAACAAACATCGTCTAGAAAATTTGTTGAGTACGATGTTGAATTTAATAGTCGAATTTTGTTGGTTAAACAGTCTTCCAATTTATATCGGATCATTCTCCTCTTAATCCTTATTTTGGAAAACCATGTTCTCTACAAATTTTTGAGATGTCTCTTTACGATATTTCTGATTGATTTAGTTTTGTTTTGATCAGAAATTCTGTTGAAACGTTTATATAAATTTCCAATGCGCGTAGAAATTGAAGGAAATCAAGGAGCTCTTGGCCTTGTCACGAGTAATAATGGTTACGTGAGACATTTAGGAAGTTAGAAAAATTCAAAAAACAATGAAAGGGTTTCGATTGTGATTGATGTAAACGTTTGATTGTATTATTTCACCTACTGAAGCACTTAGCCTACCGACTGAATTCGCATATTTAGTGCGTCACTTTACGACGCTGTGGACATCATGCGCCTGCAGGGCTCAAAGCGTCGCCCGCCATTATTAAATATTTATTATAAAAGATAGTGTTTAGGAACAGCAACTCAATATATGTAAGAAATATATATATATATATATATAGATATATATATATATATATATATATATATTCATATATACACACATACACGCACACACGCGCACACACACACACACACCACACACACACACTCAATTAGGATATGTGTACTTCTGCGTCATTGATGTATTCGTTAACCCAGATTATTTATTGAGATTATTTTTTGGCTCTTAAACAGTGTGCCTACTATTTTTTAAAAAAAGATTATTGTATAATTTTGTTAGTAAGTTTTCTACTCGTGTATCCCCCCTGTTTTACTTTATATTGCATTTTAAGATCTTATTAAACCTTTTATGTAAAAATAATATTATTTTAATATGTAATGAAGTTTGTATCTTTTGAGTTTAATCAAAATTCATATTAAAATGTGGTGTATTTTTAAAGTTAAATGTCTAATTAAATGTTTCACCATGAAGTATCAATAGGTTTGATGCATCTCCTTGTCAGTTTTCTGATGAATTTTGCCCTTGCCTGTTTTCCTGTTTAGGAACTTGTCAATCAGCACACCCAACACGGCGCGTGGGCCGAAGTGATCTAAACAGTTTGATCATTCGCGTGTCTTTTCGTCTGACGATCCTATTGGGTAATAGTAAGAGGATATTAAATATATTATGAATATCCACTGAACCGCTATCTACTAATTTATGTGTACGAATATGAAGACCTCTCGGTAAATGGTAAAACAAGTCCCAACGTTTGCCAACATTTCTGTGTCCATGATTATTGCATACAAAAACGAGTTCAGCCCTATTTGTAAGATGAAGTCTTGTCATCTCCAACTGGATTATTTATAGCTTAGTATTTTAGCTACAGGTTGTGTCAGTTGCAGAGAGAAAAAATATACCTTCCCCAGCGGAACTTTGCTTTCTCGCCCGCTCAGGATTTGAAAGCTTTTAGACAGTGCAGGAGGGTGGAAAACGAGCAACTTTGATTCTACTTCAGCCGCGAAATCCCAGATCAGCGGCATAAGCTGATCAGATAAATATTTTCAGGAGTTGCAATGTAGTTGTGAGGTGCAAGTCGTGCTAAGCTTCATGCTTCTCTTGTTCTACGTACGTCAGCGACGAGACGCGAAGTCAAGATGTATTGCGGATCGGGCGAAATGTGCGACTTATGGAAGTCAAGTGAGTATCTTACTTACTATGTTCTTACAGTCCTTGTAAAGTCGGCCGAGAAAAGGCAGTTTCTTAAACGCGTCTGAAGAAGCGGTTAATGCTTAATAAATATCTACAACAGAAAAAAATGTTTGCAGGAATAACAAAAGATGAATGTAAAAATAAAGATGTACTCCTCGGTTCCATTGAGTGTTTTATACTTCACATCGTCTACGAAACGTAACGAACATAACAACGTGAAGTATTGAGTAATATCAGCAAAAACTTTTCGTTAAAACGTAAATTAATTTAATATTTTTTTCAGCGAATTAACAAGCCAGCCTTACTCTGTAATAAAATAAAATTAGAGCAGGATATTTTACTCTAATTAAACAAGGCTTTACCAATCGTCATCTACAATGCGAGTTTCAGAAATGGAAATGCAGAATATCGACTCTAAAAATATCACAATTGCTGATTTATTCTATTAAAAGTACTTATTTTCCCTATCATTATTAACATTTCGTCAAAATGTCTTAGTTTCTATTTACTTTTACAGTCAGTGGAATATAATCAGTACAATGGCTTTGACTAGATTACATGCACAAACTCTAATTGATATTAATAAAGAAGTCGTGGCAAATTTTGCACATACCGTAGGAGTATTTTGTTAAAACCAAACAATTGTATTATTCATAGTACACAGGCAAAACAAGTAATATGCTTTCTTTTAACCATATTTGCTTTGCTTCAAAATCGCGAACGTGAAACTTGAAATATCACGTAAGTTCGTAAATTATTACGTTGGTTCGTGAAAAAATGTGGCTGTGCTAGCTCACACGTCGTAAACCGGATATATTCGTCATCGTTTGTGTTTTTGAGTCTGTTATTCTCGACCGCCAAATGTAATGAATATTTACGCATGCGCCGCAGAAACATTTATGAGACAGCAAACCAGCGTGAGCGCGTTTCTTTTTCTCTAGCGATGGGGGCAGAATTTCCCTGCCGCTCTTGTGTAACATTTCGTGCCGTTCTCACCGTACGCCCTACCGCGTTCTCTCGGTTGAACTCTTCCCACCCAATTTCCTGTGCTCCGTCTTCCTGCCTAGGTCTTCTTCGACTAAACTAACCTGCCTTGATTCTACTCACCACCGCCAACTGTCCTCGCTACACCCGACTATTCCCGTTACTGCCGACTGTCCTCACTACCGCTGACTGTCCTCCCTACCGCCGAATGGTCTCGCTACCACTGACTGTCTTCGCTACGTCCGACTGTCCTCGCTAAACCCGACTGTTCCCGTTACTGCCGACTGTCCTCGCTACCGCCGCC
Organism: Acheta domesticus; assembly: GCA_031308135.1. NCBI lineage: Eukaryota > Metazoa > Arthropoda > Insecta > Orthoptera > Gryllidae > Acheta > Acheta domesticus. The sequence goes on along the minus strand of JAHLJT010009419.1, from coordinate 4,596,941 downwards.
TGTCCTCACTACCGCCGCCCACCCTCACTATGGCCGCCTGTCCTCTGTACCGCCACCTGTCTTCTTACCACAACCTGTCCTCACTACCGCTGCCTGTCCTATCTACCGCCGCCTGCTCTCGCAGCCGCGGCCTGTCCTTTCTACTGTCGACTGCCTTCGCTATCGCCGAATACCCTCATATGCTCAACTGTACTATCTGTCCTTTTTCTGGACGATGCACTCTTGCCACTATCGCTGTTTTCCTTTCATCTCTCCGGGTGTCTACGACAGTTTCCCTCACTACCCTTTCCACTAAGTGGCTCCATTTTCCAATGTACAAACCCTTATCTTCATCATCCCAGACCCATTTCCTTGATGCTGATGATTGTCAATGATATAATTCACACACCCTTTCTTGAGCTCTTCAGGCTCTCCCTAAACCTTTACCAATCCACTTGAGTTACAAATGAAGATGACGATAGGGCAATAATGGTCACATTTTAAGAACAAGACTGTTTTAGAATAAATTTAATAGAAACTACTTTTTTCACAAAAGAGCAAATACAGTTGATTTGATAGAACTGGCAGTCGAAAAGTTTGATAGTCCTGACGCTTTTCACTCCTGTCGATTCTGACGAAGTGAGTGCTCAAGAAAACCTGCACACGTCGCAAGTCCTCCTGTTGAGCCCACCTGCCTTCAGATCTGCTGAAAATTTCCCTCCGCTTTGACACTTTCACATTCGATGGCCCTCAGATTTCCTCCACCTCCCCTCAATTCTCCTCCAGCACTCAACTCCCCTCCTGTGCTCTCCATTCTATTCTTTGGCTTCTTAACTCCCTCAACTACCATTTGATCAATAATTTGATTCCACCTTCCTTCAGATCTGCTGCAATCTTGCCTTCAGATTCACTGTTCCCTTCCTCCCTCCCTCGGGTCCAAGGTCGCCTACCTCACTTCAACCTCTGAAGATTGTGATGAACTCATTTTCCCTAGCATTACTTCTCTATGATTCCACTCATCACTTGCATTAACGTATTTTCAATGCCTTCATCATTTCAATATTCTTCCTGGTGCTTTGCTTCCTCATGTTTTACTTCCTCCATTCTTCGTTTACTATTTCTCAAGCCTTCATCATTTTTTTCACTTTTCTATTCTTGTTTATATTCTTCCCCTCCACCATCATTGTATCTGCGTTTCCTCCTCTTATAATTTTCTTCTTAATTTCTACTTATTCGTCTTCATTTTCTTCTTATTGTTGTTCATTCTCTACTATGTCGTTTCATCTTAAATTTTTTCTTCTATTTATTTTTTTCTAATTCTTTACTCCTTTTTTCACTTTGCTCTTATTTCTCTTCTACTTCTTTTCTTTTGCGTCATCGCACTGATTATTGCCATCGTCTACTGGTTCTTGTTTTCCTCTCTGCCCTGCTACCACCTGCCCTTTCGCGCGCGACGCTGGTAAGCGGGGCAGGGGGAAGTGAGTCGCAGTGATTAATGAGGCGTCGAGCTCCTGTCCCCACCCCACCCCACCCCACCCTCCTCCCAGTGCCACGGCTCCGCCCATAAACAACGGCGTGCGACGCGGCCGGCAGACGCCAGCGCAAAAAGAGGGCGAGCGACCGCCGACACCAAGCAGCCGCCCCGCCCCGCCCCGCTCAGTTCTCATCTTTCGCATCTCAACTCTCCTCCTCCGCTCTTGTGGTATTTCCCTCCGCTTTGACACTTTCACATTCGATGGTCCCTCAGATTTCTTCCACCTCCCCTCAATTCTCCTCCAGCACCCAACACCCCTCTTGTGCTCTCAATTCTATTCTTTGGCTTCTTAACTCCCTCAACTACCATTTGATCAATAATTTTATTCCACCTTCCCTCAATTCTCATTCAACGCTCTTCAACCCTTCTCTGCTGTTCAACCCTCCAATTCGCCCAACGTAATTTTCTTCCGCCGCTCCTCAACACTGCACTTGCCTGTTCCTGTGCTCATCAATGTTCCACGCGGGCATCTCAACTCTTGTCTTCTTCCGCTTTTCAACTCTTTAGTCCCTTCATCAACTTTCCTCAATCTCTCTTCAACTCTCTTCCATAGTGCATCAAATTTTTCTTCCCATTCCTACACTCTCCTTTGGTGCTCGTAAACCCTCCTCCTAGACACTTCAGCTCTCTTCACCACTCTTCAGCTCTCAAATTCACTCAACAATTTCCCCCTACCTTTTAGCAGCTGTTCTCCACTGACCCTCTATCCCCGTCCTGTGGTCATTAATTCTCCTCCTTTACTTTTCAGCTTTCCTTCACCTTCCCTCAACTTTCTTTTCCCGCTTTTCAACCTTCATCGCTCTTTAACTTATTCCCCCGTCCTTATACCTTCCTCCACAGGTCTTCAACTGTCCTCCAAAACAAGAATAAATAGTACTGTACCCTATAAAATAACAACACAGTCAGGATAACAAAAATAATATATATAAGAATAATCCAAATAAATGCTCATGGCTACCGTGTAGTATCGTGTTTGTAAGTATTGAAAAACATTAATCACGTTATTTTCCAACCTCACTGCACTACAATTCACAGTACATGACACTTCACTTGTTTCTCATTATACATTCCACTTCACTTTATAAGACAACACACCTTTGTACACACTGACGATATTAATAATAATCATTTTATTATGTGCATATATTTAATAATAACGAAAGTAAATAATGGTAACAATGCATGTTTCAGTAAACATCTAAGACTTGAATTAATAAAAACTATAATTAATACATAATTTATTTTCTAACTTTAGAACATCAAGGGGGAATGGTTGAAAGACTGTCGCAACTTATTCCAGTTCATTATATTTCTGCCAGTAAAGAACAATTTTCCAACATTTGTTCTGTGCCCACTTAAATTTTGTTCACACGATCCTCTCTTTTAAAGTATGATGTGCTTTGTACGTGAGTCTAAGAGTCTGTTGCAGATATATTTTCATGCTGGATAAGAGGCATATGCTCTGCATAAGGTATGCCTTACTTAACTCTCCTAGTTTCTAATGACTCCCATTTTACTTTCTTCCTATACGGGACGTAAGTTTACATGTTATTCTCTGCATTCTATTTAGATTATTTCGTTTTAAATTTCAATAGAAGTCACAAGAAACCTTTTCGTATTCATTTATAAACGAAAAAGAGATAAGTAGGCTAATTATCTGGAATTCACAATACTGTTTTTGAGTACCACGTAGTTAAGTGGAAGGACTTCCAGCTTTTCCCGACGAAAAAATTGTATGATATTTCCATGTGCAACTTGCCGTCGAAACTTATTCCTAGAAACTGGCAAGATATGACTCTTGAGGAATATTCTCGTTCTCTGAACGGTAACCATTGTACTGTAATTACGGCCTCTTCAAAACATGATGGCTTTTCTTTTCATATTTGCAATGTTATTTGTTTCTCCTCGAAAATGTCTACCCAGATAACCTTGAAAAATATTTTCGTCTACTTTTTAATGAATAATTTGAGTAAATCTGGAAATACTCACTTTATTGCAATCCGTACTTTTGAAAATAAATTATCTAGCAAAGTATTCACAAACACTATGAACAGGGGAGATCCAATGACGCTTCCTCGAGATCTCTGATGTAATTTTTCCTAACAATGGAAACAGTGGTCCAACTCGGACTCTGGTTTTTATCACAGAATTCATCAATCCATTCCATCAATCTTGTGTGACTGTCCAGATGCAGTAATTTCCAAAACAACTTATTCTGTGGAACGGCATCATATACCTCGAGACAACTCTCCATCAACTTCTTTTGATAAATCCTGAAAAAATAAACTCCCAAGAAAAAGCATTCGTGAAGCCACGCTGTCCATGAAAGAGATATTCTTTTTGTTTCCATTATTGTCTAATGCAACTAGTTATCAATTTTTTCACAAGTTTTCATAATGTTAAGAAAAGATGTTTGACTTAATCTAAGTTGATTACTATACAAAGCTTCATTCGTGATTTATATGGGTTTGTAATTAATATTAATTAGTATCATTATGGGTTTTTAAAATAACACTATATATATATATATATATATATATATATATATATATATATATATATATATATATAGTTATTTGCACTCGTGGTATAATGATAAAGACAACTACGAACATATGCGACGCATAGTTTTGATTTTCTACCACGTGCCTACGAATTCATGATCAGAGTGCCCCGCGCCTCCCAGCCCGCCTCTCCCGCTGCAGGTCGCCTCCTTTCCCCGCCCCCGCCCCCGCCCCAGCCACCGGCGCCGCGCCGCCGCGCCGCCGTACGCCCTGCGGTTTCTCTCCGTCGCAGCGAGCGATGGGGCGAGCGGAGAAGCATATTTCACCGGGGCTTGGGGGCGCTGGGACGACCCTGGGCTCGCCGATGGGGTTACGGTGGGTGAATAGAAACAAAACGCGGGCAAAATATTTTTTTTCTTAACTTTGAAATTTACTTGATATAAAATGTGCAAAAAGAAAAAAGTCTATCGCGGAATATTTTATACCAGAGAAAAATATCCGGCCTTGCTCATGCTTTCTTCCGATTCAAAACTTGCGAAATAGGAAAACAATAAATTTTGGATGTCACGTTGTTAAAGATAATTATTTTTAATGTAATTGAGTCAAAATTATAATAAAACACCATAATCTTTAATTTCACTTTAAAGTATATTGTTATTATATTAAAAATATTTATTATCTTATTGTAGGATCTTAAGTTTTTAGACAATTGGGAGTTCAAATCCGTACAGAATTATCAATTAAAATTCATTTTTAAAACATTAGAATAGCGTACTTTATTTTCCAAGTGCAACGTTTTGTGAACAAATGTCTTCACCTCATCAGGTACATAAGATCCATCGACAACTTGGATGTCGGAGTGATAATCATTTAACAATGCCAATTATTTGTTCACAATAGCTGATTTCAAGCACGATAAACCGAAACCAGAGCACCGCCGCGAAATAGAATGGCTGTAAAGAGATATTATCCGACTTTGGCCTGAGACCGAAAAAGAAACTGTTTTTCAGCGCGTTTAGCGCCTAAACAGTTTCTGAGAAATTTAAATTTAATATATGCATTTTGTAGTAAATTTTTTCTACTCTAATTTTGAAATTACTTTTATAAAACACGAAATTCTTAAGATACAAGCAAAAATCCGAAAACAAGGTGAAATTTGTAACGTTTTTTGCAATTTACCCTGTGAAACAGACATTTTTGAAACGGCAAACATCGAATTTTAATTTAGTACCCCCCAAAATATATAGAAGCGTTGAGAAAATACTTCCGGACTTTTTTCCTTCGTCAGATACCATTTGACTGGACTATGAAGATCATCGTGCCACATGCTTCACTTCAGCGCAACGAGCAGTTCCAAACAACTCATTCTTCGTATTCTGACAGTGAATAGACTGAGCAGCTCCTGTCGCGGAGCGCTCTAGCGGTGCAGTCTCCAATTCCTCCCCCAGAATTTTACGTATCTGTTTCCCGTAAAAATGCCAAACCAGCCTGGCCACAGAGTCAGTCCTACCCCATTCCACTCCCTACAACCTCCGTCCAATTAAGGGAAAGGCAATTCCTCGCTCCGTCTTCGCTCTTCTTCGAGCCCGCTTTGTTCCGCTCCGTCTCCTCACCGCTCCGACCCACCGCCACTCCATCTCCTCTCCCCTTCGCCACGTCCCCACTCAGCTCCCTCTCCGCTCCGCCCCCGCTCCGCCCCCGCTCCGCTCCGCTCCATCCCAGCTCCACTCCACCCCCGCTCCGCTCCTTCCCCGCTCCACTCCGTTCACGCTCCACTCCGTTCACGCTCCGCTCCGTCCACGCTCCGCTCCGCCCCCGCTCCGCTCCGCCACCGCTCCGCTCCATCCCAGCTCCACTCCACCCCCGCTCCGCTCCTTCCCCGCTCCACTCCGTTCACGCTCCACTCCGTTCACGCTCCGCTCCGTCCACGCTCCGCTCCGTCCCCGCTCCGCTCCGCCACCGCTCCGCTCCATCCCAGCTCCACTCCACCCCCGCTCCGCTCCTTCCCCGCTCCACTCCGTTCACGCTCTACTCCGTTCACGCTCCGCTCCGTCCACGCTCCGCTCCGCCACCGCTCCGCTCCATCCCAGCTCCACTCCACCCCCGCTCCGCTCCTTCCCCGCTCCACTCCGTTCACGCTCCACTCCGTTCACGCTCCGCTCCGTCCACGCTCCGCTCCGCCCCCGCTCCGCTCCCCCACCGCTCCGCTCCATCCCAGCTCCACTCCACCCCCGCTCCGCTCCTTCCCCGCTCCACTCCGTTCACGCTCCACTCCGTTCACGCTCCGCTCCGTCCACGCTCCGCTCCGCCCCCGCACCGCTCCGCCACCGCTCCGCTCCATCCCAGCTCCACTCCACCCCCGCTCCGCTCCTTCCCCGCTCCACTCCGTTCACGCTCCACTCCGTTCACGCTCCGCTCCGCCCCCGCTCCGCTCCGCCACCGCTCCGCTCCATCCCAGCTCCACTCCACCCCCCGCTCCGCTCCTTCCCCGCTCCACTCCGTTCACGCTCCACTCCGTTCACGCTCCGCTCCGTCCACGCTCCGCTCCGCCCCCGCTCCGCTCCGCCACCGCTCCGCTCCATCCCAGCTCCACTCCACCCCCGCTCCGCTCCTTCCCCGCTCTACTCCGTTCACGCTCCGCTCCGTCCACGCTCCGCTCCGCCCCCGCTCCGCTCCGCCACCGCTCCGCTCCATCCCAGCTCCACTCCACCCCCGCTCCGCTCCTTCCCCGCTCCACTCCGTTCACGCTCCACTCCGTTCACGCTCCGCTCCGTCCACGCTCCGCTCCGCCCCCGCTCCGCTCCGCCCCCGCTCCGCTCCGCCCCCGCTCCGCTCCGCCACCGCTCCGCTCCATCCCAGCTCCACTCCACCCCCGCTCCGCTCCTTCCCCGCTCCACTCCGTTCACGCTCCACTCCGTTCACGCTCCGCTCCGTCCACGCTCCGCTCCGCCACCGCTCCGCTCCATCCCAGCTCCACTCCACCCCCGCTCCGCTCCTTCCCCGCTCCACTCCGTTCACGCTCCACTCCGTTCACGCTCCGCTCCGTCCACGCTCCGCTCCGCCCCCGCTCCGCTCCGCCACCGCTCCGCTCCATCCCAGCTCCACTCCACCCCTGCTCCGCTCCTTCCCCGCTCCACTCCGTTCACGCTCCACTCCGTTCACGCTCCGCTCCGTCCACGCTCCGCTCCGCCCCCGCTCCGCTCCGCCCCCGCTCCGCTCCGCCACCGCTCCGCTCCATCCCAGCTCCACTCCACCCCCGCTCCGCTCCTTCCCCGCTCCACTCCGTTCACGCTCCACTCCGTTCACGCTCCGCTCCGTCCACGCTCCGCTCCGCCCCCGCTCCGCTCCGCCACCGCTCCGCTCCATCCCAGCTCCACTCCACCCCCGCTCCGCTCCTTCCCCGCTCCACTCCGTTCACGCTCCACTCCGTTCACGCTCCGCTCCGTCCACGCTCCGCTCCGCCCCCGCTCCGCTCCGCCCCCGCTCCGCTCCGCCACCGCTCCGCTCCATCCCAGCTCCACTCCACCCCCGCTCCGCTCCTTCCCCGCTCCACTCCGTTCACGCTCCACTCCGTTCACGCTCCGCTCCGTCCACGCTCCGCTCCGCCCCCGCTCCGCTCCGCCACCGCTCCGCTCCATCCCAGCTCCACTCCACCCCCGCTCCGCTCCTTCCCCGCTCCACTCCGTTCACGCTCCACTCCGTTCACGCTCCGCTCCGTCCACGCTCCGCTCCGCCCCCGCTCCGCTCCGCCACCGCTCCGCTCCATCCCAGCTCCACTCCACCCCCGCTCCGCTCCTTCCCCGCTCCACTCCGTTCACGCTCCACTCCGTTCACGCTCCGCTCCGTCCACGCTCCGCTCCGCCCCCGCTCCGCTCCGCCACCGCTCCGCTCCATCCCAGCTCCACTCCACCCACGCTCCGCTCCTTCCCCGCTCCACTCCGTTCACGCTCCGCTCCGTCCACACTCCGCACCGCCCCCGATCCGCTCCGCCCCCGCTCCGCTTCGCCCCCGCTCCGCTCCGTCCCCGCTTCGCTCTTTGCGTACTATGACCAGCTCTCGTTCCACCCTACTTTCCCAATCTCCGGTCAGCTATCGCTCCTCGCCTCTGAGGCTGAATTCCCCTCCTCTCCCCTAACATTTTTCCTTTCCTCACCCAATTCCTCTTCCCAGTCCCGTCTACATCCCCACATTGCCCTTATGCTGGTCAGTCCTCACTACGCAACTACTCAGACCTAGTCTTCTGACACAGGACTTCTCTCCTACAATGCTTATTCCCTTCCTCACCTACGTCCTCTTCCCAATTTCTTCTAGTTCTCCCCATTACCCCTATCCCGGTAGGTTCTCATTCCTTAACCGCTCTGGCGCTTTGCCTCTATGAGACCTCGTTACCAGTCTCAACTCGGCTGCATCTGATTTTCCTCCCCTACTCGTTTTTTTCTCTTTCACGCCACCACTCGACCATAGCAACGACCATAGCGACCATACCCCGTTCAGTTTCTAAGTCACTCTCTCAGCTTAGACTTCATCCTCGTCTCAAAAGCCCCCTCCCTTAGACTTATTCCCCTTCCACCTCCAATACCGTTCTCACTCCTTTCTACTGTACCGTCCTATCCCTACTCTGTTCAGTCCTCACTCCTTAACCGCTCAGTCTCTAAGCCTCTCTCTCAGACCCGCGAGTCTTAAACGTGCTCTTAGTCCATTTCTCTTCTGTTGTGTCCTCAGCTAAGTTTGCGGTGTATTTTGGTGACACGCGCATCTTTTGTGATCGTCAATTGTCGTTGTGTTGGCGTTACCATTACAATGTACCATTACAACATTCCATTGCAACGTTGATACCTTGAATTACGTGTCTGTTCAAATGTGTGTTTCATGTATCGCCGATTGATATAATAAATTGGTTGTATTGTGATACACCTCCAAATCCTCTTCCTACCTATCCACTCGCCCATCTTACATTTACCCCGTTCTGTCCTCGCTCCTTAACCGTTCGGCATCTACGCCTCTCTCAGACCTCGACCCCAGTGTGAGCTCGGCTACATCCCGCCTCCTCCCCTCCTCCTTTTCCCCTTCCCCACCCTTCCCACTGCCTGCGGGCCCCTGCGGCGCCGCCGCTCCGCCTCCCACCGCGCGATAATGCACCGCTAATGGAGTGGCCAGCGCCCACCGCTTTCACAGAGGGGGCCGGCGCACGCTTTGCACTCGTCATTTGCATGTGCCTTATCTAGCCTTCGACTGGCCTCTGGAGAGTGGGCTAGCGGATGACAATGATGACTGTTGATTACGTACATATGTCTTAGAATAAATGTTACAAACTTCTAGGGTATGTAGTTGGGTCGAAGATGATATCTTTTGTCAATGAATATATTATGGGAAATTACAAAATGGAATTTGTTTATTTAGAACGTCTCTGACTACCAGCCGAACATCTGTTGCCTATAATCAGCGCCATATGCCACATATATAAATGCATATAACTTCGTTAATGCAATTTCCCCTACATGTTTATTGGCAAAAAGTCATCATTTTCAACTTCTCTACACGCCCTAGAAATTTATAACATTTATTGTGAGACATCTGTATATTAGTATTTTGCGATGTGATATGCAGTGTGGCGTTGAACTATGTACTAAGGCATCACTTTCCAAATGCTTTTATGCATTGTCCTGGTGAATTGTAGATGTACTTTTCAATATATACGATTTTGTTGTAAATATTCGAGGTTATTAATGAGACTATTTGTTGCTGCAAATTAAAATCGTTGTAAAAATGTTTTTCAAATATATATATATATATATATATATATATATATATATATATATATATATATATATATATATTGAAACGAGTCGTGGATAGACTCTGCATAAGATTTGTAAAAATAGAAAGAAAGAAAGAAAGGGGACAGGGATTCTTGTCCGGGAATGGGCTCCGGCTCCAATCACGCGCACACTGGAAATGGTGGTTAACAAGAACTTTTTTATTACATAGATAATTGTTTTACAAAGTTGGTTGCCTTTGGCGCTTATACTAGCATTCATTCTGTTCTTTCCCCTGTGTTTAACTATAACCCCTTTCGCTATTCTCCGCCCTCCCGGGGCTTCACTTCCTATGATGACTCCAATATTTGGGGGGGCCTCAACCCGAAATCACTGTTCTCCACGGGCTACTTACCCTCCCTCCCCAACCTCCCAGCCGCTTTTACTCGTGATACTCCAACCTGACTTGCGTTACTGCCTGCTCGCTCCTCCACCGTCGAGCCGGCGCCGAGCGCCGCGCCGTCCGCGTCTCTTCGTGCCGCGGGGGGGGCGGCTCGGGGAAGGGGGTCTTGCGATGCCACGACGGTCGCTTATTCTATGCGCGGCCTGCCGACGTGTCGGATCCGCCGCCTCGCCCTTCGGGTATGTTCGTTGCATTCGGCTGCGCTCGGAAGACCGGTGGACGCTTCGTCGCCGTTAGCCGCTCCCCATCCCACTCGTGGCTCGTGGCTGTGGTGCTTCTAAACGTTCCCACAACGTTTCGACTGCATCCGCATGTGGACTTCAACCCAGGCAGCAATAGTCGTCGACCGTTCACCCAGTTTGCCCCCAATGAAGTCGAACGCTGGTATACACCGTTCCACCCCTCCACACAGTTCCGTCCACTCCACGTGGAGATCATTCACTGATGGTGACACTCCACCACGATCCCATATCCGTCTCGTCTCGTTTCACCTTCCAACTAGCACTTCCACTCTCGTCACTCACTTTCCTTGACACCACGCCTTTCCAGTTCCACGGCACCACGTTCACTCTCACTACTCTCTCCAGTTAACAGTCCGCACCACTCCGCACGTCCGCACCCCTTGACATTCTCTCTGCTACTGTCTCGCGCCTCGTGGCCTTCGGTTTCTCGCCCCGAACCGACTCCGGTTCCTCGCACCCGACTCCGTCGGTGTGCCGGCCGCTGCCGCGCAGTTCTGATTCTTAATATGCACCAGAACGCATTGTTATCACGTTAGTGATAACAATTAGTTTCAATATATATATTTGTTTAACTATATTATGTGTGGGTTGGGGGCTAATTTAAAGTTTGATTTGAAGAGGATTATTGCTCTATCGACGTTGAGTCAGTTAGGTCTTATAATAAGAACAATTGGGTTGGATTATTATGACTTGGCTTTTTTCATTTGTTAACTCATTATTTAAGGCATTATTATTTATGTGTGCGGGTGTGATTATTCATGGTTTAAATGATCTTCAGAATATTCGTGGTATAGGTGGAATTATTGATCATTTCATTCACATCATATTGATCATTCGAATTATTGATAATTTCGAATTTGGCTTTATGTGGAATACCTTTTTTATCTGGTTTCTATTCGAAGGATTTGATTTTAGAGTTGAGATTAATGATATATTTAAATTAATTGATTTTTTTACTATTTTTCTTTCTACTGGGTTGACTGTTTGTTATACATTTCGTTTAATTTATTATGTGATGGTGGGTGAATTTAATTTTAAAAGATTACATTGTTTAGGAGATGAAAATTATGGATTTGTTGGTCCTATATTTATATTGGTGTTTATATCTGTAATTGGTGGTTCATTATTGCCATGAGTAATATTAAGTACTCCTAATATAATTTGTGTACCTTTATATATAAAGGTGTTGGCTTTGGTATATATATATATATATATATATATATATATATATATATATATACCTTTCTCACGTCTCATCAAGATTGTGGCAGTAATTATGTCCTGTTCCGAATTTATTAAGGTTTGGGCGCCAGAAACAGGTTACATGAATTACTACCAAAGTTTTTCTATCTAATTTTAACAAAATTATATAAAAATCCAGCTAGCTTGGGTCGATGGATCCGGATACAAATACTCGCTATCGCCTCGATAGCCGATTACCTGATCTGCCAACTATACAGTATGGCGTGGAATCTGAAATGTAATAATTATGCTTCCAACTAATTAACAATTATGATTGACAAATGAAACTCTTTTCATTTCCAAAGAACAAAATTCAACAATTTATTTAACTTTAAATTAAAAACAATTAATTTGATGGTCATGACCCTTTTTAAATAAATTATCTCTTTTATACTGCAGTATTGTTTTTACCGTTTTTGCATGCCAACGCTCCGTGGTCGCCTCTCACTTGGCCGTTGTTAATTCCAAGCTCCGCTTCTTTCTTCGGTCTTGCGCCGCCGCTGACACGTCCAGTCCACACCGCCTAAACTATTTGTTAGTTCTTATCCGACGCTCCCGGTTCCTAGTCTCTCCCACTGGTTATGTAAACTATTGAAGTCCAACTGCAATGTCCGAAAATCTGAACAAGTCCTCCGCGAAGTCACTTCTGGTAAATTATTTTCAAAGTCCGGAAACAAACTATCACTTCTCTCACAAGAAAACTATACAAGTCTCACTTTCCCACTATATTGTCTACAAACGATCTTTACGCTACGGTACCCAGAGTCAGAATTGTACGATCTTCACTCCACGACACCCCGAGTCAGAATATACGATCTTCACTCTACGACACCCCGAGTCAGAATTGTTCTGTTTAATGCATTTTTAAACCCTTTATGGCTCGGTAGGCGTCCATCCTCTATTTTTTTCAAAACACGGTGGCAACATTGGACTATCTAATCTTTAATAGCCAACCCGTGCGTCTCTTACAAATCCGAGTAGCCACGACCTCCGTCAGTCATTCGTTTTTGCATCAATTACATTTTATGTTCTTCAGCCATCTAGCCGGCGTCCTGACGTCATCAAGGCCCGTGTATAGTTTGTTGACCTTGCCAACCTCCGCGCCGTCGTTGCTAAGTCCATATACCGCCATATTGTATCCCCATTTATCTACCCCATGTATAGCTAACATCATTAAATAAAATCTATCATATTCTGGTATATCACAATATATATATATATATATATATATATATATATATATATATATATATATATATAGGTCACGAATGGAGTTCTGTGCTAGTTCATTCTATGCAGTTTGCATCTGAGCGCGTAGTTCTTGCAGATTGTTCTGATAGGTGGGGTCCTGATCGCACGCTCCATAGCACCCCAAACATTTCTCGATCGGGGACAGGTTTGGTGATGCTGCTGTCCACGGCAGAGTATCCTCGGCTGCAAGGAATGTACGGGAGATCGCTGTGGTATCCGAACGCGCGTTGTCCTGCTCAAATAGGGATGGCGTGGGTGTTTACGAACGGCAGAGCCACCGGTTGCAGGATCTCCTGAACGTACCCTGCGGCTGTCACGGTGCCCCCGAGGAACGCTAACGGAGAACGGGCACCATAGAATATCGCGCCCAACACCATCACACCAGACTGGCGGAACTTGTGGACTCGTGATGGGATATCACAAATCGCTCGTCATGGCGCTCCCCCCTGCGCCTCCAGACATAGACCAGGAGGTCGTCGTCACTAAGGCAGAAACGGGACTCGGTACTGAAGATGACCCGCTGCCAGTCTGCATGGCCCCAGTCCGTTGTTCCCGACACCAGGCGAGTCTGTAGCGACGTTGCTGCGGTGTGAGTGGCAGGCGTCGTAACGGTTGGTGAGCGGTGAGCCCTGCATTATGCAACCGCCTGCCAATGGTGTGGGCACTTACAAGATGTGACAGTGCAAGCATCTCAGACCGCTGAATGGCAGCTATCATTACCGTTCGATCTGTTCGAGCTTGGCGGACAATCCGTCGGCTCTCCCTCCTTGTCGTGCGTGGCAGACGTCCAGATCCTACATGTTGTGTGTGCGTGCCTTCCTCAATCCATTGCCGCCTACAGTGGGCAACAGTGGCTGGTGTCCGTACGACGGGCGTGGCGCGCAATACGACGACAGGACCAACCAACCTCCCGCAAACCCACGATGCGCCCCTCTCGAACGCGTCTAATTGAACAACCGGCTGTCGAACGTGACTCCTAGGCGTAGTGTATGTACAGGTGACGCTCTGGCGACGCTACCCGATGTCGCAATTGCCGGCGCTGCCCTTTGAGGCCCTCTTTTTTCGGACACTGGGCGCAAAGTCAAGCCCCTACCCCCCAGAGCGCGGCCGACCGTGAAAACTAAATCATTGACTTAGCAAATGGTGTGAAAAATACCCACCGAGCAGCAGATCAGTAGGGTCCTTTAGGGTGCAGCTTTTTTTATGACGATGAGTGTATGTATGTCCTTTGGCAATGGCATTATTTGATTCTACGATAACATCAGCAAAACAGATACAAGTGGTATTTTATAATAATTTTGTTATCGGAGAATCTATTGGAAGCAGTGTTTGTGAGTACAGGATACTATGTCGCAACGCACAAAAGGAACTTTATTTCCACGCAAATCTTATGACCTATTGCAACGATCGATAGATTTATTAACGTTTTCTTTGAGGTACTACGTGGTAGCAAAATGATTGCAATTCGAATTAGAGTTTGAACAATTACAAAGCTATTACAAACCATTACAATTAAAAATTAGAAATTGATAAGTTCTAATTAATTTCTGATTATATCTAAATTAACATTTTGTCCTTGTTTTTCTTTGACTTAAGATTATCTAAGACTCCATTTCACTTCACGTACTCCCCTCCTCCTCCACCACAATTTCACTCCACTCCGCATCATTTCACTACACTTCACTATATGTACAGTAACTCTGTGACGGTACAATGGTGCTTCCTACATGGAATATTTTATAAGAAAAAATTGAGAAGAATATAATTGTGCCACTGGAATTCTGTGCAGGGAAGTGGCTGCTCAACATTTTCATATGAAGAGCTTGAAATATGATAGTTCTATATCGCATTTTGAAAACAAAAATAAAAAGCTGATATTTATACGGGCTTCATCTTTCTAGATTATCTGTAAATAGGACGAAAGTTTGATAAGCAATCGTAGAGTTGTGCAGAAAATGTATAATAGATTCCATCTGGTTAGAATTGTGGGCAACTTTTGCCATAACATATTTTCAGCCTAGGGTTATATAAGAATGTCTACTCCCGTTGTATAGTGTTATCAGATGATTCGTACAAATATCCACCTTTAGATAGCTGTAAATCGACCCATTTCTGCCCAATAAGAAACTTTCAAAGCGAGGAATTCGAATTTGCCTTAAAATAACATGTATTTGAAGTTTTATTGCTGTAGTAACCCTTTGAAATGCTTGATTGTTTTTTTGATTTTATGAACATTGCAATTAATACTTTATGTAAAATCTTTTTTGTAATAATAAGTTACATCTTAATATTTAAAATGAAGCTTACAAATGCATTCATATACGCTACGGCTTAATGGAAAATGCTGCCAGTGGCACCGTACTTCCAAAAGATGACTAATTTTAAATGGCGTGATCTAAAATTAACTGAAAGTTCTGTCCATGTGATATATTTATATACTCATTTTGTGCAGGACAAAGACGCTTTGACGGAACTTCTCCTATATTAGAAGTCTAAAAACAAATATCACACTTCTCAAAGTAAATTTAAACGAATTAACAAATGATTAATGAAAAATCATACATAAAGTAAAAAAATCAACTAAAAAAATCAAACACATTGTCAACATCGTTGTGGTTGTTTTTTGAAAATTTCGTCGTTATTTGAAAATCCGCCC
>JAHLJT010009419.1:4550613-4581214 GCA_031308135.1 Acheta domesticus | reverse complement strand
TCTTCCATGACGCCGCTGTCTTTCGGCTCCACCACTGTCGCCACCAATAGTCACCGCCGTCATCGCCGTCACCGCCGTCACCGCCGTCTCCGCCGTCACTGCTGTCACTGCCGTCACCGCCGTCACCACCGTCACCGCCGTCATCGCCGTCACCGCCGTCATCGCCGTCATCGCCGTCACCGCCGTCACCTCCGTTACCGCTGTCATCGCCTTTACATATACCGTCACCGCCATCATCGCCTTCACCGCCGTTACAGCTGTCACCGCCGTCACCGCCTTACCTCCTTTGCTGCCGTTACAGCCGCTTCCGCCACCGCCACCGTCCTCGCCATCTCCACCATCACCACTTCCCGCCGACGTCACGAAGAGAGCCGGGTCGTGGCGGGCGCCTTTTATGGCCGCGTCCATAGGAATGGGAGATTCGATATCGGTTATGCCGCCTTCGCCAAATCACTCGCCCTCCGAGCCCCGGCGGCGCTCGTGCCCGCAAGGCGGCGCTCAATTAAACTGTCACGCGGCGGCCCGTAAAGCTGCATTTTCCGCGCAAAAGATTGGAATTGCTTTTCATAAAGGAAATTACACCGCCACGGTACACACAGAGTGCACGCACATCGTTGGCAGGTCAAACTTCAATGCAATGGACGGTGCAACAGAGAAACAAGATGTACAGTGGTACTTGCTATGTTGAAACACAAGAAACAGGGGAACAAGAAATAGCATCGTGTTATTCAATAATTGTTCTTAACTATTATTTACGTATTGAGTGAAGGTGATGGAGAAAATAACACTAGCTTAACCCCTATGATTGCATCGTACAAAAGAAAGTGCTACAGAAGATTGACAACAGAAAAGTATTACATACGCACAAACGGAAAATCGAAAATCAAGTATTGTTATTTGTTTCATATTCTATAGTGAATTTGATCTTTTGGTGGTATGCATTGAATAAATTTAATATGGTGTCTCCTTTGTTATTTGGTATGGCCATCAGTAAGTCATCCACATATTTGTAAATCAAAGGAATGTGAAAATCAATTTGTTTCATTGCTACATCTAACACCTTGTTCATGACTTATGTCAGCAATGATAGGTGCGCAGGGGGAGCCCATCGCAACACCATCTACCATACAATAGAATTGATTATTATAGATAAAGTACCCTTCTTGGCAACTCCATTTAAACATTTCCATAAATTCTGCCTTATTCATGTTGCAATGTAGCTTGATCTTATCCCATTCTGTATCAATAACCTCTGTGGCTAATTGCATTGGTATATTAGTGAATAATGAACTGACATCTAAAGAAACTATGATATAGTCTTGCGGTAATGTGATCTCTTGTATTTTGTTAACAAATTCAAAAGAATCTTTAATGTTATATTTATTGTCAATTACTTGTGTTAGAATGTCTGTTAAGAATTTACATGTTTGGTATAAAGGGCTATCTATAAAAGTAACTACTGGCCTCAGGGGGTTACCAGGTTTGTGATTTTTAACTAAGCTATAAATCCGGGGTGCCTGACTATTGTATGTGACTAACTTGTTTTTTAGATATGTCCCTATTTTCTTTTGTTTGAATAAACTTAATATAAATTTATTGTTAGTTGCCTGTAATCGATTAGTGGGGTCATTGTTTATTCTTTTATATATGGAAGTATCACCTAATAACTGTTCCATTTTTGTTGCAGTATTCCATGGAATCCATTGCAATAGGGCAATTAGTTTTATCTGACTTTAAAATTAGAATTTTGGTATGGTCTTTTAGGAATTTGTTAGCTTTTATAACTGCCTTATTGAGATTGGTACTGTCTACATCCTTTACAAATCTATGTTTATTAATAAAGTTAGTGATAATATTAGTACATTTAGCTCTGAGTATGTCCTGAACCTGTTTATCCTGATTTTCTGAGATAATAGAGTCAACATCAGCAATGATTTGCTCTATTGGAATATTCTTATATGTGTAAATTTTAGTCCAAGAGACAACAAATGTGTAATATCTTCAGGGAAACTGATGTCTGTGAGATTAACAAAACATTTATCTACACTGGAGAGGTTGTTCTCATACTTGTGGTTACATAATTTGTTGAATTTAGAAATATGCTTCTCTTTGGTTTAATAATTATAATATAATTTTTTAATATGATTTATTTTGTGATTTAATAAATGAGTCATAAATGTCAAGAGGGACCATTAGTTTGAATCTGTTTTTGTACCATAGTAATCTATTGTTAATATAGCAAATATCACATATGACATCTTCAATTTCTAAATTTAATAAATCTTTCTTAAATCTATTTGTGACATTCTGAATTTCTCTAATCAAGTTATTGTTTCCATGCAATATAATATAAGAAATATAATAGATAATATAATATAATATAATATAATAATACAATAATACAATAATATAATATAATATAAGAAACATAATTTAATGTTATTTTTGGCAGAGGTAGTGTTCAGTTATTCCACAACAATTTTATGATCATCAACCTTTACTTATTTGACTCAAACAGTGGGCCAAATTAGTCCGAAATCTTAAAAGAAGGAAAGGGTGGCTTTTCAGAATATTTGAAGAAATTTCCTGATTGGCTGTGCTCATTCACTGCGGAAATGCGATACTCGTTCTACTATGCTGTGGCATCATCTCTATGGGCTCGTCGTAACTTCGACAATTTCTTATTCAGACACATCGCGTTGAGTCTGTTAGGCGGCGGTCACAGTGCAGCCGCAGCATCGGTCGTTCGCTGCCGGACGACCCCCCGCGAAATCGGTCGTCTTGTTTCATCCGAAAAGCACCCGAATGTTGCATCCGAAATCCGTCCGAATACTCCCATAATTCCACAGCTCGTTTTCAGGAACATTTGCAGAACGTTTGAGAGATGCACCTGGAAGCACCCGCGTAAAAAACAAGTATGGCAGCGAAGAAGATTAATATAACTTCTCGAGCTTTATACTCGACACAAAAGCTTTGTACTCCTTATAAAATTTACTTATCATCTGGCAAAAACGTACATTGTCGGCAACAAGGAAGCGGCCAGGCTTCCAGATTTCAGTGAAAGAGATAAGACAAGAATAGCACGATCTCACGAAAGATATCTTCTCGAAAGGTTGGCCAAGAGCAACAATCTCATTGAGTGTTCTCAGTACAACACCGCGACCACGGGAAGCTCAATGCAAATTTACGTGCACCTTGGCAGATATGCAAAGTCCAAAAATCCCTCTTTAAAATTACAACTAAAAACAGAAACTAGATTCCAAATAATTCAATTATTACAAAAAACTTCACTTTTAAACCACAAAAATCCCCATTCAATTAAAGTAATTAACAACCACAAAAAAAAATCAAAGTAGGGCGACAAGCACTCCCGGAGTGAACACTCACCAAGAAAAAAATTCAAAAAGACTACTTATGCTCAAATTGTCGAGTACCCAATGAACCTAATAGTAAATAAATCCTTTCCAAATACGTCATTGTGCACACAAAAGCTTATAATACAGAAATATAACAGTAAATCACTTCCAAAAGTGGCTTTGCATATGTGCAAAGCGGTGCAATGAAGGGTTAAACTTCTGCATGGGGGTTGGCATTAACAACCAAAGCATTTAAAAGACTACCACCATTTTCTTTCATGATAAATGATTTTTTCATTGATAAAATAAATAATTAAATATACATTACAGTTTTCAAAACATTGAAAATAGTATGAACGTGAAAATATACAAGCAACACTGGAAGAATTCCTGGAATTGGCGTCCACGTGATTCCCTCAGCTGTTTTCGGGCGACTGGAACCGAGAAATCCAAACGAAACAGATATTCGTCCGACAGCCGATGTTTTCAGACGCCGTCGGAAGAGGTCGTTCGGGTGCGCTATGACCATTTCCGTTTACTAGCACGTGTTTGAACGAATCGGGCAAATCGGACGAAAACGCCCGACGTCGGACGACCGAAATTTCGGCCAAAATCGGCTGCACTGTGACCGCCGCCTTAGCCCCAGTTTCAGATGTGACCGCTAGGTGGCGGTTACAATATATATGTGTATATATATATATATATATATATATATATATATGTATATGTGTGTATATATATGTATATGTGTGTATATATATGTATAGATAGATAGATAGATTTATTAGTTCGCTTTGAGCTAATGCTCGGTGGCAAACATGACAATTAGAATTAGAACAATAAAAACCATTAACAATTATAGTTACCATTAGAATTAGAGGATATCCTAGTTCTAATTAATTTCTAGTTATCTCTAAAATTGACTACTAGTTTCACTAACACTTCACTTCACTTCACTACACTACACTGCACTCCCCTTCACTACACTACACTCCCTTCCCTTTCACTACACTACACTTCACTTCACTTCACTGTATAACGCTAATATGTAATAATAATAAAAATAACAAAAACTATATACAATAATAATAATAAATTAAGAATTATACCAAAGCTAAAAGCAGTGTTAATAATGTTGATATTTATATCAGTAATAATAATAATAATAATAATAATAATAATAATAATAATAATAATAATAATAATAAAGGTAATTGTCTCAGTATTGATAGTGATCTAAATAGAATTTAGTATGTTTTTAAATTTGCCTACATTAGAAGGAAGAGCCTCCAGTGCTTTTGCAGGTAGTTTGTTCCAATCTACTATAGTGCGATTCACAAAGGAGAACTTACCTACATCAGTTCTTTGCTTTCTACATCGTATTTTCCACGGATGGTCACCTCTGCTTTTGTAATCTGGTTTATGCAATCTCTTACCGATATCTGCCCATGCTGTGTCTCCTCTGTAAGTCTTGTACATTACGCATAAACGCGCCCGTTCTCTTCTCTTAGATAAGGACTCCCATTTTTCTCGTTCATCAACAATGCGCCCATGATTTGAAAACTTACCGGCCCGTTTTTGAATTTTATCTAACGCCTCAATTTGCCCTTTCCTGTACGGGTCCCAGCATGCTGATCCGTATTCTAAAATAGGACGAACAAGTGTAGTATATGCTAGGGATCGGGCATTTGGACTACTATTTTTTAGGATACGCATTACAAAGTGAAGTGCTCTCCAGGACTTTTTTACCGTATTGTTAATATGATCCGACCAATCCAAGTCGCTTCTCAGGACCAAACCCAAATACTTACAGCTTTTTACACGTGGTATAACGTTGGTTCCTAATTCATAATTGGAGTGTACATTTGAACGACACTTGGTAAAACAAATGAATTTACTCTTTTCCGGATTTAACTCCATCTTATTTTTGCACGCCCAGTTCCATAAACAGTTTAGATCGTTCTGTAAAACATTTTCATCCGAAGATGAGCCAATACTCCTATATATTATACAATCATCGGCGAAAAGTCTAACTTCCGATTTTATTCCAGTTGCAATGTCATTAATGAACGCTAAAAATAGTAGTGGCCCTAGCACACTCCCCTGGGGGACCCCAGAAGTTACATCGACTTTTGATGAATATTTATCGCCTATCCTGACTGTTTGAGTGCGCCCCGAAAGAAATTCTTTTATCCACAAGATTATTCGATTATCTAGTCCCGTTTCTGACAATTTGGCAATTAAGAGACCGTGTGGAACAAGATCGAATGCCTTAGAAAAATCTAATATTATTGCATCGACCCTGCTCCCTTTGTCTAGTGAATCTGCTATGTCCTGACATAAAGCAATAGTCTGGCTGTCGCACGAATACCCAGGACGAAAACCGTGTTGATTTTGAAATAGCCAATCAGTTTTGTTCCAAACTTTTCTAATATACTCTGCAATTAAGTGTTCCATCTGCTTACATACAACTGATGTCAAACTAATAGGTCTGTAGTTGTTAACAACCCTTCTGTCTCCTCCCTTGTGAATCGGTACTACAATTGCCTCCTTCCAATTTTGAGGAATCATTTTATTATTTATAGTTACGTCCATTAACCGCGCAAGGTACGGAATCATGGCTTCCCCTCCCAGTTTTAGTATTTCTCCTGGTATTCCATCAGGACCTACAGATTTATTTCTCCTAATTTTTGCGATTCTTTTTCTAATAATTCCTGCATCAACTCGAAAGGTTTCTATTACGGGTGTTGTTTTACTTATTGGGGTTTGATCCTTCGGCTTGAAAACAGAAGCGTAATGTCTGTTTAAACAGTCCGCCTTTACACTGTCATCTGTAATTAACGAACCGTCTGCTCCGCAGATCGCTGGAATACTTTCTTTGCTCCCTTTCTTATGTCTCACATACTTGAAGAAATTTTGCCAACAGGTCAATCGGTCGTTTAGAATTGATTTAAGGTAATTTTCTTGGCTCTGTAATTTTAAAGCTAATAAGTCTTTAGATAATTGTAGAAATTTATTTTTCTGTTCCTTATTTGAATTACGTTTACTATACGCTTTCCTAACATGCCTTTTCAATCGCCTCACTTCTTTGTTGTAGTACAAGGGATCCGAGTGGTACCGTAGTTTCCTGGTAGGCACGAATTTTGCTAAGCATTCTGAAATGATGTTCTTAAATTTGTCCATATCTGTTCTACTGTACTTCCGCTAGAAGCCCAAGTTAGATAATTGTTTTTCAAATATAATTGCATGTTTGTGACGTTTGTTCTAGAGAACTGAAAAAATTGTCTTTCTTTACAAGATCATTTCGCTTACCCTCTCTGCACATTTTTAGAAGGACTCCTTTGTGGTCGCTAATTCCAGGAATTACTTCACAGGCAAGAAGTTTGTCCACCGGTCTAATAAGGAAAACGTCCAGTAAAGCATTATCACGGGTCGGTTTGGTCACAACCTGTGTTAAGCCGTTCTCCCAAACTAGCTCGTTAACGAGACCTTGGGTGGCGCCTTCAGCCCCTAAATCCCCCTCCCAGGTAGCGTGCGGTAAATTTAGATCTCCCCCCAAAATGACGTTTTTCCGGTTTTCCTGGTTACGCGTGTTCTCTCTGCAAGTCTTGCCAATGGTTCATGTCCATCTTGCTGTGATCTATACGCGCCTATAACTTCCCATTGATTATTCGAATTTTTATCTCGGATGTCTACACCTATGATTTCAAATTTGTCGTCCACCCATGCCTCTGTTGCTTCAAAGTTATCTTTTATACATATAAAAACTCCCCCACCAATGCGATCTACTCTATCACGTCTGAATGTTAAAAAATTTTGTCTGAAGATTTCAGCGTTTAATATTTCCGCATTGAGCCATGACTCCGTACCTATCACGACATCTACATTATAAGATTCTACCGTGTTCCAGAATTGAACAGTTTTATTGTAAATACTCCTGCAATTAACCTGCAAAATAACCAGAGACTCACCTTCTGCATAATTCATTAATCTAATGCCGCCGTCCCTCGCTGCCATCGCCGCATCACTGCACGTTGCCGCTGCGTCGCCGTCCCTCGCCGCCGTTACCGCGTCGCCGTCCCTCGCCGCCGCCACCGCGTCGCCGTCCCCCGCCGCCGTCTCCGCGTCACTATATGTCGCCACTACGTCGCCGTCCCTCACTGCGTTGCCGTCCGTCGCCGACATCCCCGCACAGACCATCATAAGGGATTCGACATCCCTTGCCGACACCGCCGTGCTGCCTCACGAGCCTATCGCGGGAAGTTTCGGTCCACCTACGCGCGAGAACAGACCGCCTAGCTTTGTGGACCCCGAGCGATTTAGAATGCAAGCCGTCACGACCAAAATCGCCGTCCTGCAACCACGAATTTGGGTCCACAAAAAACACATTCCTTGTCTGCGCCACCCACTATATATATGTATATATGTATATATATGTATATATATATGTATATATATACACAGACATTGACACAGTTCTTTACACACCAAGAATATAAAATGGTTGCTGTTCCAAAACGCAGCACGTGAATAGCAAATATTTAATTACAGGTGTCCTTTTCCTTGAAGCGTGATTTTTATCGGGTTTCTGAGAATATAACAAAACTGCCAACACCTCTCATGTGACTAGGGATGCTTAGTTTCTCTTTCAATTCACGCATTGGATACTAGTAATATAGATGTTTAGTATTTCTATCGAGTTCCTGGACTTTTAATAAAACTGTAGCCCTTTTATAACAAGAAGCTGAATATAGTCGAATCCTATGATAATGAACTTTTGGGTACTACCATTTTTGTTTTACTATATTACAGGTTCACTATATCTGATGATAAAATTAAAAATAATTAAATATAATTAATTTTATTAACATAGAGATACAGCGAAACACATTAACAAAATGAACTGAAAAATTCGTTATCTTTATTTGTCCCTAAAAAGCCAATTATTTTCAATGGTTTACTTGGTACATTTAACGTTAATAATTTATCTGGATCCTCCTGAGTTTGTGCTGACACGCAGGACACGGCGTTTGTTTCCGCCGTAAAACTCAGTGGTATGAGGTCATCAGGAAGATCCCGAATCCGGGTCCGTTACCATCCCCTCAGGATAGACTTCATTTGTAACCTTTGACTAATATTTATCCAAGCTACCTAATGTTGTAATTTGTGGCACTGAGGCATATATTCTTTTCTAGGAGGGAATTAATTTCTAGGTTGTAAAATCGACGTTCGTTGTAACCGAGGTTTATGTTCACTATAACCGGATCTTCTTATACTTGTTTGTAATGTAAATTAAAATCGAGACCAGTGACATGTTCACTATATTCGAGGGTTCACTATATCCGAGTTCACTGTAACCGGAGTCGATTGTAGTTTTCTTTAAATTTCTGCGCACAATGGACATTAGTAACAGACGTTTCAACCTCTTGCTCTGTGTACCTTCTCTCTCCCGAGCACGTTCCGCCAGCCGCAAACACCGCAATAAAATACGGAGGTCCGGGCGCGGCGTCGACGCGAGCCCCGGCCGCGGCCATGCCTCTGCCGGCTGCGGCGCGTTCGGCAGCCAGAGCCTCGCCGCCGCGCCGTCGCCCGCAGGCGCACGTGCTGGGGGCGGCTCGCGCGCGGAATTAAGCGCTCTTGCCGGCCGCCGCGTCCCGCACATTCTTCACCCGGGGGCTCTAGGAGCCGCCCCGCTCTCTCTTCACGAAACTGCTCGTAATGGCCGGATCGCGCTCATGGGCGGGGAACGCGCGACGCGGCTATTTGGGAAGGGGAATGGAGGATCGGTAAAGGGGAGGTGGGGTGAAGGGGAGATGGTGTGAAGGGGGAGGGGTGAAGGAAAAGAAGGATGATGGGGAGGAGGGGTGAAGTGGAGGAGGGATGAAGGGTGAGGGGTGAAGGGGAGGAGGGTAAGGGGGGAGGGGTGATGGGGAGGAGGGGTGAATAGGTGGGGTGTGATGGAGGTAGGGTGAAGGGGAGGTGGGGTGAAGGGGAGGTGGGGTGAAGAGGCGGAAGAAGGGAACGAGAGTGAGGGGGAGACGGGGGTGAAGGGAGCTGATGAGATAAACACGGAGAGAGACGTGGGTTTTTCGAATACAGCAGACGACATGCAACAAAATAGTTCCAAGGAAGTGGATGACCGCTACTGAATTGTAGCGTTGTGCAACAGCAACTTTTTTATGTTTCGTATTCTGTAAATGTTTACCGTATTTACTCTCTACGGCATATTATTGCTGCATTCGTGGAAACTGTTTTTATTGAAACAGTTGCGTGTTAATTTATTGTATTTGTTATGTGAGAGTATTTTATTTGTTGCTCTTGAGCAGTGTGCGCGCTACTTCTTGGAGAACCATTTTGTGCGGGTTTATTCAGAGGAAGTTCTTAGTGTCCAGGACAATACGAGTAGCTGTGTACCAGGGAACAAATATGAGTCTTTACCAATATTTTTAATTACAAGAGGCAAGTAAGTTTTACAGGAAAGATATGTTTCTACTTAGCGACATATTAACAATAGTAATAAAATATTTCTTTACTTGCTTTTAATCGGCTTTACAGCCATTTTACGACTTAATCTAAGCATCTGTGTTGCCGCAGAACTGCCAGGGTCTTTGCAGATAATAGGAGATCGACCCTAGGGAAAGCATGTATCAGCCCAATATCCAGGGGCGCTCGGGGAAAACAAGTGGCCTAGAACAGCAGATCCAAGGGAGCTCCTTATGCCAAACAAATTTTACCGCCCCCAAAAAATAACAGAATTCATTTTACATACACAGAAGTAGCTTTTAGTGGTTCATTTGAATTGGAAATAAATACATTTATTAATAAAATCCACATCCTTTTTAAATAAAGACATTCAGTTTTTTAATTTAACAGAGATATAATGTGCTTAAATTAGTCATACAAGTCGGCAATGTTACCGTTGCAACTGGGTTTTATTAATAATTAATACAGACATTCATAAGAAAATGAAAAAGTTTTAATAAGTATCTTTTTTTTCAATGAAAAAAATCAGTGTCCCAATTTAAGTCGGACCCTGAAGCAAGTTGCCCATCTTCCAATGCTCTTGTCAGCTCAGTCTCTCAGGGCGCGCCCGTCAGCTCAGTCTCTAGATGTGCGAAAGGAGGCAGTTTGTGAAATAATTTTTTTCGTACTGTCCATGCCGTGCTGTATCAGGTGACATCAACCTAATTTCGATCAGAGTAAACTGCAGAAACGATCAGATCGATCAGGTCGATCAGACACACCTGTAGTATTGATAGAGTTTCTATCAAGACAGTGGCAGCTCTCCATCCAATTATTAACCTTGCTCTAAATATCCACCAACGACAGGACTCCCGGAATATGAAGTTTTGGATAAGAACCCGCAAACATACGGCATTGACTTTGATAATAAGAATACGAATGATTTCTTATTTTTCCCTATATTCGGAGGTAACTATTCGTACATTTAAAGAGCTTTATTATGACATAATTTTGCTATGGAAGCTCCCAATTGGATAACTGCGTCCCAGATGATCAAACGTCAGAAGTCACTAAAATTAAATCGGAGAATGGTGAGCGTACCCAAAGTTGCGCCACTCCCTTTGTTATGCTGTGATTGGGCCCTTGGGAGCTGGCACTACAGCAACCTTCGTTCCAAATCTCCGGAAAAGTATTGCTTCATATGTGGTGAAAGAAGAATTAAATTCTCGTTGAGAATAGGGTAGAAAATGTGATGAACAAGCAATACAAACAGAACTAATAATATTAACAGTAACGTCAATAAACAAGATGGAATTTGAACACTAAATTCACCATCTATGTACCCAGAGCTACCATAATGATACCTCCTGCTTAATAACCACTGTCTCCGCAGTGACCATTTCTATCCCACCCAAACTTCAGACCTCTTCTTCGCATTCCTCTTTCACCTCCTCTTCCTCATCCATCTTTCTTCGCATTTCTTACTCCTCTTCACTTCCCTATCTCTTCCATTTCGTCTTCGTCCTTCTTCTTCCCTTCCTCCTGTTTATTCCTCTTCTCTTTATTCTCATCTTCATTCTTCTTCACTGTCTTCTCTACATTACCCTTCTTGTTCTATATTTTCCTCCTTTCCCCTTTTAGTCTCTTCTTTTTACACCCTACACCTTTCTTCCTTCTCTATTACCTCCTTCCCTTCTCCTCCTCCTTCTTTAACCCTCCTTATTTACCTCCTCCACTGGATCCCTCCTCCTTCTCCTGCTCTTACTCCTCGTCCTTCTGCCTTTCACTATCTTTCTTCATTTCCCCTTTCTACTTTCTCTTAATTTTTCTCTCATTCTTCCTCCTTTTCATCCTATTCTTCCTTATCCTTTTCCTCTATTGTCCCTCCTCCTATTCCTCTTCTCCCTTTATTACTTACCCTCCTCTTTTTCTTTTCCCCTTCCGTTTCCTCCTCTTCCCTTTTCCCCTTGTTCCTCTTCTCTTCTCTTCCTCCTCCTCGGAGCCTGACAGGTGGCGCGGCGCCTCGTGTTTGCGCGAGGGTGGCGGAGCGGAGGAGGAGTGGCGGGAGGGGAGGGTGAGCAAATATTGGAGGGTCGCCCGCCTCGCGCCCTCCACCCTCCACTGCATTGCAGCCCTCTTCATCACCTGCGCACTCGCTGCAAGGAGTTTGTGGATGAATGAGTAGAGCAGGACCGAAAACGTTTTCCTTTCGTTTCACTCATCCCTACCGACATATCGATAATCGCATCTACTAAAAGTTAATGAACAATTTCTGATTAGTAAACTATAATATGTGATTATGTGACAATTTTATGCCGAGAAGTGTGCGAACTATCAGATCAGTGGAGACAATATTAGATAAGCTGGAGTAATATTCATTTTTAGGGGTAAATCCTTATAAACGTTATTTCTGCTGGAAAGTATCTTCCTTACTTACAGGTGTCAAGCATATTTGGGCCTTGCTTTTGTGGAAATGTCAAAGCTTCTCTTTGGATAGTAGTGCCATGCTGTCCAAAAATTTGCGTGTGCAAATGCAACTAGTTTATTCGATTCGTGCCGCTTCCTTCTTCAAATTTATTTTAGACATTTGTCTTAAGAGTTCAAACATTTGAAATCGTTACCAGTAATTACATTGTTCAAGCTTTTCGACTTGGAAAAAATATATACTGTTTACGTAACAACGCAGCAGCCTCAATTTAAGCAGCTGTATTTTACTTCATTAAAAAATTTCAGTAATGACACATTATAAGTGCATTGCTCTATCGTAGGTAATACCACGAGTGCTTTGGAAATAGTCGATAAATCCCCGACTCTCGAAGCAAGGAGTGAATTCTAGGAGTGAGAGTTCCAAAATGCGCCAAATAACTGAAAGCCATGTTGAAATCAAAGAAGCTATGTTACTGTACATATGCGGTTGCATTGGACATCGACATAGCGATCGATGTATACCGCCTCTAAGATAGATGAAACATAGTTTATGATTGGACCAATAGGGAGAAGTGGTAAGAAAAATCGGATAGAAAAAGCGATGAACGTTTTGAGATACACCGCCCTGATTGGGGCTTTTGTATGTACAGTTAAACACTACTGTTTTTAATTCCACGACTGGAATAGGCATTCTAAACATGACTCGTTTTTGAGAAAATAGGACTGGAATGTTAAAGTATATGATATGTATTTTTGGAAACCTTAAAAAAGAAAGTCAACTCTAAACGTAAGAGACTGAAGCTTATCGGATTAAGGTGAATAGATGGAACCCAATGAAATAGTTACTCAAAGTGAATTTATTAAACTCATGCAGGGACATGACTTTGAGGTTAATAATAGCACATAGTATTAAAGAGAATTATTAAAGGACAATAGAGGGATATGAGGATGCAAGTTCTGCAAGTTCAGTAGTTCACATATTTACACAAATAATTCTCTATTTTTCCACATTTCGATGACATTTTTTTTATTTTCGTATTTTTTTTGCATTTTTCTCTATACAACGATAATACATAGAATAATGCAAATGCTTTTTCTTTTATAAGTTTTTCCCTAGTATTAGTTAAAGTTTATGTTTCTCTTATTTCTCTTGTTTAATCTTTTACTTTTCATTTTATTTTCTAAATTTCCTGCTATCTGAAGTTTAATTAATTTACAATGCTCTTCTTATGATGTATAACGCCTTATTGCCAAATCTAAGCACCTTAACATTGTTAGCAATAGAGTGTATCCATACATTCAATTAATACAGTAATAGCTCTATTTGTTGCACCCGCATCGTTTCCTTTTCTTTTAGCTCCCTGATTCTTCTTCTGTTTTCGTTTAGATCATTGAATTTCTTTTTCGCACATGCTCGCACGTTCTTTGGCACTGTGTTGGAGGATAAATTTGATGCTTCTTCCAACAGACATTTCGAATTGTTTCATCACTAAGGTAGGCGTTTTATTTACACAATAATACTTTACTTCTATTCTTATTCAATATAATTACTACTATACAACCACTTATCACAATAACTACAATACAATTACTTCTATTCTCATTCACAAAAATAGATCTTCATTCAGAGTAGATAAATCAAACATGTTCAGTCATAATCTAACAGTGCAACTACGAACTTCAAACAATACTAGAACTCTGAAAATATCTACAAACTCTTTATTTTCCTCCAAGGGTTACGCCCACTCTTTAAATGCCTATGACTACTGCATAGTTTCATTAAATGTTTTAGGGATTAAAAAGTAGCAAAACAAGCATAAACTCTATACGAGTAGAATCAGGCTTGTTTAGGGGAAGAAAAAGAATACAAATTAATTTTTTCCCGATATTTGCGTCTCCTTCTCCCCTTAAATGACCTCAAACTCCAATACATAAATAAGTAAATAAATAATAAATAAGTAATTGTGGTGGGAGACGAATGAAAAAGAAGAGAAGAGAAAAAAGAATAAGATTTCCACTTCCAGCACTAATTCATGGGCCTTCCGCTCTGTGCTCCGCGCCTGCGTCGGTCGTCTTTCAGTTAAAGATGATGGGCCATGAGACGTGAACGCACCGCGTCGGAGGCAGGCACGCCGACGACGGCGGCGGCGGCGACGGAAGTGATGGCAACGATGGCGGTGACTGTGGTGCTGGCGGTGGCGGTGGGGATGGCGGGTGGGTGGTGGTTGGGGTGGCTGTTGACGCGACGGTGGCGTCGGCGATAGCTGCGACGGAGGGAGGAGGTGAGATCGGTGGCGAGGGCGGCGGTGGCGAGGGCGGCGGTGGCGAGGGCGGCGGTGGCGAGGGCGGCGGTGGCGAGGGCGGCGGTGGCGAGGGCGGCGGTGGCGAGGGAGGCGGTGGCGAGGGCGGCGGTGGCGAGGGCGGCGGTGGCGAGGGCGGCGGTGGCGAGGGCGGCGGTGGCGAGGGCGGCGTTGGCGAGGGAGGCGGTGGCGAGGGCGGCGGTGGCGAGGGCGGCGGTGGCGAGGGCGGCGGTGGCGAGGGCGGCGGTGGCGAGGGCGGCGGTGGCGAGGGCGGCGGTGGCGAGGGCGGCGGTGGCGAGGGCGGCGGTGGCGAGGGCGGCGGTGGCGAGGGCGGCGGTGGCGAGGGCGGCGGTGGCGAGAGCGGCAGTGGCGAGGGGGGGTGGCGAGGGCGGCGGTGGTGACGGCGGTGGCGGCGGCAATGATGGGAGTTCGAACGAGGGCGAGGCGAGTGGGTGATGGACAGGTGCTTGGCGCAGAGAATACAGATCGATCTGATCCCTGCCTCCGAGCGCTCTGTTCTGCTCGGCGAAACACGAAACATTTCTCTTGTCTCATACATCTTCGCTCATCGATACATTTCCCTGCCTATTCGGGCGATGAATGTCCCCTAAGCACACAGCTCTTCGACTGTAGCTCATGCTTTTTGCACTCTGTCACTTGAGGTCTGTAACAGGTGGGACTCACAATGGCGCACCAAAAGGGTTTTTTTCCCGCGCGTCGTACAACATTTGTACAGGTGAACTCCATGTGCACATACGTGAAAATATGAAATACGTAATAATATGCGACTTTTATGTAACAGTCATAAAGAACTGACAAACGAGATGTAATTAACATATTTTTCAATTTAAAACGGAAAGAGAAGTCGCCTTCTCTTTCATCATTTGTATCGGAGTATTCCTTGGTCAAAGAATATTTTTTCAGAGAAAGCTTGCTGAGAAGCAACAATGGTTGGCGCTACAGCGTCTTTTCTCGGATAGTTCTAGGATTCGTGTCTCGATGATGATAGATTTTCTTCACTAACTAGATAGCTGGGTTGAATTTAATCACTATCTGCAAAAGAACACTAAAGGCCGGCTGATCTGACAGGTATATTTCCTTGGTTTTTTTATCAATACCAGGAAAAAGCCAGAGAAGTTCTCTAAAACGAGCCATGGACTGCAGGCGATCTTTCTTTTCTCTTCCATTTTGTATCGTTACTCCTTGCTTACACACACGTACATGCACTACGTGCACTATGTACTAGCCCACATGTACTATGCACTACACCACCACACATGTCGAGATACTAGAGCTTATATACAAAATAGAGTGCGGAGTAACACAGGTGTCATGAGTGGGGCAGTGACACTCCGAGAGCGATACTAGGAGTGAAAGAACTCTGCATGGAGACTTGTAGATCCGCGCCCGAACGTACTCGTATGCTCCCGCGTAAAAGGGACAAGCCACCCATACTACACTTACGGGACGAATAACTAAAGATATTTAGGAGCTCTAAAAGAGAAAACCCACTAACTCAGTCACTCATTAAAACACTTGTCAAATTCTTTAAAAATTTCTTTCAGTTATTGAAATCAATGGCAAGGCAAACAAATCATTTGCTTTTTATTTTCGTCACTGATTATTGTAAACTATTCGAACTTTTCTAACAGTAAAATTTCAAAGCGTATAGGAGCTGTTTCACAGTGTTGCTCTGCGAGTATGTACGAGCAAGTTGTGCTCGCCTTACAGACATATGTAGTTAGCTTATTGGGCACAGCAAAATACTTTTTAGGCTGTAGATAATTGTACAAAGTAAATGTTGAAAAGATAAAAAGTTTAAACTTTTGCAGTAAGGCTTTAACTTTCATTTAACCTGAAACTTTTGAAATGGATCTTAAGATCAAAATAATTTGATTAGAAAACGGCTATGCACTAACAAAGTGTTTCTTTTTCTCTCTCTTTCTCTGTCTCTCACTCTCTTATTAAATTCTGTTTATAATATCCAAATTACTACCTATTTAGAATCTCATATGATAGATATGATTATCTTTTATATTAGATTTTCAAACCAATACTCCTATCCTACTTTACTTATTCCTTAAGACAGTTTTAAATGTGCAATTTTGTTGTTTTCAACAAATTAGACAACCATGAGTAAATCTACTAATGTGGACTACACGTCCAAAAGACCAAAGCACTTCCTACTAAATACATTATGAATACATTGCAACACCTACAAAAGGTTTTAAAAGTCAAGGCTAAAAGTGTTACTGAAAATTTGCTGATAACCTGGAGTTATACGTTCCTCTAGTAACAATAACATTAACGAACTGGGCGAGATGGGACAGGACAATGCGAGAAGAGACAGGTTGCTTTGGGCGGGTGAGACGGACAGGGCATGGAGGGACAGAGCAGTGCTGAAAAGGGAAGAGAAACGGAGGGAAGTGCAGTTGGGGCAAAGCGGAGAGATATATGAAATAGTTGGGAATATTTGAACAAGGCAGATTAGGTCAGACTGGTGCGGATGTACACAAGCAATAGATTTCATTCCTTATTCTGTTTAATATATTGTGATCAATAAATACCGAAGCAACGCCTGGACTACATCAGCTAATATGAAATCAGCGGCATGGGTTAAACACATTGTAAAAGTTCCGAGAGTTTTTTTTACACCTGCAATTAATTTCCGTGTAGATGTCCCGCTCTGTTATTGCGAGCAAGTATTGCCTCGTAATAAGTTAGCAGTATATAGTTGCTGTAGGGTTTCCACCGACTTAGGTCGGGACTCCCGCGCGGCCTGGCCTCGACCTCCAGGCTCAGGAGCGGCGGTCGAACGCGAAGCCTGCGCGAGCCGCGCCGGCCGGGCCACGTATAAAACACAGCCATCAACGTGATGGGCTTCGATTTTCGCCGCCGGCGCCTGACGTACGTAGGGCAGGCAACCCGCGGTACAGGCGAGGAGAGCGGGTTGCCGTGCAGCTCCTGCAAACACTGGAACTGAAATAAAGACGTGAAATAGGACGTTCTTGTGGGAGATGCACGGAGATTAAAGGTGAAGAAAACACATGGTAACCGAAGGTTATCAAATCACTCCTACTTTAAAACAATGTTCGTCTTAGAAAAGAATTGATGTGGAAGAATGTAGTTTTTACTCATCATATTACATTCCTACGTAATAAAATAGTACATTATGAAAGGATGATGTAATGATGGGTATTAATACACGAGTGTGAAATTACGATACGAGCGAGTATCGTTAACTTCACATGAGTGTATTAATACCCATTACATCGAGTTTCATACGGTACTTTTTCTACGACATGGTAAATTTTATAAGTTAAACTTCTCCACTGAATCATTTCGTGGCACCCGACATGCAAGATTCAGCCAAGGCACCTAGCGGACACCTCTCTTCCCTACACCTGCAGCAGGCTTTGTTTTACCAGAGCGCCTGCGAGGAACTACAAAAGTTGCGGCAATAATATTCCGACAGCACCAGAAAGAACTACCATTCACTAAATATTTTAAACTAAAGAGTTGGACAGTTTCTTAAGGACAACCACACGGCAGCAGCAAATAACACAAAATGACTTGCGTTCAGATCTTAACGTCACTCAAATGTTCTCTGTAATAACTACCACTGCGCTAGTCAAATAGGATCAAAGTAAAAATACGATCCACATTATTTTAAATATTATTTCACGTAAAAATTACTACTAATAAAAGAAATTAAAATTGAGAAGCATAATATAATATTAAATGCAACTTTAATATACACACTCTAACGAAACATTCACTGCAATGATTCTCAATGATTAATGAAGTGCTAATACTTGGTGTGTTAGCGTCTCTGTGATTGGTCAAGAACCTGTATCATAATGAAAACTGTATCGAAATGGCTATCATTATGCAACTGGTTGCAGCCATTCAGTGACCGCATTATACAACGGGAGTAGAAAAAGAAATTTGGACGTTGTTATGCATCAACTGGATATGCGACATCATACAAATTTTGTGATAATCGTGTTCACAGGTTTTATTACATTTTCAGCTCTAAAAAACTGTAATTATTTCATTCATTGAAGCGCCAAACTACACAAACATGAGTGGAATATCTGGCGCTTACCTGCATAATGTGAAATTAAGAACAGAAGATTTGAAAATCTAGGTTTATAGCCGGGTTTTGCGATACATAAAATCCCTGATGTGACTGATAGCGTTTACATTTTTCATAGATTATAAGGCTATTTTTACAGATTTGGCGCCAATATTTTGCGTACACTTAGAACATGGTCAAATGCAACCGATGGCGTCCATATCTCATTTTTTCAAAAATGGCACTTAGCCGGTTGATGCATAACACCGTCCAGTTAGTTCTGCGGCAATAATCTGCGATTTTTTCGTTAGAAAAATCTTGTGATATCCTCTTATCGAAACTTGGTTAATTTTAATATCTTTTTCGTGTTTGTAGTAAATTACTTCCCCTAACACATTGTGAAGTGAGTATCTACGTTCTGTGTTTACTTGAAGCCAAAAAATGACTTGACAGGAAAACATGTGTTTGTCCGAACGTTTATCAATGCTACCTCCTAAAACCGTTTAGACAATTTTCTCCAAAACTGACATTCCCCCATCCAACTAAACCTTTCCCAGACACTGCGAGTTTGAGACGGATATTTTGATTTTGACTTTTTTGTTACTTTATCTGAATCCTCCACAACATTCTTGAATTTTTCAAAATCGGTTCCAAATTTTTTGCTTAAACTTCGCCCTCGGATAGCGTAAATAATGCTTAAAAGAATAGTGCAGGATGAATTTTCGAAAATTGCTTGCATTTAAGCATTTTTTGCCTTTTGCTTCAACTACAATATTGAAGATAGAGGTTTTTTAGAATAATATCATCAAAGCCCGATCTTTAAATGAAGTTATTAAATGTTCCGAAAATACGAATAATTTTGGGAAACTTTTTATTTGAAGAAGTGCAATTTACAGAGAAAATCACAAAAACAGCTTTAATTTTTTTCTTTATTTGGTTTCTGGGATGGAAAAAAAGAACCCAAAAAAACATGTCTAATATTTGCTAAAATCTCGGAATTTTTAAAAATTGGAGAGGTTACAAAGAATAAGTATGTGTTGTAGCATTATTGTATCCTTGTATAGTAATCGCGATACCTGTTTACGACCTTCACTCACAGTTAGACTCCTCCCGGTCGACCAATCGAGGCAAATGCAATGACATTCGAAATGTCTCGGTTCTTTTTTCAGATCCTCTAGAGGGTTCTATAAAATTTCTCTTTAACCCTTCCTTTTTATTTTCTCGCTACGAAGTAGAGAGAAAGTTATGTAATACTGCGTGAAAAAACGGGGAATTTTCGGCAAAACAGGCATTTTTTTAAAGGGCCCTGCTAACGTAAAAGTGAATAAATCCCGTTGCTAAATTTAGGGAAAACATCCTCCAACACGTGAAACCAGAATCAATGTTTTGTGAGTCCTTCTTATCGAAAAATCGATGTACAAGAAAACGTCTGTTCGTCTATGAACAACGCTAGCGACTAAACCGTTCAGCCGATTTTCTCCAAAATTGACATTCCCTAATCGATCTAGCTGATGTCGCGACCCCTTGAAATTGAAATCGACATTTTTATTTTGGGGGCGCCCAAAGGGATGAAGCCCCTGGGATAAATTGAAAATGTCTCCATCGTTTGTAATCAATTTGTTGTTGGACAGTGTGATAAGACGTTTAAGAGAATGCTCCGTCCTATTTCCGTTGAAAACGCTGATTTTCGAAAATTACAAAAATTCAAATTTTTTTGGCCCCATCTTACAACTAAATTATTGAAGATAGTGATTTTCCTTTAATGAAATCAGTTCCTGAAAAGTAGACTTTGAAATAAGGTAATGTACAATTTTCAAAAAATCTGAGTTATTTTCGTGTAATTTTGCGTGAATGTACGGGCGAGAAAGTAGTGCTGTTTTAGCATCACTACTTTAAACTACTAAAACGGCTTTGGGTGACTTACGGCTCCTAGAGAGGTGATCAATAACTCTTTCGATTTCTCTCGAGAAGATGGATTGACACATTTCTTAGCCGGTTTTCTCTAGGATATTTTGGAAGAAGTCTAGAAAACATATGTTTTGTATTTGGTGTACCTGGTGTGTTAGAAGTGGGCAGTATTAGACTGAGACCTGTAATTAACCAACTACATCCTTTACCTTGGGAGAACCAATACTTCTTTTACGGGAGAGGCACAAACCGTTTTCTGATATTGAGTGATTCCAGACGAAGTTCCCATTTTTTAGGAGAATCAGAAGACACACTTGAATTTGATACACTAATTAAAATATGAAATTATTAAAAAAAATACGCTGGAAAAATTATGATACCTTGTGAAAGCATTAATCATGAAATTGAAAGAACACACATGATGCAATTAAGTTTAAACACATATAGGTCATGACTAAATCATTATAAAATATCTTTAAATTATTAGTTTGTAGGAATGCCATAAACACGAAAGATTGAACAAATATGGAAAATTGCTCTAGAATATACACATAATGCTGTATGAAAAATAAAACAATATAGCATGCACGCTCGATGTCTTGTAGAGGCGTCCAGTTCCACCGCACGATGAGGCGACAGGGGGCGCACACGCAGTGGAAGCCAGTTCCGTGAAGGTCAACGGAAGCATGGCCGGTATGTGCGGCCATGCAAGGGAAGCATGGCCGGTGTTATGTCCACAAACGAAAGTCTGCACGCTCACTTAACAACAATTTATTGATTCCTTACTTACAAAGCTCTCAGTCATTACAGGGGTAGAGAGTAGCCTCTCCCTGAGCTGTGCCGTCTTCCCACGGCATCCGACAGACGGGTGGGAATTACCCCTAGCCGCCACGTTGCCAGTCATCGACATCTGCACGTCCGGTTCCAGGACGACCCTGCTGACTGCTGACTGTGGACCGTCACCTCCCGACTGCTGATAATGGACTCGACCCCGGACAGCCTTCACGGTGCCGGCTGGCTCCATTTAATTATATTTTTACTAAATAGATTGATAATACATTATTTTATTAGTGCTAACTTTCTTATTATTACTATTATGAAATACACGTAAAATCATTTTACCATTTCTTTCAATGTTCTCCGTTTCTCTTAGGACCTGAACTTTTGACTTGATGTGTTTCGCTTGTATGCTGACGAGACTCCCTCCCTTTTTAGTTTTCATTTAGGAGTATTTCAGAAATACGTACGCAATCATAGTTTCTACTAAAACCTCTTTGAAACAATTAGAAGTACATATTAATACTTCACCGATTTAAACAATCTCTATCTAATCCACTTCAATATGTAACTTGCCTAGTCAAAGGAAAGATAATTTCTCTAAATTTTGAGTAAAATCTCGTAGTGTTTAACTTGATATTTTGGGATCAATTCTTAATTATATTCCTAACTCGAAATTGAGAACTTAAACATACAAATGCTGTGACAGCATTCCTCCTCCACCAACTCTTTCCTCCCTCGCTTTCATTCCTGTTTTCTATGTGAGAAAACTTTCATTCAAATTGCGTACGTATTTTTCATTGAATGACCTCCTTATAGTATGCACTAATGTAATACAATTTTGAAAGTGGTTAGGCGGAAGAGCAGGCTAAATGGCCTGAGCCTCGCAACAAATAAAGACATTTATTTATTTATTTATTTATTTAAGGGCCGATGCTAGGCGGTGAGACTTGCTCATACGGCTCGAGCCTATTAGGCCGTGTCCACGGCGTGCAGCTGCCGCCGCCGACCCCCGACAGAGCGCGCTGTCTTGCGCTAGCGCACCAATTACAAAAGTCATGCGCGACCTAACATACATGACAGCCGGCATGGATGTCCAATACATGTCCAATAAAATAAGTACCCGCGTAAACCGCCACTGTTCAAAACCTAAACATTAACAGCGTATATTACACAATGTGTACGAATGGCAATAACCCAGATTATAAATCAACAGTTTGCGACACACAGAAACATTTACAGGAGATGTAAACGTTTCGAGGGTTAACAGTTAAAATTACACTAATAAGTCCATCGTAGAATACACTGAACTGTTAGGTACCACATTAAAGCAAATCTTACATACAGATAAACTCCTCACATCGTGATGTGAAGATGTTGCAATATGAGTGCGAGCCAGCGAGACACATACGTGCTCTCTCTGTAAAGATTGCAGCTCGACAAATCTGAAGCGTTATGCCGTAGATGACGTTAGCTATGCTTCGCACTGGTTCTTTAGAACCGGCCAATAGGAGGTTCCCTAAAATAATGCTGATGAAATTAAAAGTAAGGTATTGCTAAGTTATAATTTAAATGAATTACCTGACTGCCCAGGGATTTGAATCTTGAAAATTAGTATAATGTATTTTATGTAGTTAAATTACTGAATAGTTTGTGTTATATAATTATTGCAAGGCATTGGGCTGCATTGTCTGTCAGTCCGTGGGCAATTCTAGGGAGCCCCGCGAGGCAGCTGGGAGCCATCGGAATTCTGAGAAATGCTCTTGCCGGCTTAGACTCGCTGGCGATTCCGAGTAAAAGATGAGATTGGCACGTGGCAACCGGATGCCCGTCGGCTGACTAAATAATGTGAAACGGAGAACCCACACATTTTAAACTTTAAAATACAATAAAACCACTTGTACTGAGCTCGCATCTATGACCAGAATGTGCGTAATTGCGTGATGCGTAATTCACATAAACTATAAAATAAAGAATTCTAGCTTGTTCTAACAGTAGTTTCAATTCACGGATGAGAATTGTGCATTGGCGAAACGGTTTACATTACTACACTCTCTGGCCTTCAAATTAAATGTTACGATTTGTTTAACGAATTGACGTAATTTTTAATGAAACAAAACATAAATAAGTATTTTAATTCATACTTTTTCATGCACATAGTTTTATGCCCTGGAATTGAGGAGTCGGGGAAGTTGAGAATAGAATAAGGAGCGGGTAGATAGACTCGAGACTGTTGACTGGTGACAGTGGGAAGTAAGGGGCAGATCATCTTCGGTTGTAGAAGATACCAGAAGGTGAGGCAGAGGCATAGCGGGTTGTAGATCAGAGCGCAACAACAATAAGTGAGCATGGGTTGAGGTGGGATACAGATAGGGATAGCAGGTCACACCTAACTCCAAAGGGCGGAGCAGATGGTTGGTGGGAAGTCGTGCTTCGAGGTAAGGGTACGGCCAGATTCTAAAAAGGACGCTGGACCTGACAAGCGGAAGGTGATAGTGATTTTGGATGGCTCGTCGTCATGAGACCGCAAGGAAGAGATGCTTCTAGAGCGGGCAGGGCAGTCGAGAGACAGTTGGTGAGAATTTATGCGCAGGGCGGCAAAGAGTCGAAGTCCTGTGCGAGGCGATAGAGAAGCGAAGGCGAAATAATGAGAAAATCGCTGAAACATTCGCAGGTAGCGGATATTATTAGGCAGGAATAAGATAGCAATTGGTAGGTGAGGAGACGGGAGTTAAGGAAATCTATCGGTGAAAGATACAACAAAGCAAATTTAAGCTAAGAGAGGATAATGTGCAGAAGAATTGGTGAGTCAGATTATATACGAAAATATACATGAAATATTTCCGGCGTACGATTATTAACTTTCTCTTCTTACGACAAACTTTGTAAGGCGAGAAAGTAAACACATTTATTCCACTTTTTCATTTACCAGGGCCCGGCAATTAGAGTTTTTCTATTGAAAATTCATCGTTTTTCGGAAAACTATTAAAATACTTTTTTCTCTTATCAAGTAAGGACAAGAAAGCAAAATCGATAGTTGTATGAGGCGCATATGTCAACGCGGTCTTTTCCTTCGAGCGAGCGTTCGTATATTTGCCAGACCATGCCTGCAGCACGTACCGTCTCAATATTTTTGGTAGCAGACTCCGTTAGTTCCTGCAAGAAGGTGCAAGGATTGAGCATCGACCTGCAAGCATCATTTCCTGTTTGTGGGTGGAGTGGCAGAGTGCGCTTTGGGATGTCGGTAAGGGCAGGCTGAGGGACAGATGGGTAGAGGCAAGGGCAGCTTCCCAGGCGGAGACAGGATGCAAGTACAGTGGAAGGACACACTGTAGGATTAGGGGGAAGGAGAGAGTCAGAGTTGGAGAAGGACGAGGTGTTGGCGGGATATTATATCATAGGACGGGGAGAGACGTGGTGAGACGGGGTAAAGAGGTTTGGAGAAAGAGCGTGGCTTGTTTTGTAACGGGGTGGGTGGGGGAAACGGGCTGGGCCAGGCGAGAAGGAGTGTCTGGTAGCGGACGATCAAGTCGTGTCGGGTCGGGTCGGGTCGGGTCGGGTCGGGTCAAGTCGTGGTGATTCGAGATGGGAAGGAGCGTTGCGGGAAGGATAAGGCCGAACGAGGCAAGGTGCCTAATCAGGTCAAGTTAACTACAGTTTGACTCGATTAGTTTGTCTCGCTTCTTCCACGCATTTACAATTTGACAGTGATGCTCGGGACTTCGATCTCTGAAATGAAGCATGTCGTCACCCTCTTCATTCGCGCTTCGTTTGACTAAATATTTCTACTTAAAATCGCATTATTCCAAGACCTGGAGTCACTAATCAGGAAAGTCAATGGAGAAATCAAGGACGAATCGGAATATAATTGAAACAATTTCTATATTTACGAACAGAAAATTTAAGTATTTAGCAATAATTTTACAATTATTATTTACAATATTGTTATTTAGCAATAATAATACAGCAATAATTTCTGCAAGAGGGTGTTAAAATAATTTCAGTTTATGAGATATGGGAGTAACATTCGTTTTGATCAATTTGTATATCCGAGGCCATTTCCGCGGGGATACAAACAGGCGGGGTGGGGCGGGACCAGTGCGTGTGTCGGGGGTCGGGGTAGAGGTGGGGTAGATAGGTGATCGGGGGGAGGCGGGGTCCAGAGCAGAGGCGCGTGAGGCGAGACCGGTGCGTGTGTCGGGGTGCAAGGCAGAGACGTCTCATGGCGGGGCGGGGCAGGTGCGTATGTCAGGGGTCGGGGTACAGGACAGAAGCGGGGTGGGGCGGGGCGGGGCGGAGCGAGGCGGGTGCGTGCGTCGGGGTTCAGGGGTATAGGTGGGGTAGATAGGGGATCGGGGGGAGGCGCGGTTCAGAGCAGAGGCGGCGTGAGGCGATACCGGTGCGTGTGTCGGGGTGCAAGGCAGAGACGTCTCATGGCGGGGCGGGGCAGGTGCGTATGTCAGGGGTCGGGGTACAGGACAGAAGCGGGGTGGGGCGGGGCGGGGCGGAGCGAGGCGGGTGCGTGCGTCGGGGTTCAGGGTATAGGTGGGGTAGATAGGGGATCGGGGGGAGGCGCGGTTCAGAGCAGAGGCGGCGTGAGGC
This sequence comes from Acheta domesticus, assembly GCA_031308135.1. Lineage (NCBI taxonomy): Eukaryota > Metazoa > Arthropoda > Insecta > Orthoptera > Gryllidae > Acheta > Acheta domesticus. Next base: position 4,555,304 of record JAHLJT010009419.1, on the reverse strand, counting down.
GAGACCGGTGCGTGTGTCGGGGTGCAAGGCAGAGACGTCTCATGGCGGGGCGGGGCAGGTGCGTATGTCAGGGGTCGGGGTACAGGACAGAAGCGGGGTGGGCGGGGCGGGGCGGAGCGAGGCGGGTGCGTGCGTCGGGGTTCAGGGTATAGGTGGGGTAGATAGGGGATCGGGGGGAGGCGCGGTTCAGAGCAGAGGCGGCGTGAGGCGAGACCGGTGCGTGTGTCGGGGTGCAAGGCAGAGACGTCTCATGGCGGGGCGGGGCAGGTGCGTATGTCAGGGGTCGGGGTACAGGGACAGAAGCGGGGTGGGGCGGGGCGGGGCGGAGCGAGGCGGGTGCGTGCGTCGGGGTTCAGGGTATAGGTGGGGGTAGATAGGGGATCGGGGGGAGGCGCGGTTCAGAGCAGAGGCGGCGTGAGGCGAGACCGGTGCGTGTGTCGGGGTGCAAGGCAGAGACGTCTCATGGCGGGGGCGGGGCAGGTGCGTATGTCAGGGGTCGGGGTACAGGACAGAAGCGGGGTGGGGCGGGGCGGGGCGGAGCGAGGCGGGTGCGTGCGTCGGGGTTCAGGGTATAGGTGGGGTAGATAGGGGATCGGGGGGAGGCGCGGTCAGAGCAGAGGCGGCGTGAGGCGAGACCGGTGCGTGTGTCGGGGTGCAAGGCAGAGACGTCTCATGGCGGGGCGGGGCAGGTGCGTATGTCAGGGGTCGGGGTACAGGACAGAAGCGGGGTGGGGCGGGGCGGGGCGGAGCGAGGCGGGTGCGTGCGTCGGGGTTCAGGGTATAGGTGGGGTAGATAGGGGATCGGGGGGAGGCGCGGTTCAGAGCAGAGGCGGCGTGAGGCGAGACCGGTGCGTGTGTCGGGGTGCAAGGCAGAGACGTCTCATGGCGGGGCGGAGCAGGTGCGTGCGTCGGGGTTCAGGGTAGAGGCCGGGTGGGTTGGTGATCGGGGGATCGGGGGGGCGAGACCGGTGTGTGTGTGTCGGGGATCGGGGCTCAGGACAGAAGCGGGGTGGGGGGCGGGGGCGGGGCGGGGTGGATGCGTGCGTCGGGGTCCAGGTTAGAGGCTGGTTTAGTGCATGTGTGTGCGGGAGGTCGGTGTCCAAGACATAGGCCTGGCGGGTCGGGGCGCCGGGCAGGGGCGTGGCCGGAGCACTTACCGCTCGGCACCCTTTCCCGGCGCGTGCGGCGGAGCGACGTGTTGGCCGTGTTAGCAGAGCTCAGGTCGCCGCCGCCGCGCGGCCCCAGATATTGATTGCGGCATCGCGCGCTGGGAACGTCCACCGCGCGGCGTGCGAGGGGCGGAGGGGAGCGGGAGGGGGCGCACGGCACCCCACGGGGGCCGACGCCGGGCCCGGGGAGGGGCTGCCCGCCTTCTGCATAATTTTGTTCGCGGACATCCGGACAGCGCTGGGACGACGCAACCCGCCGGACAGCGAGCGCGGGCGTGAGTTGGGAACACGACGCACCGCCCCGCACCGCCCCGCGCCGCCCCGCGCCGCCCCGCGCCGCCCCGCGCCGCCCCGCGCCGCCCCGCGCCGCCCCGCGCCGCCCCGCGCCGCCCCGCGCCCGCCCCGCGCCTCGGCCCCGCGCCGCCCCCGCGCCGCCCGCGCCGCCCCGCAGCCTGCCCCGCGCCGCCCCGCGCCGCCCGCGCCGCCCCGCGCCGCCCTCGCGCCGCCCCGCCGCCGCCCCGCGCCGCCCCGCGCCGCCCCGCGCCGCCCCGCCCGCCCGCAGCCGCGTAGCCCCGCGCCGCCCCGCGCCGCCCCGCGCCGCCCCGCGCCGCCCCGCGCCGCCCCGCGCGCCCCCGCGCCGCCACCGCGCCGCCCCGCGCCGCCCCGCGACCGCCCCGCGCCGCCCCGCGCCGCCCCGCGCCGCCCCGCGCCGCCCCGCGCCGCCCCCGCGCCGCCCGCGCGCCCCGCGCCGCCCGCGCCGCCCCCGCGCCGCCCCGCGCCGCCCCGCGCCGCCCCGCGCCGCCCCGCGCCGCCCCGCGCCGCCCCGCGCCGCCCCGCGCCGCCCCGCGCCGCCCCGCGCCGCCCCGCGCCGCCCCGCCGCCGCCCCGCGCCGCCCGCGCCGCCCCGCGCCGCCCCGCGCCGCCCCGCGCCGCCCCGCGCCGCCCCGCGCCGCCCCGCGCCGCCCCGCGCCGCCCCGCGCCGCCCCGCGCCGCCCCGCGCCGCCCCGCGCCGCCCCGCGCCGCCCCCGCGCCGCCACGCGCCGCCCCGCGCCGCCCCGCGCCGCCCCGCGCCGCCCCGCGCCGCCCCGCGCCGCCCGCGCCGCCCCGCGCCGCCCCCGCGCCGCCCGCGCCGCCCCGCGCCGCCCCGCGCCGCCCCGCGCCGCCCCGCGCCGCCCCGCGCCGCCCCGCGCCGCCCCGCGCCGCCCCGCGCCGCCCGCGCCGCCCGCGCCGCCCCGCGCCGCCCCGCGCCGCCCCGCGCCGCCCCGCGCCGCGCCACGCCGGGAGCAGCCGCGAAGGGAGTTTGTGGCGGCTGCGAATTCCTCGCCCCTCCCGCTGCGAAGGTACAGAATCCTGGGGGAGTGAAGTGTTGGTTATTGTTCGCGATAGTAGGCATGTATGCATGTATTCATTCAAATTATTTGGGACATGACGATTAAAGTATAACTGTGCTCCTTTATTAATGTATGTATGTACAACACAGTAGCTTACTGTATATTAATAACTACTGTGCCTTCCATTCCCTGTAATGAGCCTGCTAAGAGTACAACAATTGGGCAGATAAAATTGTTTACCTAACTAACCAACTTAAATTCCTTGTAAAATATGAGCTGTCTCAATTAATTTTCACACTTGTGGGGATCAAGGCAGAAATAAAAAAACAAAAATAAATGAACACCGCTCACCATCTCATTTGTAAGGAATATCTCGGATAACACTGATTCACAAACGACTTATACAACAACTAATTGTTCTGAACAGAAAAAAATACACATGGCATCATGTTGATGTTGATTCTAATACTATGCAGAATGATGTCAATCAAGGAATAGAAAAATTAATTTATTGTCTTTACCTGAGTTCAAAGTTTTCAACTCTTCACAATGGTAAATAAAGGTTCACATTTGAAAGATCATTCAAATAAGTTTTAAAAACGCGATGTGACTAAATATGCATTACACATTAATGTTGAAACAAAAGTTGGACATGAACTTGTTTTCGATTCCCGAATAACAATGGAATAGTCTTGGCTATTTAATAGTTGAAAACCAAATGTTAAATTTAATATAGCACTTTGGATACACTTTAACATCTAAAATTAAGGAGCCTATTCATTAGCAGTCTTCATAACTAACATTGTGAAATGTTTTGATATTTAAGACACGGGATATTCTTCAGCGTTCTCTCTTGAAGCCGTAGTGATTGATCAGCTGTAGTGAGAGGCGTGCAGTGCTCAGATTCGCAATGGTCAGTCACCTTTCAAAAAGTCTCGCTCGCATTTCTCAGCGGAGAGAAGGGGCTGGCGTCCGGAGCCACTCTGTATTGATTGATTGATTGATTCGTGTTTCCGGGCGCGTCAACGGCTCAGCTCATTAGTCCCGTAAGTGTAGTGCGTGTTTTCCCCGGGAGGTGGCGATGATCCTTTCCCCGCTGGATGGCGAGATCTGGCGCCGACCTACCGTCGACTAGCGGGGTTTTTCCCCCAGCCAAGTATATCCCACCAGCAGGGCATCGCCCCAGCCGCGACAAGTTGTAGCTCCCGACCGGTTCTCCCGGCATGAGTGGTAGTGTAGTGCATGCTAGTGTACGTATTGTGTGTAAGAGGGAGAGGATAGGACAAGGATGAGAAAGGGAAAGATCGCGCGCGGTCCGTGGCCCGTTTGTTAGGGTACTGCTCCGGCATTCGCCTGGTGTTGATCGGAGAACCACAGAAAACTACCGATCAGAGGAGCCGGCCGCTAGAATTCTCCTCCAGACAAGGCGACTGAATTCGACCTCAGCTGACAAGCTAGTGTCGAAAATCCTGCCGTCGTCGGGACTCGACCTAGGACGCTCCCGGTCAGAGGGACTGCAGTGGCATCAAGGTTGATGCACTGAGCATCTCTCCCGGTGCCACTCTGTAGCGCCACCTAGAAGCGGCAGAACCCTTCTAACACAGCTCCGTCGCCCGCCACTGACCGCGAGAGGGGAAGGATTCGTCAGTCACGAGCCGCTGTGGGTTCGCAGGCGGCGCGTCAGCAGAACACAGCTCTAAACGGCAGCTTTCACGGAAGACCACACGAATGCGTCACTGAACTGATTATTACCTGTTATTTTTCCAAAAATCAGGTCTCTACATAAGCGGAAAAGGTAACATACATTCTATAGGCTAATGTACACAAAAATCAAAAACCACAGAAAAATATGAAACCCTACCAACAATTAAAGGCTATGAAAGGCTTTAGGTAAAGAGAATGTTCTAGCCCATATTTAACAAAACTTCTTTACTGTACAAAGAACATTAATACATTAAAAAGGTAAAAATAACATTAAAATTTGAATTGATAATAAAAATTGTAATTGTTTGAAATGAAAATGGGATTTTTTGCTTTCTATTCTTAACAAAAAGGTTGAAGTGATTTTTGGAGTACTATTTCTTTTTCAATTTTTACTTTCTCGCTCTTCTCTTAGGAGGAAAAAAGTACTGTATTTGTGCACCGGAAAACCAGCGAATTTTTTACGCGAAAGCTCATGGTGCTCTGGTAAC
>JAHLJT010009419.1:4519888-4549613 GCA_031308135.1 Acheta domesticus | reverse complement strand
AGTGGATAAATCTTGTTTTATTTCTCGTTCGTAATTTACTCATATGTACGAGCATAACATATGCAAATACTTATTACATAACAGGTTAAATTTTATCTTTATATTCGCTACGTTTGAAGTCCGGATGAACATACTTTTTACCACGATGAATTCAGGAGGAATTATTTTGTAATTAAATTGATAAATGTTTTCCCTTAATGTTCAAAACATTATTCAATGTATTATTAGATCGATCAAGATCGATAGCCTTTAAAACACTGAGAAGTCGATACGTAAATATAAACATACAAATCACATAAGTATTACATAATTATTGTCAACATTACATTAGTTGATACATAAATATTTTAAAGGAAGGACTGGAGAGATAAGTATGATTATGACATTATCTGCATAATTCTTCAGAGATATTTTTGTATTATTTACTGCTAATCAGTATAGAAAATATCGGTATGCATTTAGTACTAAGAATGAGACTCATTGATTTCAGGATCTTTATGAATAGAGTATTACCGGATACAAATCCCCATCTAAGCTAGGATTTCACTCTGGGTCACAGAGCTCATTGCGTGACAATTACTTTGCTTCTACAATTAATAAAGAAATCATTAATTAATTAATTTAAACTTACATCAATTTTGACTAGAGAAACTTGCATTGAATCTAAAATGATGGTTCGTGTGTGAACGACGATGAAACTATGTATCAGAGGCAGAATAAGAGGAACTGCCATGAGTTTCCGAGAACCTTTACGGAATTCGGGGCAACACAACTCGGTTCTTCCTTCAATTTCCTTTTATCCCGAAAGAGCTGAAGTAATCTCTCATTTATCTTCTGAAAACTAAATTTCCCCATCTGTGTACTCCCAAAACGCCTCAAACTATTTAACGACACTATTAACATGATATTAACTATAATGTTGATGTAATACTAATGTTGTACGTGCTAGAAAACCCGGCAGACGTTGTTCTGCCCTTCATCTCCCTTTCCCCTCCCATCATCCTCTCACTGTCTCTCCCTCCCTCACCCTGTCCCTATCTGTCTCTGCCGCTCTCTGTCCCTCTCATTCACATTTAACTGCAGATTCTACACATCTCTGAGCAGGTGAGGTAATATCGGCAAGCGACTGGACCAGCAAAAATGTAATAGAATGTTCAAGAACGTTTCATCCTGTAGATTACGGTGTGAGAAACGTTTCTTTGTAGTTTCTAGAACGCTTCGTTTAGGAGTTATGTAACGATATAGATTCAAGATCCTGCTGAAATGGGTTGCGCGTTGCATTTGACGTAACTATTTAGTTTTGTTCTACAGCGCCATGTAGTGGAGTTAAATCAGAATTAACAGAACATAAACCTCGGTGAAAAAACACGTAGAAGTGCCAACTTTCATGGAGATCGGTCCAACGGGGTTGGAGTTAGCTCTTATATATGCATATACCAACATCCAGCTTTATATATATAGTTACTAGCGGATCTTCTCTGATGCTGGGTCAACTAGTGAAGAGGTGAGGTCGCTTCCTTCACACTATGATATATATAAACATAGCATTTAACAGAGTTAGACACATTTGCCGAGATGTGAATTTTGGTTGACTATTACGAACTATACATACATATATATATATATATATATATATATATATATATATATATATATATATATATATATATATGAATGATAGTGTGAAGGAAGCGACCTGACCTCTCCACTAGTTGACCCAGCATGAGAGAAGATCCGCCGGAGAAGGCGCAGGGCAGCTCCTTGTCCTTCAGCCCCACAAGATCCGCCTCGCCTCAGCACCTGCGGCGGGCGCGCCTTGGCTCGCGCTGCCTGGGGAGGGGGAGGGGGAGGCGCCGACGAGGCGGCCACGTTCCTGCGGCGGAGGCGAAGGCGCGGCGGGGAAGGGAGCGAGTGCGTTCCCCTGTCGCCTCGGATTACACCCGGCTTCCTCGTCGCCGCCGCCGCACCACAACCGCTCCCGCTCCCGTCCACACCTCCTGCCCTGACCCGCCCCGCCACCACCTCACCTCCCGCCCCGTCACCGCCTCGCACGTCTCGCCTCTCCTCATCTCGTCACTGACACCACGCCGCCCAGTCACAATCCTGCTGTACAACCGCCACGCCTTTCCTCTCCTCGCCGCTCCTCTCCTCTTCCCGCCACGCCTTGCACTACCTCACCCCGCCTCGCCTCTTCCCGCCCCGCCTTCTCATCCTCTATTTTCCTTTCCACCCGCCCTTTCCCTTTCTACTTTTATCTCCCCGCTATTTAGCACCCCGTACCTTTCCTACCCTCAAATCCCCTCTACCCATCCCCGCCCTGCCGCCCATTCCATCTCCGTTCTCGCCCCGACCCACTCTATGCCATCCTCCCACCCTCGCTCCACCTTCAACCATTAGCCCGCCGCACCTCTCCGATTCTCCCCACTCCGTCTCGCCCCGTTCTCCCATTCCCTCCCTGCCCCGCCCCTTCCCTCACCTACCCTCCCCACCCTCGCTCTGTCCCGCTCCAACGCATCCCTCCGCCTCATCCCCTTCCACAACCCCGCCGCACCTGACCTCGCCCTGCTTCTCCCCTCCTCTCCCCTTCCATTCCCTCCTCGACCCTCGACGCCCTCGACTTTTCTTGCTTCACCTCATTCCTCCGCCCCCACCCTCACCTTCCTTAGTCAATCCCCCACCGCATCTTCGCGTCACTCCGTCCCACCTCCTGCCCCCGCCCCTGTCGTCCTTTCCCCGCCCCGCCCGCCCCGCCCCGCCCGCAGCGCCTTCGTGGCCTGAGCGCGGGCGGAGCGCCTTTGGAACGCGCGGTAAACATCCCCACCCTCCCGCCGTGCCGCCGAGGTGTCGGGCGGGTGGCATCTGGGGAGGCCTCTTATAACGCAAAGGATATTGAGGCTTTGGCGGCGGCTGACTGCCGCGGCGACGACGGGGAAAACGTGCGGCTCCTCTCTGGCGGGACGAGGTGCGCGCGTGTTTTGACGTGGGAAGACGGACGAGGGACTACAGCAGGTATCCCCGGGCTCTGTGGGGCTAGATGTCATTTCGATTTGTTACGTTTGACCTTATTTTTGAACAGTGTGTATGAAATACCAACAAATAAGTAAACGTTACGAAACACACGTGGAACATTTTTCAAGAGCTGTCCAAATTTTAACATCGGTTAAAGTTAATACATCTATTAAGATATTATAAAATCACAAAGCGTTAAATATCAAAGGGTTCTAGTAGTGATGAAATCTTGCGTACGCCAAGACTCAAAGACACCGAGACCTTCAGCTTTTCATCCTAGAGCTTAACCGTCTGGGATAGCTGCCAGAGGAGCCAGATAGAATATGTAATAGATTCTGTGATCGCAAGGAGTAAGTCCTGTAGTGACGATTTTGCTAAATTGAGTTAAGAACATTAACTACGAGTTAAAAAAGAAAAAGAGTGATTGAGTGTTCGTAACAACACAAACTCGGGGAGTTGCAGTTTCGATATCGTTTGTGGTATTTAGTCCGGAATCATCATAATAAATACTTTCCAATTATGTAAATCGCAGTACAAACCTGGCAGCTGCTGCGTAAGGAATGAAAGAATGGCATTGACGCTACTAGAAGCTGGCAGACGTACGACACAACAAGAGAATATTAAAACGTTATCTTAACATTGTTTAAATCATATAGAGATAACTTGAAAATAACAACATATTTCCCAGCGAGGCACAATTTTGCCTTTAGCAGCTACATCTGTTCCCCCCCGCCATCTTGTGAAATGTTTTCCATTTACATACTCTCACATCCCGGGTGGGAAGCGCGCATAGGGGGTGAGCTCGAAGGGATGAGGTCAGAATTGGCGAAGGCAAGACGGCAAGTCTGTTATGCATACTGCCTTTTACATTCCCGTATTCGTACGTATATACGGAGTAATGTACGTAGTACAGGGAAAGTTATGTAATGCTGCGTGAAAAAAAGGTGGTACTTTGGCAGGAAAAATATCATTGCCGGGCCATGATAACGAAAAACTGCATAAGTCCAGTTGCTAAATTAAGAAATACAATTCTCTAACACGTGGTACAGCCAGAATCCCAGTATTGTGGGACCTTGATACCAAAAAATTCAATTGAAATCAGAACGTCCGTCCGTCCCGCATATGTGAGCAACACTAGGGCCTAAACTATGCGTACGATTTTTTCCAAATTGAAGAATCCCTGTCCATCTGGCCTGAGTCGAAGCTCTGCAATTTTGAAAAAACATTCATTAATTTTTGGGTGTACTTTATATAAGGCCCCTCGAACGTTTTTCGAAATTTTCTCAAAAACGGCTCCAAATTTTTTTCTTTACACTTTTGGTAGAAATAGTGATAAATATACCCTATGAGATGACAGAAACGTCAAATTGCTCTATTCTTTTTTTTTTCCAAAAATTACAAAAATTTAATTTTTTAGACTTGTTTCTCACGTCGTTATTATTTACATTAGCGACGGTTTGTTCACATTATTATATTGGGTGAGAACATATGTTTTAAATAATATCAAGTACAGTTTCTCGAAAACTCAGCCGCCGAAAACTAGCTCAAAATTCCGTATTTTGAGAAACGCTCAAATGTCATTTTTAACTTTTGGAACGGATAGTGCTAATCGCCATCCTTATATGACGTTTAAGTTAATTTTGAGTTTTTTTGTTTATGCAAAAATTACACAAATTTAATTTTTTGAAAGATATCTCTCATCTTTAATACGCCACATTACCAGTAATTTATAAACATTATTATATTTGTGAGTGTCAGTGTCTTCAAATGAAGTGTAAGTTCAAATGTCTTCAAATGAAGTTTTTCGAAAACTCAAAAACTTTCTGAGGAAAAGAGCTTTAAATTTCACAATTTTAGTAGCGCTTAAACGCCATTTTCTTCAAAATGGCCACAAATTTTTAAAAGAAAATTGACATTTGGTCAAGAATTTTGTGTTCTTTAATATTCTAAAGTTAATATTTCTGTTGAAACATTAGGAAACCGAAAAATTGAGAAAATGTGAAAAAAAAAATGTAGTTTGAGCGGCGATAGATGGCAGCTGGCAACATTATGTGGCGATTCCGAATAGCTAGCCACCCAAGAGAATAAAAAACTAATACGGGAAAGTCTGTGCCATTCTGTAGTACTACTAGTTTATTCCGATAACTCGTTGAAATGCGCTCCGCTCCGGTCTCATGGGATGCCTCTCTCTCGGTCGCGCTCCTCCGCTCCAGCTCCGTGCAGCCCTTCCATCTCTCGGCCGTCTCTCGACGCTGTCTACTCTGCCTCCTAATCGTCTTAATCGGCCGATTTATAGGGCCTCCAGTCGCCATCCCTGGCACCATTGTTGGGAAATGTGTCGGCGGTCTTTGTGTGTCGCCAGCGACCGTTTTTCGATCCATGAGAAGGCTATGGACAATCATCGCCCAGTCATGAATTGCCCACGTTTTCACTGTGGCGATGCGAAGGCTAGATGACGCTACGCGGCCAAGGTTCAAAGTTCCTGTGACTTAGATAGGGCGGACCTTTGGCCTCGCGATATGTGTCGTGGAAGATCGAATGCCCTATAATGCCATATGTATTGCGGCGTGACAATATCCAAGAAAGGGTGTACCGCCAAAGATAGAAGAAATTGTCGGTTTCGTTCACGAGAAAAATACCTGACACATCCTGCTACTGTTCTCTTTACTCATTTGCAATATCTGGTTTTCTTTTGCAGCGAAAAATCTCGCAAATGGGATTTCTAACAAAACGACAATACACACAATTTTTCTTGACTAATTCAGACACGCTCTCCATCTTTCAGGTTGAAATCAACGTGGGCGAGCGAACGTTCATTTAAAACGGACAGAGGGAAAAAGGAGGTGAGAAAATAACAGAAGAGGATCGCGCAGCCGCAACGCTTCTCTTGGGGCGGCGAGCGGCAACGGAAATGCGTAATAAATTTTACGATGCTCAAACAATTCCGCTTGGATGAAGCATCTGTTGAGAGTTCGTGCCGAAGGTAGGTTTTCCTGAATGAAATGCATGCTTCTTCATAACAGAGTACCAGCATCCAGGGCCGCCTAGAGAACATCCAGGACCCTATACAAAGAAGGTGATCCTTTACGAGTATAAAATGTATACAGTAATGTAAACTATGTGTATATTATTATTTATTATTTTTTTATACGGACAAGAATTATACCCTTTGACGCTTGACGGCTCACAACGGTTTTTAACTCGCGTTCCCGAAATATCGAAACTGACGCAATATACACACTGACCTGCGAGTGACTTGTAATTTTGAAAACATATTAGCTTGCAAAATTGAAGAAGAAAAGATATGATAAAATAAATTAGTTAAATAAACCTTAGAATGAAACTGGCTCTCTTGAGAGGCCTCCAACTCTTTTGAGATTCATGGTGTTTGAAGCGCTGTTGCGATTGCATCCCTTGTGCTTGGGCTTGGTGCCGCTAGCCCGGGGAGTGAAAGAATACTCGAGCGTGCAAGCTGGTATTTTTCCAGAAGAAACACTAATGGAGAACAAACTGCGACGAAAAAAATACTGAGAAACAAAGCATTTACCAAAAGGCGCAATTGTAGCTAGAAATAGAAAGGAGGAAATGGCCAACTTTTAAATTAACAGAATTCTAAGAAAGACAACAAATGTAGTAACATTCAGTTATCTGGAACACGAGGAACGCTGGTTGCTACCCAGCAAAAGTTGAAACAAGAAAGGCTATGGAGAGAGAAATGAGCCCAACACTTCGATATTTATGTAATAGTATAGAAGAATCATTATTGCTCGGGTACTCCGCATCCCAAATCCAGAATATTGTATTCTAATATGATAATATTTATGAACTTAATAACTACTTAATTACTACTTAATGTCCCTTGACCTACTCCATTTTGAAGCTAGAGACTTTGTGGAAATTCTAATTCCCTTTTTGTGGAAGTGCTGCTTTAGTGTGCCCCCACATAGTATTCTTGCTGATGTTACGCTATCTCGAGTTAATGACAATTTAGGCTTTCTGGCCGGTTTTCAGAATATGTAGACTGTTGTTCACAAATAAACAAAATTTAACTGGTTGCTTATTCATCAAATGACAGCAAAAATATCACGCTACCATTGGTTGAGAAGCACAGATTTTATTCACAGTCCATTTCAAGCACAGATTTCAGCCAACCTAAACAAATGCAATCTGAAAATGCTTCTACTCGGCTGCTCCCCCTTGCCCACACGCCTCGCCCTTCCAACCTCCTCCGTCATTCCCGCTTCCTTCTCACCCAACCTCATCACTTACTTTCCGCCGTCTACCATCCACATCATCTACTCCCTACTAGTGACCTCACTCCCATCATCCTTCGCTTGAATCTTACCTACCCTCATCCCTCACTTTCCTTCGTCTACCTTGCACAGCCAACAACTACCTATCCCTTCTAGTACAGTGTTGAACGCGTGCCTTATACCTGAACCTTATGTTCTACGCCGGAGGATTTCTCCCGCGATGGGCACATAGGCGCTAGCCTGTATCCGCACTCCCTACAAGCAGCACAAGTATACCTTTTGGGCTGGTGTCCGGATCCTGCCGGAACGCCATTACCTCTCTCGTGAACCTTCCATTGAAGCCTGGGTCGGGTCGCCCTGCCCTGCTCACAGGCAACACTCACCGTGCTGGATACTCGGATTGACTTGAGATTTTACCAAGCTTGTTCAGCACCTTTCAAAACCCCTACATACAAATTTTTACGTGCTATGAAGCATTGCAAGTAGTGTTTTTGCAAAAATTAGTATTGGGATCTTTCTTGACCTTACCGACCGAGGAAGGGCGGAGATCGCTGCTTACCGCTGGTTCGGCGGACGTTACTCATACACCGCGCCTGCACTATCGGCCTGTCGGCAAGGTCACAGTTACTTGGAGGGCAGGCGGGGTGCCAAAAAGGGGTGTTTACTTTGCAGGTTCAGATGGAACGAACGCGCTTGGAAGTCTGACACCGGCTGATAGACGCCGCGAAACGTTCCTAGCGCTGCCGAAGCAACGGCTCGCCCGCTGCGGGAAGCGCGAAGGTCACGAAAGGTCCTGATAAAAAATGCCTATTAAACACCATGTATAATACTCCATAGTACTTCAAAATTTTCGGGTTTCAAGGTTTTGCATGGTGTTCTATCAGCTGGTGAAATTTCATGTCAATCCGAGCATCCAGCGCGGTGAGTGTTGCGTGTCAGAGGGACTAGCTTTCCAGGCTAATGGCGGAGGCGAATTAAGCGCCACTCAAAATGCGCCGGGACAAGTCCCTCCTGTTTTCCCAGAGTTTCGGGCCACAGCCACGACGAAGCCAAGAGCCCAACTGAGGGCCACCCGGTCTAAGGTCCGGGGCGCTCGGTGTCCCCCCAACCCGTCTCCTCGCCACCTCCCAGTTGAAGAGACGTGAGTGCCGCAGGAACCTAGGCATTCTGATACGTTCATGCACCCTGTCTGGACTATTTACCGGGAGAGATGGCTCAGTGCATCGACCTGATGTCACTGCAGTCCCTCTGACCGGGAGCTCCTAGGTTCGAGTCCCGACGGCAGTAGGATTTTCGACACTAGCTTGTCAGCTAGGTCGAATTCAGTCGCTGTCTGAAGGAAAATTCTAGCGGCCAGCTGCTCTGATCGGTAGTTTTCCGTGGTTTCTCCGATCAACGCCAGGCGAATACCGGAGCAGGACCCTAACAAACGGGCCACGGACCGCGCGCGATCTTTCCTTCCTCTTCCTTGTCCTCTCCTCTCCTCTTACACACACACACTTATACTAACATGCACTACACTACCATACATGCCGGGAGACCGGTCGGGAGCTTACAGCTTGTCCCGGCTGGGGCGGTGCCCCGCTGGTGGAAGATACTTGGTTGAGGGGAAACCCTGCTAGTCGACGGTAGGTCGACACCAGATCTCGCTATCCAGCGGGGAAAAGTTCATCGCCACCTCCCGAGGAAAAACACGCACTACACTGACGGGACTAATGACCAAAGTAGTTGACGCGCCCGGAAACACGAATCAATCACTCAATCAATCTATCAATCTGGACTTTTATATGAGGGTTTGAGATCCGCCGCCAGCTGAACGGAGGATGACAGTTAATGAAATCCCACTCCAATCCCGTCCAAGGTTTGGTAGCGAGCCACCTACTCACTGCTTCAACCTTGAAGCTAACGACGTGAGTGCCGTCGAGTATCTCGGCTTCCAGTGGACGTTATCTCCTCCACTACGAGCCTCAGGCCTTGTTACTTTCTGCTCCCCCCCTGCGGGGCCTCTTCTTGTACCACCGACCGCCGCACGATGAGTGTGCTGTCAAGATCCGGATGAAGTAGAGCCGGTAGTGAGAGAAGCTCGTTCTCTGGTGTTGGCGATTCCGCAATTTTGTATCCAGTTATTAGGAGAGTATGAAGTATGCGATATTGTGCGTATTGATATCTACTGTTCTATCCTAAGCCAATTTTCTTTAAAATCTCCGTAATGTCTTCAACTGTTACCATTTCTCTTCAACTTCTGGATGTTAACTGGCGGGGCTATCAGGTGCGAGGATGTTAAATGGCGGTCTCGCCACTCATTGTATTTAGGGACTCGAAGCGCGAGCCAGACGCGGCGCCACGGTGTAAGATATACAGGTGTGTCAACTAACCGCCTTTTGGACAAAATTTTGAAGCCAGTTTGAGGCTAGTTCCTCGCTTATCCGTACGGTGCGCACGATCGAGTTGGGCATTCATGATGGCGTCTCGCGAGTTAGTGGCTTCCACCAGAGGTTACAAAGCTATTAAATGGATCACCATCTTGTCCCAAAAATGCCCAAGTCGTTCGCAGCGCTTACATAGCGAGAACTGTGAGAAATAGCCTCACATTAGCTTCAGTTTTAGACCGGGAGTGAACCCACCTAAATCTCTTACACCGTGGCGGCGTCGGTGATAAGCGTGTAATTCGCCCTATCAGCGCGCGCTGCCGCAGGACGCCGCGAGGGGCGCTGTCGGCGCTGACGATGCGAGCGCGCTCCGCGGTACTCCACGTCACCATACCTACCCACGCTACGACGGGTGTTGGCTCTCATGGCAGATTGCTCATTCACTGAAAGCGAGGCGTGACACCGTTACTACAAGAGTTATTTCCATTTGTTTGAGAGGGGTAACTAAGGACTAGTTGAGAGTATTAAAATACTTACACTTCTGTCTGGGGCATATAAGACGAAATGTGCTTGATGAGAATGGTGAACATGCTTTTCTAAAAATTAAATGACAAAAACTAATGGTGCTTCAACAGCACATACTTTCTCGCATTATTGGAAACGGATATGTAATATTGAAATATTGCATTTTCTGCGCTATTAACACCTCATCTATTACTTAAAAACGCCCAATTCAAATAAAGCGCCTGTGATGCATATCTGCATTCATTAGATAGTCAGGAGCAGCAATCATTTCTTAATTTAACAAATCAAACAGGAATAAATTTGACTGTTACATTATTCGCAGCAAATTATACAGAAGGTAAAAACGCACTGTTGCCAGAGCAGCGTTGTGAAAACTATGTGCAATTCGTTTGGCATGAATACTTGGCGCATAATATCAATTCATACTTAGCCAAAACGCTTATTTGTATCTCTATTCCGATTTCAACTTGTTTATGCATATTACGTCATCCAGTTGATAAGTAACTAACTGTAATACTAGTAAACTAATTATATTATTAATGTTCTACAATTTGTAATATTAAGTTAATTAATTACTGCTTATTATATATTGACATCGTCTCAAACAAAGCGCAGGAAAATAAAACATTCAAGTTTATAACAATATGATTCAATGTGTTTATTAAACAAAATTTTATAATATAGTGTCTGTGGCCAAACTCATCCAATATAATAAACATTTAAAATAACTAATTTGTAAACACAGGCTCGACTGTAAATAAAACAGCTTATCTTATCACCACCACCATCTCGACGTTCAACGACAGTTCCTCAAGTATCCTTTGCGGAATTAATGCCCAAATTTTAATTAAATGCGCAAATTTTAATTAAGCTTTGTGGATTGTTCGAAAGATATACATAAATACACTGAGAATACAAATTCCAGAACACAGTAAAAATAGAATTAATATTCGCATTTTAAATAGTAAATTTTAATTTAAATTAAATTAATAATCTTGCATATTCTTTGAATCCATTTCTGTTCTTCCATAATTTTTCTCGTGGCCCGAATTCGGTAGGACACATGTATATATTTCATTAATTTCAAGCATAAATTTCGCAAAAATTACTACCTTTTTCAAGGAAATGTGCATTACCTTTTTGAGGTGCTGATGTTTTAGAACTTTGTGCACTTTGTGTGAGGAAAATATCTGTCTTCAATTTGTAGTTTTGAACTGTTTTTTGCAATTTTCAAAAAACCGGGCGATACCCGAAAACAGTGCAAGTACCATCTTGTTTGCCGTCCCTTATTACATACGTGGAGAAAATTTAAAGAAAAAATTTGAAGTGGTTGAAAATTTGTCATTTAAATTGCCTCCATATCGCACAAAAATCACGAAAACTACTTACAATCTCGAAAAGTCAAACCTGAATGTATTTCAAAATTTGTCTTTAAGGAACTGAAGGAAAAAAATCTCGGTCTTCAATATGATAGTTGTAGGAATTTCCGAAAAATTTTGAATATCTGTAGTTTTCAAAAAATTACAGATTTTGATGAAAATGAGACTTGCACCATTTTCTTAAATGTCCTTCACACTATCACAATTTATATTAAAAAAATTGGTGCAATTTTTTGAAAAGTTTGAAAATGTTCGAAGGTTTTCATGTAAAATAGCCTCCCCTCAAATTAAAATTTCGGTTTCAAATTCCAGGGGCCGGACATACGTCGAATCGATTGAGGAAAATAAATTTTGGAGAAAATCGGCTGAATGGTTTATGCGCTTACGTTGTGCACGGACGGACGGACGGACGGACGGACGGACGGACGGACGTAGGGCCGTCAACCAATATTTCGGTATTAAGGACGCACAAAACATGAATTCTGGCTGCACCAGGTGTTCGATGATTTTTTTCTATATTTAGAAACTGGATTAATCCATTTTCTCCTCACCAGGGCCCGGTAATAAGGATTTTGTGTCGAAAATTCGCCGTTGTCCGGCGCACGATTACAATACTTTCTATTCTTACGTTAGCAATGGCGAGAAAGTATAAATTGGGAATTAGGAGTCGACAAAACGTCTTATTAGTGATTGAACTACACTCGTGATGAACACAATTTTACAGAATTAATGTTACATTTAATCATTTTTATGTCCTAACCATGCTATCTGCACGATGCTTGCTTCAGCGAAGGGGAAGGCTTCGCTGATATATTTTATCTGATATGCCCTCAAAACATAGGGAGAATTGCCTTTTTATTAAATGAAAATCTCGGGACAATAACATGCTATGCTACTATACGTAAATTTTTAGAAAAAGGTAAGTAAAAGTTAGTAATTGCATTCTTTACATTGTGATAACGAACAATTTATGAATTATTCTGACATCTTGCAGCGAATCTTTAAAATAAAATTCGAGCATGTAGATACATTTATGGGGCGTAGAAACACACCAATCTCTCAATTTCATCATAAATGTGGCATGACATGTTATTGTCCCAAGGTCTTCAATTCAGTTTTAATATTCTGTATGAATAAGGTCAATAAAATGTAAATATCTATACGCAAAAAGGTGGAATCCTTACACAGAAAATACAGATTTACTCATAAAAGAAATAACATTCCGAGGAAATTTAGAGCAAACTTTCCTTTATTAGAATGACTCAACTTCAGTTTTGTTTCCTAGGTCCTGACCAGAATGCAGTCCTAGGTCCAGTTTGCAGGTGACGACTACGTCAAATCAATCACTCGTTAAACCTTTTGCATTTCACTTTATGAACAAATTCACATTTTCTCCTTCCCCTAGTAGCTTCAGGGTTTGCTTTTCTAGTGTAGCATACTTTTTCACTTATTTCGAAGAGTTTTACTTTTTCGATTATTTATGTAGTACACAGAAAATCTAAACGTGCAAAATGTGAAAGTCGAGATTCTGAGACATTAACTTGGAAATACACATTTTGGAGGTCTCTGGTAACTTCATCTGTCTGAAAACCATAGTAAGTACGAAATCGTACATAAAATGTTACTCCAGAATAGTTATATCCCGATCAAAGAGAAGGATCTGCGAAGTCTTAATTTTTGGGAGTAATTTACATTATACGTATAGGACATTTTCAAAATCACCTCACAAAATTAATACACGTTTTTCTATACATTTGGCTGGAATAGAGCAACGAGTATATATATAAATATATGTGTATATATATATATGTATATAAATATATATGTGTATATATGTATATATGTGTATATGTATATATGTGTATATAAATATATATGTATATAAATATATATGTATATAAATATATATGTATATAAATATATATGTATATATATGTATATATATATGTATATATTGTGACCGTACTTACCCTTGTCGGTTTCATGGGTGCACATATCATAAATTTTGTGATTGTTTATCTGGGCACAGGGGTTCTTTGAGGGGAATACTTTAATCATCATTATCTGAGTTCAAAGAATCTATCATCACAGAAACAGGATTTATTAAGAAAAAAGAAAACATCTTCACATTAATAACATAATTTACATCATTGACCTGGTCGCAAATCCTTACTGAATACAGATTAAATGGTTTACACTATGCATCTCCGACTATTCTTATCATCTTTACATTTATTATTTCCATTTATATGACCTCCATTTCTCTGAAAACTATATGCCATTCGTGAACCACTACAGACACTGTTGCTCTCCTTACTACTCAGTGAGCACCCTGAACCGGCATTTTATATTCGACTACCCATCTATTCTTGTTCATAATTATTGTTACTTATCTGCCTTCCACTACCGTCGTCTTCTACGCGGCGCGACCGCGTGCCCCGACTCGTTGTCGAGAGGTGACCTTGGCGCCAACGATGTTCTGCCTGCCCACGTGTCGCCGGCGGCCCGTTCTCGTACACCGGCGTCGTCTCACCACAATTTCCTTCTCCACACGACGAATTTACTGTCTCAGCTCACACGGCTTCACCATGTAATCCCGCATCCACACAGCTACACCGACCACCACTGAACAGCATCGCCCACGTGTCCGTGCAATGTTCTCTTCTCTTGTCAAATTTTGTGATTATTCCTTCCAAACACGTTTACCACAATCCTTACTCGCAATCATCATTAAGTCTATCACAATTCTCCTTCCTTTAACACCAGCCGTCCCGATGATTCTCGTACATTACCACCTCGCTCTCTTGTCGCCATCACGCCTCTCTCCTCACAGCTCGCTGCTCGCCTCCCAACTAACGCTTCCGCGCGGTCCGACCGACCAATCCCCCACCTTCCGGGCGCTCGTTCACGGCTCGGTCCGATTCATCCCTCAACGGTTCATTCACCGCGCGCCACATTTGAACTTTGTGGTGTGCCTAATATTTACGTTTTGACCAATACGGTCAAAAATATATATATATATATATATATATATTTGTTATAGACTCGATTTTATTAAAACATAGTATTTTAATAAAATTTGAACCACTTATATAAAAAATTATAATCTTAAAAAGCAGTAGCTTATAAAAATTGTTCTTTTTCCTGTTTCACGTAAGTTATTAAAAGCTCCGGGCAACGCCGGGTATTTTGACCTGGTGAGTTGGCTCAGTGCATCAACTGATGTCACTGCAGTGCCTCTGACCGCGAGGTCCTAGGTTCGAGTCCCGATGGTGGCAGGATTTTCGTCAGCTGCTGGGTCGATTTCAGTCACTGTCTAGGGGATAATTCTGGCGGCCGGCTGATCTGATCGGTAGCTTTCCGTGGTGTCTCCGATCAACACCAGCCGAATGCCGGAGCAGTACCCTACCAACCGAGCCACGGACCACCCGCGATCTTTTCTTCCACTTCCTTGTCCTATTTCACACCCTTTACACACACACCAACACGTCCCCCCACGCCTACGCCCCAGCAGCAGGAGCAGCCTCACTACACTACCACACATCCGGAGATCGGTCGGCGGCTTAAAGCTAGCCCCGACTGAAGCGGTTCACCGCTGATGAGTGATACGTGGTTGGGGAAAATCCCGATAGCCGACAATAGGTCGGCGCCTAATCTCCCCATTCAGCGTAGGAAAACCATCGCCACCTCCTTAAAAAAACATGCACTACAACTTATTGGACTAATGACCCTAGTAGTTGACGCACCCGGAATCACTAACAGTCAACAATCAATCAACTGGGTATTTTGGTAGAAGTCTTTAAAAGACGTGTCCGCGAGTGTCCCTCGTAGGCAGCGATAGAAAATGCAGACTGCGCGAGTGAAAGGAAGACGGAGTCTCCCCACCCCGTCGTGGGAGTGGCGTGGTCGCGTGCGGCGTACGTGCGGCCGGCGCGCGCGTAATCAGCTCTGGCAGCGCCGCCTCTCTTTTCTGAGTCGCCCCGCGGCGCTATCAACCCTTTGCATCGCCGGCCTGATGTGATTATCACGTCCCCCCACGCTTACGTCCCAGCAGCAGCAGCAGCCGCCTCATTGTCCTCGCGCACGCCGCCCTCGCTGGAGTGGACTCCGCCGCTCCCTCTCTTTTCTCTTTCCACCACCACATGTCCTCTTGAAGGCCAGTCTGTCCCTGATCAAACTATATCCTCAACGCGTTTCCTCTTCCTGCCCCTTTCCTCCCATCTGATCCCCTCTGCAACTGTTTTCATCCTGCTGCTCTCCGCCCCGCGTGTTCCTAACCTATTTATCTTCACCCCGCCTCTCCCCTTCCAGACCAGTATGTTCCTGCTCAAACGATATCCTTAATGAATATCCTCTCCCTACCTGTTTACGTCCAAACTATCGCCACCCGAGATGTCCTAAACCTGACTGTCTCCGCCTCGTCTGTCCCTATCATGCCTATCCCCTTTACGCCTGCGCCCGCCTGGCCTGTCCCTAACCCCTTGAGTCAACTCCGTCTCTCCCCTTTCAGACTAGTATGTCCCTGTTCAAAGTATATCTTCAACGCATCTCCTCCCCCTGACCGTTGCCTTCCAATCTGTCCCCAATAGAGCTGTTCTTACCCTGATTTTCTCCATATTTCTGCCACGTCTGTCGCCGCTTCTTCTGTCTCTACCCTTCAAACTTGTCAATAGCCCGCACCATTCCTGATCCCGATTGTCCTTCACCTCTTTGAACCACACTCCACCACTGCGTTCCCTAATTCCTGTGTTACTAGATCCCGTCGCACAGACCGCTGTTCCACAAATTCCCGAACGCCGGTTCTCATTGGGTCAATTTCCGTCTTGCCGAGCCTCGTCTTGAGGTCTCCGGTCCACCTGCAACATTCAACTAGTTCTCTTCTCACCACTCTGAGCAACACCTGTCGTGTCTCCAATGCTTCTAAAGCTTCTGGCCCCACCCCATGGCTCAGACCCTGTTCTCAGCCCCAACTACAACTGCCACTTCCCTCCTCGCAGCGACTTACGTGGCTCAGGACATGAAATGCTGCCTCTGCTCTGGCCCTGCCCGGGAGGTCCTAGTGTCCCTAGGGAGGATTTTAGACTCTATCTAGATGGTCTAGATGGCAATGTCGAGTTCTGCCTATTTGTAAAGACAAATTCTAGCGACTGACTGCTCTGATCGGTAGTTTTCCATGATTTCTCTCAACACCAGGTAAATGCTGGAGCAGTATCCTAACAAACGGGCCACGGACCGTGCGCGATCTTTCCTTCCTCCTCCTTCCTCCCAACATGTCCTTAGCAGTTGACGCACCATGATTCACCAACCAATCAGTCAGTCCCCTAAGTCCTACAGCAATTTGTCATTACTAATAACTGCACAGTTCGTTCTGTCCCCCGACATCTTCTTCAACCGCGTCCTTTGTCATCTCCGTGCTCCCACCCAACGCATGCTTATTATTTGTTACATTTGTTACATCAGTGCTTAATCCTTTTGGCACCACTTGGAAACGAGGAAATTATTTTGATGATTAAAAGCGTCGTGGAAAGTAATTATGAAGCAACGATATTAATGAAAATGAGCAACTGATGAACGTGCGGCTGGGTGAACAGGAGAGAGCCGGAAAATATATTTCTTTTAGAAACTCATTTGCAGTCACCACGTGAGATGGAAAGTCCTCTGATTGTGAATTAGCCGAATTTCTAATTATACTCCGTGAAGTCACGGAATTTAAGCAACTCGAGGAAACACAGATTTCTGGATGGATGAGCGTCTGGGAACCGTGGTTACTAACGGCGATGAAGCCCTAGCCGAAGGGATAAAAGATGCTGACTGACTCCGTGACGAGACAAAAAGATAAAAAATTTCAACACAGGATTACTCCAGATACTTTTATGCTCAAGGCCCAAATGGACCAAGAAACGTGTTGCAAAAAACACGCAACGAATTAAAATAAATAATAATCTTGTAGCTGGTGTAGCATTGGTTCCCGAAACTGGTCTGAAGATGATCCTACGCAAAGGGCAACACTTTATGTTGCCTTGGAAACATATCTGTGTGTGCGTGTGCAAACGTGACGTGTGAGCGCATCCGGATGCTGTTCTTGCCTATCGTACCTACCTCGACGCCCGGAGCCAGCGTGCGTGAACTTACTGCTGGCTATATACGAACACAGCGCGCGCACACACACGCACGCACACACACAAAGTGGATTTTGGTAACTCATTGTAGTCTTGGAGGCTTCAAAAGTGGAGGACTATCTCATAAAGGGAATGATGGAATGGATCGGCTGGATGATCAATGAGATGTGTACTGATAAGATGATCCTCCGAGAGCATTAAACAATTAGTTTTCCGTAGTTTCTCCGATCAATACCAGGCGGATACCCAAGTAGTACCCTAAAAAAACGAACTAGGGATCGCGCGCGATCTTTCCTTCCTCTTCCATGTCATTTCTTCCATTTACTTACACACGCACTACACTACCACACATGCCGGGAGACCGGTCGGGAGTTTAGAGCTTGTCCCGGCTTTGGCGGTGCCCCTCTCTCGGGAGATACCTGGTTAGGGAACACAGCGCTAGCTGACATGAGGTCGGCGCCGGATCTTACCATCCGACGGAGGATGATCACCCTCACCTCCAGAGAAAACGTGCACTGCATTCACGAGACCAATGGCCTTATCAGATGAAGCGCCCGGAATTGTGAATGAAATCAAAAACTCGGAGACGGGGCGAGGACGCGCGACGCGGCATAGCGAGGCGCCTATGAGTGGCGGTTCTTCCAAGAAGACGCGCAAAAACACTCAAAAGTTGCACTGCGTTTTCGCCGACAAATATCATCGTCGTTTTGAAAGAAAGAGCGCCCTTCGCCCACAGGGTGGGGCCGGCGGCGGGCAGGCGTGAGAACGAGAGCGACTGTCGATGAAGGGCCCCGAAGGACCCCCACGGAGACGCAAGGGGCTTTTCTCACTGGCTGGGCAAGGCGGCGACAGGCAACTAGCGTGTGTAAACAATATGTACAACTGCGATGATTTCAGATTAACATTTTGGATAGCTGGATTGATGTTTAGTACGTACACGAAAGCTTCCGCAGCTCGAGTCCATTACTTTTTGGCTCTCCGGGAGACGCCGCGTCGCCTCACTGCCCTGAGGAAGCCTGCGACATGGAAGGCGAAACGTCGGCCTCTCAGACAATGACGTGGCGTCTCCCGGACAGCCAAGAAGTGATTGATTAGTAGTTTAAGCGCGTCATCTAAGATCATTGGTCCTTTAAATGTAGTGAATGTTTTATCGGTGGAGGGGGTGGTGGTCTTCCCTAGCTGAGTGGCGAAAACCGTGGACGACTTACACGTCGGCTTGCGGGGGATTTCGCCAACCAGGTATCCGACCAGTGGGGACCCGAGACAAGTTCAAAGCTCCCGAGCTGTGCGATAATGTAGTGAATGTTAGTGTAAGTGTGTGTATAAGGAGTAAAGATAGGACAAGGAAGGAGAAGGAAAGATCGCGCGCAGTGCGTGTCTTTTTTGTTATGATACTACTCCGTCATTCGCCTGGTGTTGATCGCAGAAACTACAAAAAATTCCGGATCACAGCAACCGGCCGTTAGCGGCTGCACTCGTCCTAGCTATATCATTATGCCCAAAATCCTGCTACCCTCGAAACTCCTAGCCTAGTATCTCCCGGCCAAAAGCACTTCAGTGACATCATTTGATACCCTGAGCCACATGAGCCAATTGTAGGGAAAATGAAATGTGGTTAGAAGTGGAAGGAAGATGATAGAAAGAAAAGAGAGAAGATATGGGGAGAAGAGAAGATAGAAAGAGAAGAGATGGGATGAAGAGGTAAGAGAATACGGAGAAAATACAAGTGAGAAAAAATGGTAAAAGAAAAGAGAAGACAATATACTGCGATTTTTCTAACTGCGTCCGTCAAGGACACTCAAATCCCATCTTCGCGATGGAATATGTCACGGCATTTCGCGTCTTTCTCAGTCGTTCCGCTAGATTTCGCACGATCGCGACCGTATGAAGCAGTGTTTGCGATCATGCGACTTCTACCGGCAAGACCGAGAAAAGACGCGAAATGCCGTGACATATTCCATCGCGAAGATGGGATTTGAGTGGCCTTGATAGGCGCAGTTAGAGAAATCGCAGTATAGTTGGGAGAGCAGTGTGACGCTAGGAGAAGAGGAGAAGGGAAGGAGAGTGGCACAGCAAGGAGAGCGCGCCAACGGTGGACCGAATACGCGCACGCAGAGCTCTCTGGTGGGCAGACGCGGAGGCAGGGAAGGGATGAGGAGGGAGGGAGGGAAGTAGTGCTCTTTCGCCCGTCGTGTTGATTCAATAAGGCAGCACTTTTCGCCCGGCGCCCTCCCGCCCCTTCCGCCCCGCCACGCCCCCTCGCTGCGGCGCCTGCGGGCGGCCCGCCCCCTCTCTTCCGACCCGACTCCTCTCGGCGCCGCGCCGCTCCGCGCCGGGACAACATTCTTGGGGTGGCCGTTCGCTGATATTTATTTAAACGCCCGCAGAAATTGAACAACATTCTTATATTTTCTTGAAACCGGAAGACCCGTCAACGGTTCGCAACGCACTTTACAGACCTCGTCTGGACATATTTGGGTAGAATTCTAGATGTGCTTGTAGCAGTTTTGCTAACATTCTAGCTGCAGAGTGGGTCAGAGTTTACTATGAAGTAAACTATTTCGTATATACGGGTGAAAGAACTCAAAAGAACACAATAAAGTTTCATCCAATCACGTTAGATTGAAAGAAAGCTATAAAGATTTAGCATATTATTGTTGGTTGAAACGTATAAAATGGTTTTTTTCTCAATAAATAGACTTACATAATCACCTACAAACACTTTTTGAAATCGTTTTACAAAGCACCGGAAAAAAGGTATTATAATAATTTTAAAATGAAGCTAATTATCACTGTTAACTTTCATTTAATACTAAAATATTGGCAATTTAAGATGGAGTAATTGAAAAATCGAATCTCACTGCACTCCGAGATTTCTAAATATTCAGGTAGATGTCTACCTCAAAATGATGGAAAATCGTGAAATTTCTTCTTTTTTGAGTCGTAGTCGTTCTCTTTAATTATCCTTTAAATGATAATTTTTCTGCACTTACATAATTTTCATTGATAATTGAAATAGATATCACATATGGGCTGAAGAGGTTTGCAGCATTTATTAATTCGCGAAAGAGAATTGAACTAAGTTGTTATTTCTCTGTTTCAAATAATAGGGTACCATAAATAATATGGATAGTAGAGCTCGTATGGTAGCGATTTCTGAACTGGCACGTTCGAATTCTAGGACTTGTGCGTATGCTTCGAGCCCAGTTAGGTATCTTATATCAAAGGTTTATACTGAAGTCAAATTATAAAACACTGAACAGCTTGAAAATCATTTCCCAAATATTTTGAAAATTAATTAGAGCATTAAGAACTTAAGAAAGTAAAAATTAAAATTAAAATTTGTGATATTAATTTTTTACTTGTTTACAAACGTATGCACCTGTCTATAGAGACTTTTATAGGGAAGTCCTTCAGAGTGAAGGATTCTGTACATTAGCCCATTTGTCTGATTCATTAGCTCAGTGTTCTGCCCGTGTCGATATCAAACTGCAAAGTCATTTCTGTGGTACTTGTTTCCTTCAATACAATTCCTGATTCATCTCATGTTTTACTCTTCTCGTCCTTTTTACCAGGAATATACAATGTTTGAACCCAATTTAGTACTTCATTTCTTCTGCACCTGAACATACGCGAATATCTATCCATTTGTATTAAACAATATCTACATTCTTAAAGAATATTTCCTAATTTTCATGTAAGTACCCTAAACTACCTTAGTAAACTACCCAGTAACTTTTATAAAGTTACTAACGTTTCCCAGTTACTTTTATAAAGGATTTAACTTTCTAAAAACAGCATTATTATTGCTAATTTTAAATTCTGTGACATGTGGAAAGTATATAACTTTCTTTCAATTGAAGTTAATTAAATTTTTTTTTCTGGACCAGTGTTATCCTTTAGTTTCCTTTACTTTGGCTCATTAGTTTTTCTACAGGTCAAAGCGCTGTTGAGCTTGTAGCAAAGAAACACATCGGTTCATAATGAAAATTCAAGTTCGGAATCGTAGTTTACCACGCACCAGTCGCACGTACTGACCCCTTCCAGAGAACGACTCATGTTGGGCGCCAAGAATCGGTTGCAGGTTGATCGACTAGTAATAAATCTATTGAGAATCAATGTTCATATTAATTTAAATTCTCAATTGGATGCAAGTTACAAAAAAGTAATGAATATCAATAACTTCTCACTAGGCAACTATTTTGTTGATTAGTAATTTGATTTTGTTTTTTCCTGTAAGCCCTTTCCTGTGTGTTGTATTGAAAATATTTCATGTTAAATAGAATACGTTATAACTGATTTTCATCTACTCTGGCAAAATCAAAGATGATTCTTTACATAGGCTAGCGAGAGATTCGGATAAGTTCGACGGGAACGGGAAGGGGGGACGATGTGAGCTAGTTATGTCATGAATGGCAAACATGATAGGCAAACGTTGTTGATGTTTAAACAATGATGTAGTAAGGGAAAATGTATGCGAGTATACTAAAAATACCAGATGCTAATTGTGATATAATTAACAAAGTTTTTAAGCGTATATTACCCGTATATGAAGGCTTATATCAGGCTTGCATTGGTATAACATTCGCCTTTCAAACACTTACAGTGAACCTCGAACAATAGAAAATTATTTTTATAAACTGCGTAAATTATATCAAATTCTTCATTTAATTATCTCTGTGAATTTACGCGCAAATTCCAATTTTTCTCACAGCATTTTTTCTCAACCAATTCATCTGTGTGGACTTACTGCCGGATGGTCCGCTTACAGATACGCTGCCTATCTTTTGAGATACGCAATGGGACACCCAAGGAAAATGAACGTCGAATATACAAATGCGAAGAAAATGAATGTTTCCAGAAGGGATACTCGATAACAATGTATTGGTAACACATGATACAACGCTGATCTACTGTCATATTTCCAAAGTGCGTACCTTAGGGGAAGACGCGCTGTTCGATTGAGCGTCAGGGGTATCAATCTAAGATTCAACAATGGGCTTCATTTCTATAGGTATCTCGAAATTAATGTTGCAAACATTCGAAGTCGAGGAGTCGAATATGATCAATTTTTCCAATAGGCGCGTGGTGGGAAATCTCTAATAACGAAGTTATACAAAAATGTTTGTCCCTGGTTTTCAAGCCAATCCATTATTCGGAGGTCACGTTCTGACACAGTTAAAGGTTTTTATGTTTGATTAGTGATCGCGGGGCGTCAACGGTTGTCATTAGTCCCGTACGTTTATTGCTTGTTATTTATTGTGGGAGGTGATGGTGATCTCCCCCAGCTGGCTGGCAAGATATAACGCAGACATACGTTGGCTTGGGGGATTTTCCCTAACCAGGTATCCCCCACAAGCCAAGCACCGCCTCGGACGGGACAAGCTCTAAGCCCCTGACCGGTCTCCCGGCATGTTTGGTAGTGTAGTGTATGTTAGTTTCAGTGCATGTAAGTAAGGTACGAGGAAAGGACAAAGAAGGGGAAGGGAAGATCACGCGCAGCTCGTGGTCTATTCGTTAGGGTACTTCTCCGGCAATCGCCTGATGGAGATCGGAGACACCACGGAAAATCTATCGATCCGAGCGCCGGCTGCTAAACTTCTCCTCCAGACAGCAGCCGATTTCGACCTTGCTGACAAGCCCATGTGGAAATTCCTGCCAACCGTATGTCAGAGCCACCGCAGTGACATCAGTTGATGCTCTGAGCCAACGAAGATGGTGACGCAGTTAAAGGGATTTCGTGTACTGATGTATGAGAAGTTGCGAAATAATTAGAAGCAAATATGATGTGTACTTCTTTGTATAAAATTTCTCCGCACATGTTCACTGGCAAAACGTTATCTTTCGCCCTTCTATATGTTCTAAAAGTTTGTAATATGTATTTTAAGACACAAAAATATTCTGTACATGCTTTTAGTTGAGTTCTAAGACTCCTTACTCCTTTTACTTTTTCGCTACGGAGTAGAGAGCAAGTTATGTAATTCTCTAGAAAAAAGCTGTGACTTTTGGGCAGAAACTCTATTACAGGACCTTGGTATCAAAAAAGTGAATAAATCTAGTTGCTAAATTTAAAACAAAATCATCTACAACGTGGTGTAGCCAGAATCCATTTTTGTGGGTTTTTAATACCGAAAAATAAAATGACAGCAAAACATCTGTTCGTTTATTCGTCCGTATGTTATCAGCGCTAGCAGCTAAAACGTTTAGCTGATTTTCTCTAAAACTGATATTACCCTATCGATCTGGCTGATGTCACGTCCCCTTGAATTTGAAACCGAAATTGTAACGTTGAGAGGTACTTCACATGAAGCCCCTAGGACATTTTCCAAATTTTCAAAATAAATGGTTTCATAATTTTTTATGAAATTTTGGTTAGATAGTGTGAAGGACGTTTAAGAGAATTGTACAGGGCTCATGTTTGATGAGAACTCTCATTTATTGAAAATTGCAAAAGTTCAAAATTTTTCGAAGTCTTCCTACAACTAAAATACTAGAGATAGAGCGTTTACCTTTAATAAAATCTATTCTTAAAGGTAGATTTTCAAATAAGGTCAAACACAATTTTTTGATATTTGAATACTATTCTCGTAATTTTGCGTGAAAATTCTGGCGAGAAAGTAAGTGCTGTTTTAGCATCACTAGATACTAATGAATTTAAGGCAGACGTTACTTGCTATGAGGTGTGACAGTTATTGTAAAATTGTTTTAATGTTTATAAATGCAGCAGAGGATATTACTATGTTTAATCCCATTTTGTATCCGATATTTAATTTTCTGTTCGCTTTGGTAACTTCATTAAGAAAATTTGATGAAAAAAATGAAGATTTCTGACATTTTTGTATTTTATCGTTTTGTTTCAATTTGGAGTATAATTTTATTTGTGTGATTTTACAATATGTTTCTCGTGGTCATTTGCAAAATTAAATTACTGGAATTAATATCACGACGTATTAAAAATATTTTTCGATACATCGAGAAGCAACGACTATATTTATCAAACATATTCAGAGCTGGAGTGACATTTACTACAGGTATTTCGCGATTTAATACGTTAATATTTTCAAATAAATATATGAAAATAACAAATAGTATTAACAAAATTAATATTGTCATTTTAACATAAGCAAACATGGAAATATGATTGCCGCCAGGAATTTTCCATAAGGCATGACATTAATATGTTTTTACGAATGCATTTTTACTTTCCCGTATAGTATAAGGAAAGTTATGTAATGCTGTGCGGCGAATTTTCGGCAGAAAACTCTTATTAGAGAGCCCTGGTAACGAAAAAGTGGATAAATCCCGTTTCCAAATTTAACAAAATCTAACATGTAGTGCAGCCAGAATCCCTGTTTTGTGGGTCCTTGATACCGAAAAAACAACAACAACCAACTGAAAGCAAAACGTCTGTCCGTCTGTGAACAACGGTATCGACTAAACCGTTCAGCTGATTTTCTTCAAAATTGATACTTCCTGATCGATCTGACTAATCTCGTGTCCGCTTTAATTTGAAACCAATATTTTAATTTTGAGGGTACTTTACATGAAGACATAAAGCCCCTGGGACATTTTCAAAATTTTCAGAAATGGCACCAACAATTTTGACTAAATTTTGTTGTTGGGTAGTCTGAAGGTCATTTAAAAGAATGGCGTAAGTCTCATGTTGGTTGAAAACTCTTAATTTTTCGTAAATTGAAAAAATTCAAAATGTTTTGGTAACAATTATGAAGATACAATTTTTTCTTAATGAAATGTGTTCATAAAAAACAGGTCTTCAAAAAAGTCATGTTCAATTTTTCAAAAACATAAGTATTTTTTGCGAAAATGTGTGTCAAACATAAATAAATTTTTATTTTCTTTAAACCACCTTTTCTCAGAAACCGCACAATGTTTTTTGATTAAATTGGAACCTAACAGAGCATAAAGGAAGCTTACGAGAATGGTGTAGGTTTAATGTTGGTTGAAATGCCTGATTTTGAAAATAGATAAAGTTAAAACATTTTCGGCGTTTTCTAATTGTGAAGGTACAATTGTTTTTCTTAATGAAATATGCTCATCAAAAACATATATTCAAGTAAGGTCATGTTCAATTTTTTGAAAATATGTGTAATTTTTCTATAATTTTCTGACAAAAATAATAGTCTACTCAGAATTGACTTTGCTTCTTTTACGGCGTCTTCTTATTACTACTATTGTGAACATTCAATTTTTTCTCAGTGAAATGTATTTATGAAAACTACATCTTCAAATAAGGTCAGGCTTAATTTTTGAAAATATAAGTAGTTTTTTAATAATTTCGTGACAAACATAATAGCTCGCTGCAAATTTTCTGTGCTTCAGACAGCTGGATGCGTTGTAAACTAGAATTTGAAATTTTGTATATTTCTTACTTCGTTTCTTACATTTGACCTTTTGTTATACATTTACATATTAATATTTTAGAAATTATTTATTATGAAATTTTGAAATAAAAATTATTAGCTCTCAGCACTAGCATCGATACTGCATGGAGTGCCACAATGGAATTCCTTTTCGCGATCGCAAATTTCTGTGAATTACGTGTCATTGTTGGGACTTGATGTAGCTGTATGAAAAGGAGTTATAATTGTCAAAATATGTTGATATTTGCATGAAATATTTTATGATATGAAAATATTTAGCTTCTGCACCAAAAGGTTTACCATTTGTAGTGAGTAGAGTATTTTTGCGTGGTTTTAGAATACTGTTCTCTAATCATGGCCCAATGAAATGTATTTCTGTACTGTTCGCGGTATCAGGCTTCTTCCAATACAAGTTTAAAAAGCTTATATTTTTATACAGTTGTAGAACTCGCATAGGTTTGACTACACAGCGATGGAAACAGTGAGTTGTTCACTTCTTGGTTGAATTGGACGTTTTCAAAAAATAGCTAAGATGTTAGTAGCGCAGAAAGTGCAATATACGCGGGAAAGTATGTGCAACGCAGGAAAGTATGTGCTGTTGTAACACCACTAGTTATAAAAAGCATTAACAAGGAAAGGAATCCAGCAAGAAATAAAGAGAAACTGTTAGTAAATTGAATTTATTTTTACTCTAAAATTCACACCAAATAACGAGCAAATGTTTAGCACCAAATAACAAAAAAAAAGAACATTAACTAATTAAAGGGAATCGTATTAAAAACTAAAATTATTGGGACTGCCGGTGAAGTGCAAGTGAGAACGAAATGCTAACTGAGGCGGGGCAAGGGCGGGGACCGAGAAGGTGCGGCGTTGGAGCAGAATAGGACAAGGAAGAGGAAGGAAAGTTCTCGCGCGACCCGTGTCCGTTTGTTAGGGTACTGCTCCGGCATTCGCCTGGTGTTGATTGGAGAAAACACGGAAAACTACCGATCAGAGCCTACGGCCGCCAGAATTCCACTCCAGACAGTGGCTGAATCCGACCTAAGCTAGTATCGAAAATCCTGCGGCCGTTGGGACTCGAATCTAAAACCTCCCGGTTACAGGCACTGCACTGAGCCACCTCTCCCAGTGGGACGGTAGAAGGTCGTGGAGGGGGCCAGAGCGGTTTTGCAGTGGGGGCAGGAACGGAGCAGGGTGGCACGAGGAAGGGGCGGCAACGGTGTAGGGATGGGGTCAGAGCAGGGGCAAGGTAGGAGCTTGGCCACGAATCGAGTTGAAGCGGGGACTGAACCAGGGAGACAGAGTAGAAGACTGAGCGAGCAGAGACGGGACAAAACCGGACGGAGAAGGCGAGTGAGCTGGGGCTGAGCAGAGATGGGACGCCAGCTCAGGGTCTGGCGTAGAGTTGGGGAGAGGACGTAGCAGAGATGGAGACTGAACAGAGACGGGGGTGGAACAGGGGTGAGGTGGGAGTAGGAGTGGGAACCGAGAACAGGCGGAGACCGAAGAGAGTCAGGGACGCAGCAGTGACGGAGTTCGAGCAGGGACGGGGACGCAGAAGGGGCGGGGTTCTAGCCGGGACGGGGTTTAAGCAGGGACGGAAAATAAGCATCTGGTCGAAAAAGGACGATACGGACGGAAGGACGTTTGGGAGAGTGAGGAGGCAGGAAGGTGCGGGGCGATGTGGGAGAGAAGGCGGAGCGAGGACAGCGCTGGCTCAGATGTGCCGGCGGAGATGTGCTAGTGACGTGATGCGCGGAGGGGGCAGTGACTGTACATACCGAAAACGGTCTGAGATGTGGTGGAAACGGAACAGTCACAGGAAGAGTTTTACTCCCCACGAATCCCCTGGACTGAATGGGAGTTGGCATCACGAGTCCTGCAGAGCGACCGTTTAACCTCTGCCAGACGGGACCTTTCGCCCACTCGACCTCTCGAGTGCGGAGCGAGCGGCTGCCGATCTCTCGTTGGCCGCACTTTGCTCCTTTCTCCAAGGGCTTGACGGGGGTGGAGCGGGCGGACGCGAGGGTGGAGAAGCTGCAGCACGAGGCCAGAGCGATGTCCGAAGGAGAGGTTACGGAAGCGAGCCTTTCGCATTCGAGGCTCCTCGAGCAGGGAGCAAGCGACCGCCATTCACTAGGCCCCACTCCACGGTGGCCTGACCGGGACGGAGTAGCGATGGGGATTCAGTCATTGATTAGTGATGAACTTCTAAGATCATTAGTGCAGTTTATGTTTCGATCGCGGAAGGTGGCGATCTTCCCTCGCTGGATGGCGAGATCCGGCTTCGACTTACCGGTCGGCGAGCGGTTTTTTCTCCCAACTTGCCATTCCCACCAGCGTGGCACCGCCCCACCCGGGTGAATCTCTACACTCCCAACTGATCGCTCGGCATTTGTGGTTGTGTAGAGCGTGGAAGTGGGTGTGTAAGGGATGAGGATAGGATAAGGCGAGGGAAGATCGCGCGCGGTCCGTGGCCTGTTTTACTGTTCCGGTATTTTCCAGAAGTTGATCGAAGAAACGACGAAAACCTACTGATCAGAGCACCAGGCCGCTAGAATTCTCCTCCAGAGAACGGTTTAATTCAACCTAGCTATGTAGCTAGTGTCGAAAATCCTACCAACGTCGGGGCTCGAACTCTAGGATCTCCTGGTCAGAGGCACTACAGTGACATCAATTGATGGTCTGAGCCACCTATGGGGTGTGTAGTAGCGACGTGGAGGGTGCCAGGCGGGGTTGTGGCGGAGGTGGGATCGGAGAGGAGTTGAAGATTGGGTGGGATTGAGGATGGTCTAGACCCTAGAGAGACTACCGGAAGGGGGATCGGCATCTGTCCAAGAACGCGTTGTTTAATATCTGCAGCATCACTGTTGTCGAGCGACGAGCAAATGTTGAAAGAAGACGTATAGGATGGAATAAGACGGCTATGAAATTGAGAGGGAACGTAGCAGAATGGGGAGACATCTTGAAGGGGATGGAATTTAAGGGTGAGATCGGAGTGTGAAAAGAAAAGGTCAAAATGGAGTTTAGAGCAAATTTTAGAATTGTAAACACGAAAATTACCATCTTAGTCCGGTTTTTCATTAAGTTTTTTCTTGGTCCATTGAGAAAATGATGAGGGAGCCGATTTAATCTTTCCAAAGAAAACTCGTCGATACCTTTGTTCATAAATCAACCTGTAGAGTATAACAATATGAATTGGAATTGCAGAGCTCAACAAACCGTGCTCAGATTAGACTCATTTTCCACAGTATGACACATGTTTTTAGCTGTTTTACGTTAAATAAATAAAAATAAAATGAAATTCATAGTTCAAGTTTTATGTTAAAACGGTGGTCCGGACCGGAAGCGGTGTCTCAGGGTATCAACTGATGTCACTGCAGTGCTTCTGACCGGGAGGTTCTAGCATTCCAGTTCCGATGGTGGCCTTTCGACTCTAGTAACATACCTGGGTCGAGTTATGTGACTGTCTATAGGAGAATTCTAGTGACCGGCTGCTCTGATCGGTAGTTTTCCGTGGTTTCTCCGGTTAACACCAGGCGAATGCCCGTGTAGTACCTTCACAAACGGGCCACAGCCACGGCCACAGCCAGCGGGCCACGCTCTGTCTTACCTTCCTCTTCCTTACCCTATCCTCACCGCTTACTCATATACACACTTACAAGCACTAAACTACCACACATGCCCGGA
>JAHLJT010009419.1:4507985-4518888 GCA_031308135.1 Acheta domesticus | reverse complement strand
CGATCAACTTCTGGAAAATACCGGAACAGTAAAACAGGCCACGGACCGCGCGCGATTTCTCCTTGCCTTGTCCTATCCTCATCCTTACACACCCACTTCCACGCTCTACACAACCACAAATGCCGAGAGATCAGTTGGGAGTTTAGAGATTCACCCGGGTGGGGCGGTGCCACGCTGGTGGGAAATGGCAAGTTGGGGGAAAAAACCGCTCGCCGACCGGTAAGTCGAAGCCGGATCTCGTCATCCGGCGGGGGAAGATCGTCACCTCCCGCGATCGCAACATGAACTATACTCACGTCACTAATGATCTTAGAAGTTGACCTGTCGGGAATCACCAATCAACGACTGAATCCCCATCGCTACTCCGTCCCGATCAGGCCACCGTGGAGTGGGGCCTAGTGCATCCTGAATGACGGTCGCTTGCTCCATGTTCGAGGAGCCTTGAATGCGAAGGCTCGCTTCCGTAACCTCTCCTTCGGACATCGCTCTGGCCTCGTGCTGCAGCTTCTCCACCCTCGCGTCCGCCCGTTGCACCCCCGTCAAGCCCTTGGAGAGCGGAGCAAAGTGCGGCCAACGAGAGATCGGCAGCCGCTCGCTCCGCACTCGAGAGGTCGAGTGGGCGAAAGGTCCCGTGCGGCAGAGGTTAAACGGTCGCTCTGCAGGACTCGTGATGCCAACTCCCATTCAGTCCAGGGATTCGTGGGGAGTAAACCTCTTCCTGTGACTGTTCCGTTTCCACCACCTCTCTGACCGTTTTCGGTATGTACAGTCACTGCCCCCTCCGCGGCCCACGTGACTAGCGCTGTACGTGCCTTCATCTCCGCCGCCACATCTGAGCCAGCGCTGTCCTCGCTCCGCCTTCGCTCACACATCGCCCCACAATTTCCCACCTCCACACTCTCTCAGACATTCTTCCGTCCGTATCGTCCTTATTCGACCCAATGCTTATTTTCTTTGCTTGAACACCGCCCCTGCTCCGTCCCCGTCCCTGCTCGAACCACGCCCCTGCTCCATCCACATTCGTGCTCGAACCCCGCCCCTGCTGCGTCCCAGACACTTTTGGGTCTACACCTCTGCTCGATTCCCACTCCTACTCCCACCTTGCCCCTGTTCCACCCCGTCTCTGTCTCGGCTACGTCCTCTCCCCAACTCTAGGCCAGACCCTGATCTGGCGTCTCATCTCTGCTCATTCCCAGTTCACTCGCCTTCTCCGTCGTGCTTTGTCCCCATCCCTGCTCGCTCACACCCTACTCTGCTCCACTCCTCTATTCGCTCGCTCCCCCCTGGTTTTGTCCTCTCTTCAACTCGATTCGTGGCCAGCTCCTACCCAGCTCCTGCTCCCCATCCCTACACCGTTGCCGACCCTTCCTCGTACCACCCTGCTCCGTTCCTGCCCCCATTGCAAAATCGCTCTGGCCCCCTCCACGACCTTCTACCGTCCACTGGGACAGGTGGCTCAGTGCAGTGCCTGTAACCGGGAGGTCTTATATTCGAGTCCCATCGGCCACAGGATTTTCGACACTAGCTTGTCTGCTAGGTCGAATTCAGCCGCTGTCTGGCGTGGAGTCGGCTCTGATCGGTAGTTTTCCGTGGTTTCTCCGATCAACACCAGGCGAATGCCAGAGTAGTACCTCAAAAACGGACGCGGGCCGCCCGAGAACTTTCCTTCCTCTTCCTTGTCCTATTCTGCTCCGACGCCGCACCTTCTCGGTCCCCGCCCTTGCTCCGCCTCCGTTAGCATTTCGTTCTCACTTGCACTCCACCGGCAGTCCCAATAATTTTAGTTTTTAATACGATTTCGTTTAATTAGTTAATGTTATTTTTTTGGTATTTTGGTGCTAAACAATGTGTATTTTAGAGTAAAAATTAATTCAATTTACTAACAGTTTCTCTTTATTTCTTGCTGGATTCCTTTTCTTGTTAATGCTTTTCTAACTAGTGTGCTACAACAACACATACTTTCCCGCGTTATTAGAAACAGCTGCGTAGTATTGAGTATTGAAATATTGCACTTTCTACGCTACAAACATCTTAGCTATTATTTGAAAATGTCCAATTCAACCAAGAAGCGAATAACTCACTGTTTTCATCGCTGTGTTTACAAGTTTTTTAACTTGTATTGGAACCCCAATACCCCGAACAATACAGAAATACATTTCATAGGACCATGATTAGAGAAGAGTATTCTAAAATCACGCAAAAATACTCTACTCACTACAAATGGTAAACCATTGGGGCAAAAGCTAAATATTTCATGCAAATATCAACATAAATTAAACAATTATAACTCCTTTTCATACAGCTACATCAAGTCCCAACAATGACACGTAATTCACAAAAAATTCGCGATCGCGAAACGGAATTCCATTGTGGCACACCATGCACTGTCGTATTTCATTGAGAAAAATTGAATGTTCAGAACTGTAGTAGTAAGAAGACGCCGAAAACGAAGCAAAGTCAATTCTGAGTAGACTATTATTTTTGTCAGAAAATTTTAGAAAATAACGCATATTTTCAAAAAATTGAACATGACCTTACTTGAATATATGTTTTTGATGAGCATATTTCATTAAGAAAAACAATTGTACCTTCACAATTAGAAAACGCCGAAAATGTTTTAACTTTTAACTATTTTCAAAATCAGGCATTTCAACGAACATTACCATACACCATTCTCGTAAGCTTCCTTTATGCTCTGTTAGGTCCCAATTTAATCAAAAAACATTGTGCGGTTTCTGAGAAAAGGTGGTTTAAAGAAAATAAAAATTTATCTATGTTTGACTCACATTTTCGCAAAAAATACTTATGTTTTTGAAAAATTGAACATGACCTTTTTGAAGACCTGTTTTTTATCAACACATTTCATTAAGAAAAAATTGTATCTTATAATTGTTACCAAAAACATTTTGAATTTCTTCAGTTTCCGAAAATTAGAGTTTTCAACCAACATGAGACTTACGCCATTCTTTTAAATGACCTTCAGACTACCCAACAACAAAATTTAGTCAAATGGTTGGTGCCATTTCTGAAAATTTTGAAAATGTCCCAGGGGCTTAATGTCTTCATGTAAAGTACCCTAAAAATTAAAATATTGGCGGCCACGAGATTAGTCAGATCGATCAGGAAGTATCAATTTTGAAGAAAATCAGCTGAGCGGTTTAGTCGATACCGTTGTTCACAGAACGGACAGATGTTTTGCTTTCAATTGGTTTTTCGGCATCAAGGACCCACAAAACAGGGATTCTGGCTGCACTACATGTTAGATTTTTTAAATTTAGAAACGGGATTTATCCACTTTTTCGTTACCAGGGCTCTCTAATAAGAGTTTTTCTGCCGAAAATTCGCCGCACAGCATTACATAACTTTCCTTATACTATACGGGAAAGTAAAAATGCATTCGTAAAACATATTAATGTCATGCCTTATAAAAAATAACTCCTGGTGGCAATCACATTTCCACGTTTGCTAATGTTAAAATGACAATATTAATTTTGTTAATACTATTTGTTATTTTCATATATTTATTTGAGAATATTAACGTATTAAATCGCGAAATACCTGTAGTAAATGTCACTCCAGCTCTGAATATGTTTGATAAATCTAGTCGTTGCTTCTCGATGTATCAAAAAATATTTTTAATACGTCGTGATATTAATTCCAGTAATTTAATTTTGCAAATGACCACGAGAAACATATTGTAAAATCACACAAATAAAATTATATTCCATATTGAAACAAAACGATAATATAACAAATGTCAGAAATCTTCATTTTTTCATCAAATTTTCTTAATGAAGTTACCAAAGCGAATAGAATAATTAAATATCGCATACAAAATGGGATTAAACATAGTAATATCCTCTGCTGCATTTATAAACATTAAAACAATTTTACAATAACTGTCACACCTCATAGCAAGTAACGTCTGTCTTAAATGCATTAGTATCTAGTGATGCTAAAACAGCACTTACTTTCTCGCCAGAATTTTTCACGCAAAATTACGAGATAGTATTCAAATATCAAAAATTGTGTTTGACCTTATTTGAAAATCTACCTTTAAGAAATAGATTTTATTAAAGGTAAACGCTCTATCTTTAGTATTTTAGTTGTAGGAAGACTTCGAAAAATTTTGAACTTTTGCAATTTTCAATAAATGAGGGTTCTCATCAAACATGAGTCCTGTACAATTCTCTTAAACGTCCTTCACACTATCTAACCAAAATTTCATAAAAAATTATGAAACCATTTATTTTGAAAATTTGGAAAATGTCCAAGGGGCTTCATGTGAAGTACCTCTCAACGTTACAATTTCGGTTTCAAATTCAAGGGGACGTGACATCAGCCAGATCGATTGGGTAATATCAATTTTAGAGAAAATCAGCTAAACGTTTTAGCTGCTAGCGCTGATAACATATGGACGAATAAACGAACAGATGTTTTGCTGTCATTTTATTTTTCGGTATTAAAAACCCACAAAAATGGATTCTGGCTACACCACGTGTTAGATGATTTTGTTCTAAATTTAGCAACTAGATTTATTCACTTTTTCGATATCAAGGTCCTGTAATAGAGTTATTGCCGAAAAGTCGCAGCTTTTTCCTAGAGAATTACATAACTTGCTCTCTACTCCGTAGCGAAAAAGGAAAAGGGCTTAACCCGTAAGGAGTCTTAGAACCCAACTAAAGCATGTACAGAATACTTTTGTGTCTCAGAATACATATTACAAACTTTTAGGACATATAGAAGGGCGAAAGATAACGTTTGCCAGTGAACATGTGCGGAGGATTTTTATACAAAGAAGTACACATCATATTTGCTTCTAATTATTTCGCAACTTCTCATACATCAGTACA
This sequence comes from Acheta domesticus, assembly GCA_031308135.1. NCBI lineage: Eukaryota > Metazoa > Arthropoda > Insecta > Orthoptera > Gryllidae > Acheta > Acheta domesticus. The sequence goes on along the minus strand of JAHLJT010009419.1, from coordinate 4,514,035 downwards.
CGAAATCCCTTTAACTGCGTCACCATCTTCGTTGGCTCAGAGCATCAACTGATGTCACTGCGGTGGCTCTGACGTAGGGTTGGCAGGAATTTCCACATGGGCGTGTCAGCTAGGTCGAAATCAGCTGCTGTCTGGAAGAGAAGTTTAGCAGCCGGCTGCTGGGATCGATAGCATTTCCGTGGTTTTCCGATCTACACCAGGCGATTGCCGGAGAAGAACCCTAACGAATAGGCCACGAACTACGCGCCATCTTTCCTTCCCCTTCTTTGTCCTTTTCTCACCCCTTACTAACATACACTGACACGAACACACACTACTCTACCAAACTGCCGGGAGACCGGTCAGGGGCTTAGAGCTTGTCCCGGCCGAGGCGGGGCCTGGCTTGTGGGGAATACCTGGTTGGGGAAAATCCCCCAAGCCAACGTATGCCTGCGTTAGATCTTGCCAGCCAGCTGGGGGAGATCACCATCACCTCTCACAATAAAAAACAAGCTCTACACGTACGGGACTAATGGCAGCCGTTGACGCCCCGGGATCACTATCAAACATAAAAACCTTTAACTGTGTCAGAACGTGACCTCCGAATTATGGATTGGCTTGAAAACCAGGGACAAACATTTTTGTATAACTTCGTTATTAGAGATTTCCCACCACGCGCCTACTGGCAAAATTGATCATATTCGACTCCTCGACTTCGAATGTTTGCAACATTAATTTCGAGATACCTATAGAAATGAAGCCCATTGTTGAATCTTAGATTGATACCCCTGACGCTCAATCGAACAGTGCGTCTTCCCCTAAGGTACGCACTTCGGAAATAGACAGTAGAGCAGCGTTGTATCATGTGTTACCAATACATCGTTATCGAGTTTCCTTCTGGAAACATTAATTTTCTTCGCATTTGTATATTCGACGTTCATTTTCCTTGGGTGTCACATTGCTTATCTCAAAAGATAGGCAGCGTATCTGTATGCGGACTATCCGGCAGTAAGTCCACACAGATGAATTGGTTGAGAAAGAATGCTGTGAGAAGAATTGGAATTTGCGCATAATTTCACATAAATAATTAAATGAAGAATTTGATATAATTTACGCAGTTTATAAAAATAAATTTTCTATTGTTCGAGGTTCATTGCAAGTGTTAGAAAGGCGAATGTTATAGCAATGCAAGCTTGATATAAGCCTTCATATACGGGTAATATACGCTTAAAAACTTTGTTAATTATATCAAAATTACCATCTGGTATTTTTAGTATCCTGGAATACATTTTCCCTTACTACATCATTGTTTAAACATCAACAACGTTTGCCTATCATGTTTGCATTCATGACACAACTAGCTCACATCGCCTTCCCGTTCCCGTCGAACTTGCCCGCATTTCTCGCTAGCCTATGTAAAGAATCATCTTTGATTTAGTCAGAGTAGATGAAAATCTTATTCTATTTAACATAAATATTTTCAATACAACATACAGGAAAGGGCTTACAGGAAAAAACAAAATCAAATCACTAATCATCAAAATAGTTATAACTCGACCAACTTGAGAATGATGTTTACAGGAGTGCGCCATTGTCTATGTTCTCAATTACTCCATCTTAAATTGCCAATATCTTAGTATTAAATGAAAGTTAACATTAATAATTAGCTTCATTTTAAAATTATTATAATATCTTGTTTCCAGTGCTTTGTAAAACGATTTCAAAAAGTTTTTGTAGGTGATTATAGAGTATGTAAGTCGGAAGACGATTTATTGAGACAAAACAATTTTACACTTTTCAACCAACAATAATATGCTAAATCTTTATAGCTTTCCTTTCTTTCAATCTAACCTGATTGGATGAAACTTTATTGTGTTTATTTGAGTTCTTTCACCCGTACATACGAAATAGTTTACTTCAGAGTAAACTCTGACCCACTCTGTAGCTAGAATGTTAGCAAAACTGCTACAAGCACATCTAGAATTCTACCCAAATATGTCCAGACGAGGTCTGTAAAGTGCGTTACGAAACGTTGACGGGGTCTTCCGGTTTCCAAGAAAATATAAGAATGTTGTTCAATTTCTGCGGGCGTTTAAATAAATATCAGCGAACGGCCACCCCGAAGAATGTTGTCCCGGCGCGGCGCGGCGCGGCGCGGCGCCGAGAGGAGTCGGATCGGAAGGGCGGGGCGGGCCGCCCGCAGGCGCCGCAGCGAGGGGGCGTGGCGGGGCGGAAGGGGCGGGGAGGGCGCCGGGCGAAAAGTGCTGCCTTATTGAATCAACACGACGGGCGAAAGAGCACTACTTCCCTCCCTCCCTCCCTCCTCATCCCTTCCCTGCCTCCGCGCCTGCTCGCCAGAGAGCTCTGCGTGCGCGTATTCGGTCCACCGCTGGTATTCTCTCCTTTGCTCTGCCACTCTCCTTCCCTTCTCCTCTTCTCCTCGCGTCACACTGCTCTCCCATCTATACTGCGATTTCTCTAACTGCGTCTATCAAGGCCACTCAAATCCCATCTTCGCGATGGAATATGTCACGGCATTTCGCGTCTTTTCTCGGTCTTGCCGGTAGAAGTCGCATGATAGCAAGCACTGCTTCATACTGTCGCGATCGTGCGAAATCTAGCGGAAACGACTGAGAAGACGCGAAATGCCGTGACATATTCCGTCGTGAAGATGGGATTTGAGTGGCCTTGAGGGACGCAGTTAGAAAAATCGCAGTATATTGTCTTCTCTTTTCCTTTACCATTTCTTCTCACTTGTATTTTCTCCGTATTCTCTTACCTCTTCATCCCATCTCTTCTCTTTCTATCTTCTCTTCTCCCCATATCTTCTCTCTTCTCTTTCTATCATCTGCCTTCCACTTCTATCCACATTTCATTTTCCCTACAACTGGCTCATGTGGCTTAGAGCATCAAATGATGTCACTGAAGTGCTTTTGGCCGGGAGATACTAGGGTAGGAGTTTCGAGGGTAGCATGATTTTGGGCATAGTTAAATAGTTAGGACGAATGCAGTCGCTAACGGCCGGTTGCTATGATCTGGAATTTTTTGTAGTTTCTGGGATCAACACCAGGCGAATGAAGGAGTAGTATCATAACAAAAAAGACACGCACTGCGCGCGATCTTTCCTTCTCCTTCCTTGTCCTATCTTCACTCCTTATACACACACTTACACCAACATTCACTACAGTATCGCACAGCTCGGGAGCTTTGAACATGTCCCGGGTCCCCAGTGGTCGGATACCTGGTTGGGGAAATCCCCGCAAGCCGACGTGTAAGTCGTCCACGGTTTTCGCCACCCAGCTAGGGAAGACCACCACCCCCTCCACCGATAAAACATTCACTACATTTAAAGGACCAATGATCTTAGATGACGCGCTTAAACTACTAATCAATCACTTTTTGGCTGTCCGGGAGACGCCACGTCATTGGCTGAGAGGTCGACGTTTTCGCCTCCATGTCGCAGGCTTCCTCAGGGCAGTGAGGCGATGCCGCGTCTTCCGGACAGCCAAGAAGTAATGGACTCGAGCCGTGGAAGCTTTCGTGTACATACTAAACAATCAATTCATCAATCCAAAATGTTAATCAGAAATCATCGCAGTTGTACATATTGTTTACACACGCTAGTTGCCTTGCCCAGCCAGAGAGGAAAACCCCTTTGCGTCTCCGAGGGGGCCCTTCGGGGCCCTTCATCGACAGTCGCTCTCGTTCTCACGCCTGCCCGCCGCCAGCCCCACCCTATGGGCGAAGGGCGCTCTTTCTTTCAAAACATTTTTTCGCGGTCGCCGACGATGATATTTGTCGGCGAAAACGCAGTGCAACTTTTGAGTGTTTTTGCGCGTCTTCTTGGAAGAATCGCCACTCACAGGCGCCTCGCTAAACCGCCTCGCGCGTCCTCGCCCCGTCTCCGAGTTTTGATTTCATTGACGATTCCGGGCGCGTCATCTGCTAAGGCCATTGGTCTCGAGAATGCAGTGCATGTTTCTCTGGAGGTGAGGATGATCATCCTCCATCGGATGGTGAGATCCGGCGCCGACCTCCTGTCGGGTAGCGCTGTATTCCCTAACCAGGTATCTCCCAACAGGGGAGCACCGCCAAAATCGGGACAAGCTCTAAGATCCCCACCGGTCTCCCGGCATGTGTGGTAGTGTAGTGTATGTGTAAGTAAGGGGGAGGAAATGACAAAGAAGAGGAAGTAAAGATCGCGCGCGGTCCCTGGTTCGTTTTTTAGGGTACTACTTGGGTATCCGCCTGGTATTGATCGGAGAAAACCACGGAAATCTAATTGTTCAATGCTCTCGGAGAATCATCTGATCAGTTCACATCTCGTTGATCATCCAGCCGATCCAATCCATCATTCCCTTTTATGAGATAGTCCTTCACTTTTGAAGCCTCCAAGACTACAGTGAGTTACAAAAACCCACATTGTGTGTGTGCGTGCGTGCGTGTGCGTGTGTGCGCGCGCTGTGTTCGTATATAGCCAGCAGTAAGTTCACGCACGCTGGCTCCGGGCGTCGAGGTAGGTACGACAGGCAAGAACAACATCCGGATGCGCTCACACGTCAAGTTTGCACGCGCGCACTCACACACACACACAGAGATTGTTTCCAAGACAACATAAATTGTTGCCCCTTTCGTAGGATCTGCTTCAGACCAGATTAGGGAATCAATGCTATACCAGCTACAAGATATTATTTATTTCAATTTGTTGCGTGTTTTTCGAAACACGTTTCTTGGTCCATTTGGGCCTTGAGCATAAAAGTATTATTTATTTTTATTTAATAGGTAATTATAACAAATTTATACAAAATTTCAGTTCTTTAGCTATGTGGCTAGGCTGAAGGCCTTTAAGCCATTATAATACCTACATCCTACCGCATTCTAACCTTTCGAATTCTGGCATTCACCCCTAATGGCTCTTCATCGCATCAAAGCCGCGGAAAGGAGACCATAAGGTACGGCTGAGGAAAAAACCCCTGAAGGGGGAAAAACCTGCCGTCAGAAGACGAGTACATGCTAAACTACTAGATTTATTTCCTAAACTATTTATTTATTTCCTGGCGTGGGCATCTTCTCCATCCAGTCTTTGGCCTCCCCGCTTCTGAAATCAACACCGCCACAGAAGATCGCCCGCACCACCGCCTCTTCGAACAATTTTCTACTAATTAACTTATTATCGCATACTGACGAATTTAATTAGTACTAACTTACTACTTATTATTCATGATTAGCATTACTGATTACCTTTCTAGTTAACTTAATTATCTCTTGCTTATTGAATTAATTATTTCATCTCCGGTCTAGGCTCCGCTCGTACTACCTAACCAGTGCTGTTTTCCCATTCCCTGATTACCGTTCCCTGACAGTTCGAACCTTTCCTAAAAATGTTCCTAATTCTTTCATGAAGTGAGATCATTATCAGCTAATATGTTTTGAGCGAGCGTTTATGTTTCTGAATTGGAAGCAATAGTTCCCCATTCCCATCCATTTTCCTCTCCACGTTTCTGTAGCGCAGCAATTTAACAGGATGTGGATCCAATCTTCTCTATCACCGCAAAGTACACAGATTCCATTGTCGTTCGAATCCTTCATTCTACCGTTGCATCCACCCCCTACCCTAAAACAAGCGTATACCCCCCCTCTTGCATCCCTTTTAAGTGTGTGTACGTAACTTTCGCATCCCCATACAGGACTCGTGTGAATTTGTACCACTAACGAACCATTTTTCTGCCGATGCTGCCAAATATCTTGCCTTTTAATATCGAAACGTCCGATCTGAAAATTAACTGTTCTATCTCCCGTGTTCCCCTATTCTCAATCATTTCAGGGAAACGTCTCCCCAACCTGCGCGTTCTAGTACCCGTTTCACTTTGTACGCCCAATAGCGCTGATCGTTTTCCTGTAGTTGCGCTCTAAAGCACCTGCGAATAAGCGTGTCCGACTCTTCACTTGCTAATCTAATCCAAAACTTAATGGCTTTCATTTTTAAATCTTTCCAAATTCCTACAATACCTACTTCTCTTAAGACGCCGGCATTAGCTGCGAATCTAGAGACTCCGAGAATTAATTTATAA
>JAHLJT010009419.1:4493566-4506985 GCA_031308135.1 Acheta domesticus | reverse complement strand
ATACTTGTAAAAAGTTATCATATATTCAAATTTTTATTATTCAAATTTATTTAAAAAATTAAGAAATGGTTGCACGATCATTACAAAACAGGAATTTTAAGAAAGTACAAGGCTCTTATAATATCATTTTCAACAATTGTATCATATCATGTGCACTGGTTTGCCAGGTAAATTGTCGATCATAAAAAAATTACAGTTTTAAGGAATATGGACAATCATCTTCTTGATAATTTCAATTTTTTAAATATTGAATGAAACGTTCCTTGATAGGTAGGCATGAGTTAAAGGAAAAGGAAAATCTACGTTCTGGGAAGTAGGTTTCAGCTGTTGATACCTGTGATTATTCCTCTTTCTTTCGTTCTAGTGGAACTCTATATATCGAATGGAAGCAATCTTGAATTTTGCTTCATTTTGCACGCTCTTTCCACGACATTCTCTGGCTAAAAAGTATATTTATAAAGGTCTTTCCACCAAACATCGAAAATTTTTACGTCAATGGTGAGTAGCTTGGTGAAGTAAGAGTTGTTACTGGATTGAGCATCCAACTCATCTTCACATATAATAACGATCACGTTTACGTATATATTAATTATACGTATATATTAAACAGAAGTTGGAGTTAAAATCTGTACGATTCTATTGATGATTACACTAAAAAAGTCGTACCCGTCAAAATGACGGCGGTGGCGGCGGCGGCTCTGCGAATGCGTTTCCTGATGTACTGGTGCAGGTCGTTTCGCAGTTGTCACGTACGCCTCTGACTCGCATGTCTCGCATGTGACTCACATGTTGCTTCTTGAACTCGCCTGGTCCGCAGGGTCCCGTCTGCTGCTTCTGGCTCCGCGGGGGTCCCTATATATTTGCCCTCGCTTGCATGCGGCAGCACTTTTTGGAGGTTGTGCCGCCGAGATGTTATGCTTGCCGATGCAAGCCGCTAACCTTCGGTGTGGAATAATGGTGGCTCGCCACATCAACAATAAACTGCGTGAAAAATCAGTGCATCTCGAAAACCGCCGTGTTGCGACATAATGTATTTGAGCGCACGGGTCTCATGTGTTTATTTTTGCTGAAGAATTCTCTGTAGATCACTAAAGTATTTACATTTTGCGCCAGTAATATGTATAACCCATAACCATAGAAATTGTTATATTGGTATCTTGATTCTACGGGTAGGTGGTATCTTGATACTACGGATGATTATATTCACAATCATTATGACCCCATCCTGTTGTTAATGTGTATTGGTCCATAAATGAAGACAATGCTATCTCAGTTTGCCAACGTTTCGGAATTATATTTCTCCACCATAAGGTCGAGGATAGCCTTAATTCTATTTATACCCATGAACAACAGGATGGATTCTACTACAGATGGTCGTCAAATGCAGCAGAATCATTGTGACTTAATTCTTGTGACTCCCAGCCCCTGATTCAAAATCTCCGGGTGATGGGCTTTCATAAGGTGGCAACCCTGCTGCGCGAGGAGTCGCTCAGCTGTCCGCTGTCTCGCGTGCGTCCGCGTGCGGTTTGTGTAGTCGAGCGCTCTGAGAATGGAGCGCCACCTGCGTTTGACGCTCAGTTTGAAGCGGCGTCGGCTGTGTGAGTGTCCGCCAGATGATCTCTTTGATGTACAGACAATGCAATGCAACCATCAGCCGCTCCGTGCAGAGCGGCAAACGCTGATGGCACGGGCAGAATCAGAACGGCCAATTACACTAGTCATCCCAATATGGTCGATGAAGACACTCTGCGGTCGATACCCTGTGGTCGACGGCAGCTGAAATAGATCATCCTTACCACTAACTACCCTATAAATTATTATTTTTATTATTATTATTATTATTATTATTATTATTATTATTATTATTAATTTTTCCACTTCATGACGACTAAAGACGTTATGAGTTGGCTGAATATAAAATATACTCCAGGTTGCAACCAGATACCTAAGGAACAGATCTAGGGACTGTCGGTACCTCTACAATACTTTGCGCAAAAATATGACCAGTGTAAGGCAAACGGTAGTTTCGCACCGAAGTTGACGTTTGGTACTTTGGAGCTCTCTAGTTGTATAATTTAGTAACACAACAATTGATTAGTATTGTTTCAATCATAGTGAATATAAACCAACTAGATAAACTTTTCTAAGTTTCCCATCAAATATTTCGGAGTAATGAGAAGACATAGAACATTACTTTCCTTATCTGGAATAGTTGTTCATTACTTTCTGCAGATTTGGCAATGGATATTTCGGAATGTAGGTTTACAACCTACTACCCTGGCGTTTGGCTTTAACTATGATTAGTTTCAATAAGATACATAGAATGACCTAAGAGACACAATGTGCTAGGAAAAAAGGAGTAAAATGACAGTCTTCGTAAGAATTCATGCAGTGGTGGAATGTATGAAACATCGAAATAAAAGCAACAATTAAAATCTAGGAAGATATGCATTTGAGAGAATTACATTGAAACAAACATTTTACATGTTGTGACATATCAAATTGTTATGAAGCGCTGGGATCATAACATCTCTTAATGCGAATTTTGCGTCGAAGGCTGACACTTCTGCAATCCTGTGTAACTATAAAATGATTTTGAATCATTGTATGGCACGCAATTTTCATATGCTTTCAACGGCGTCTTCTTTAGATAGAGCGAACACACTTCACGCTGCTTTAGAATCCGCAATCTCATCAAAGAAAGATGCTAACAAGCCTGCAAAAGTGCGATACGAGATATGCACATCTATAATTTCTCTCGAGATATCTTACTCCGCGGTCATTTACTCTTAGATTGAAAAGTGATTGATAAGTGATTTCAAGAGCTTCAACTGCTAATGTCGTTAGTACTGTAAGTGTAGAGTGTGTTTTTTAAAACGCGAGATATGGTGGTGATCATCTACCACTCAATGGCGAGATCCGGCGCTGACCTACCCATCGCCTTTCGGGGTTCTCCCCAACCAGGTATCTCCCACCAGCGAGGCACTGCGACAGCCGGGACAAGCTCGAGCTTTCAACTGGTCTCCCGTGATTTGAGGAAGTGTATTACATGGGAGTGTAAGTTTATGTAAGGGACAAAAAAGGGAAAGGAAAGAAAACGCGCAGCCCGTTTGCTACTGTACTGCTCCGGCATTCGCCTGGTAGAGATCGGAGAAACTGCGGAAAACTATCGATCAGAGCAGCTGGCCACTGGAATTCCCTCCAGCGGTTGAACGACCTAGCTATGTACAAAGCGTGGAAAATCCTGCCAACGTCAGGACTCGAACCCTAGGTCTTCCCAATCAGAGGCACTGTAATGACATCAATTGATTCCCTGAGCAACCTCAGTCGGTCTTTAATTTTGGAACGTTTGAAACGTTTTCTTTTGTCGAACGGTTGTAGAACTTTTTCGATCGCGCGCATGCGCACATCGTCTTCTGGGGTAGCTGCACCTCTCTGCTCATGCACGTGCTCGCATAATGATTTTAGATTTTTTGTAGTAAAAGCAGGGCTTAATTTTTGGCGGAACATGATGGAACGGCGTTCTAGTACCTTAGGAATAATTATTAAATTATATGAAAATACACTACTATAATGTATACGGCATTTAACTAATAATTATTAATTTGGAGGGCATTTCAGAACCTAAATGTTTTTAAATCAAGCACTGTTTCGTACACCACACAAAGCCCTCGCAGGCGTCTCTTTTCCTCGTCAGACACCCGCCGCGCGGAACCGGCCTCCCCCTTCCCCGGCGGCCACCCGCAGGTCACCGAAGGGCCTGCAACCCCCTCGAAAATGCCCTTCCCCTCTTGTCTCCGAAATAGCCTCAAACGGCACATTCCCCGCGAGACTTCACTTGTAGAAACTCCGCCAGCCGGGAACCACGTTTGTGTGCGCTCCCAGCGCGTGATCGAGAGCCATTGCGTTTCGCGCAGGTTTCACGAAGCTGCCCTCGGCAGCTCGGCACGGGGTGAACCATCAGGTTCAGAATTAGTCTCATTGCGCTTCGCGCAACGCTGCCCTCGGCAGTTCGGCACCTTTTACACCATCAATACAGGTGCAATTTCACGTCGGCGTGAACTACGCCCAAACCGTACCTCCCACACCTGAGGGTACCTTGGGTGGCGCACGACCGTGTGGGACTCCTGTTGCCATGGTCGTACCCACAGCAGTTGGGCCACGCCTCTGACCCGCAGTGAGGCTACTTCAGAGCCCTATAAGTGGGACACTGTGCGGGTCCTGCGTTCCTGCAGCATCCCGGAGCGGCAACGCTCCAGATCACGCCTGCCAGGTATCACTCAGCCAGAACGTGAACCAGGTACCACTCAGCCAGAGTTCAATTAAAGGTGCACTGGGGCAATTTATGCCATAATAACTCACACCAATGTAATTCATTTGAAATAAACATGTGCAATATCAATATAATTATTACTTCACCCTAAGTCAACTCAGATTCCAAACATCCATTCTACCAGCGCAATCCCTCTCCCACCGCCCCGGACAGCAAGGCCCGGCGCGGCGTTATTTTACGTTGGATAGAGAAGGCCCATTCACAGTTCTCTGAATCACCACCCCCATTTCGCTATCCTCTCCCTTCTCTAACCAAGCACTGGGTAAAAGTAATATTTATATTCTAAGCCAAAATATCTAGAATTGTCAGATGAAAATAGCTACGTTTTGGGTAGTTCTTGGCCCCACAGCGCACGGTGGCCTGAACGGGGTCGAAACACGCGCATAGAATGTTAAGTTAAATAACTATTGATTTTGTGTTTTAAAACGGGTTTTTGAATACGAATCTAACAACACATGTTCTAGATGTGAAATAATAATATTCCACTTAATTTATATTGTTTATTTATTTATTTATTTATTTATTATGCCACCGCTGGCATGACATCCAGCGCTGACGCTTCGACTGCTGACTGCACTTCTACAGAGAGAGGCAATTCCAGGCGACCAACATTTTTTTCAATTGTTCACTAATATCAAATATTTATTTCATGGAGATGTGTTTCTATGTTGTTTTATAATTGCTCATCAATGATCACTTAGTTAATTCAAATGGCAGTTTTTGCAAAGCTCGTCATGTAAAGTTTAAACTTTCGCGTTTTCAAAAAGGCAGGCCAAGGTGACTTTTGTTAACGAAAACATATTAGCAAATGTCCACTTAATAACATTTATTAGTTTCATGAAAGTGTTTTTTGTCGTTTTTGTGTAATTGCTCGTCAAAAATCACTTACTTTTGGATAAGTCTTTCTTTCAAATCTCGTCATGAAAACTTTAAACGGTCGCCATTTTACAAAAGGCAGACCGAGGCTGTTGTAGTTAACGAAAAACAACGACAAATGTCAATTAATTATAGTTATTAATTTTACAGAAATGTTTTTAGTTGTTTTCGAGAAATTGCCCGTCAAATATCACTTAGTTTTGGAAATGGCTCTTTATTTCAAACCTCAAGAAAACTTTTAACAGTCGCCATTTTAAAAGAGGCCAGTCGAGGCGACTTTTGTTAACGCAAAACGTTAAAAAATGTCCAATTATAATATTTTTTAATGTCATGGAAATGTTTTTGGGTGTTTTCGTGTAATTGCCCATCAAAAATGACTTAATGAACGAAAATGACGCTTTCTTTCAAACCTCGTCATGTAACTTTAAACGGTCGCCATTTTAAAAGGGGCCAGCCGAGGAGGCTCTTATTAACGAAAAAACATTAACAAATGTCCATTTAATAATAGTTATTAATTTTATGGAAGCGTTTTATTTGTTTTTTATGTAGCTTCCCTTAATTAACGAAAATCACGCTTCTTTTCAACCTCATCATGTAGAGTTTAAATAAACGCCATTTTGAAAGTGGTTTGCCAAGGTGATTGTTGTCAACGGAAAACTAATTACAAATGTTTATTTAATAACATACTTTAATTTCAAAGAGATGTTTTTAGAGGTTTTAATGTTATTGCTTGTCAAATTTCACTTATTGCATACTTCAGTTCTGCAGATCTCAATTTCATATGTTTAAATTTATTGAAAAACAATGAAATTTGGCAAATTAAAAGAAGGAATATGTTTGAAAAGAAATTGAAAATATTATGCAATTAATGGAAATCCGAAGTTGAGAAGACTGAACATTTTCGAGAAGTAAGCGTTCTTGGTATTATGTCCGGAGGTAATAATGCTCCTTTTTAAGCACCATTAACGTAAACTTTAAACGGTCATAATTTTGAGAAGGGCAGGCCGGGGCAGCTGATCTGACCTGAAAAATGTTCAACAATGTTCACTTAATGACATATATTAATTTCAGTGATGTGTTTTTGGTTGTTTTTGCGTAATTGCCTTGTAAAGTTGTACTTAGTTAAAGGAATAAGAGGTTTTTGCACACCTTAATTACTTAAGGCTTGATTAAATTAAAAATGAAAATAATTGACACTGCAAAGGCTTTAATATATTTAAAAGGATATACAAAAGTCCTACAATTCCTAGAAGTTGAATAGTTGATTAAATAAAAAGTTATAAGCAATGAAAGATAAATGTATTTTCTCTGCTTGAGTGGCTGATTTTTTCCTCGTCTGAAAGGTATGGCTTTGAGGGTGTCGTATGGCTGTAAGCATTGATAGAAATTACTATTTTTTTCTGATAGCTAGTGATTTGAAGTATGTAGAATTGATATTTATCAAGAAATAATCGTTTTTCAAAAATTAAAATTGGTGCCCATGCGCGCGCCTTCAGCCCTGTTCAGACCACCGTGCAGCGTGTGCGTTGCTGCGATGAAGAGATAAAATTTGGTCGACTCCATTTGCTCTTGGGACCTTCTCCAACGCATTGTCAGCCATTGGGGATTTGCCGCGCACAATAATTGTCCTGAAAGAAGCATCCGCCAGCAGTTCTTCAGGGATTTTTCTCTACTTCCAATTCTTGTTTTTCTTCTTCATCTTTCTCTTCTTCTTTGTCATCATCTTCATCTGCTGCTGCTGTTTTTGGTACCATATTTATAGAATGACAGTGGAGACGGAGGAAAAGTTGCCGGTACATTCGCGTGAAATTAACAAAATGATACATAATGATCTTAGATTATGTAGTAATGACCTTCTACGTCGAAATAACTACAATTACCAGATAAAAATAGCCATGCTCTGGGCGATTTTTGGCCCACGAAATCCGCGCACAACGATTGTCGCTACTGGATTCAAGTGATAAAATTCGCACGTCTCCAGTATCTCCCGAGACTTACACCTGCACACGTTTAACTGTTGTCATTTGTCTCAAGCGCCACTTGATCTCCAAGACGTTTTTGGACACAATTCCTCAGGGAATATATTCTATTCCGCCTCCTTCTTCTTATTCTTCTTATTCTTTTTCTCTTTCTCCTTTATATACCATATTTGTAATGCGACAATTCCGATGAAGGGGAGTTGTCCGATTAATTACTCTTCCATAAAATTAAAAGACTAGGCATGTTTGGTATTGCAAATATATTCGTTGTCTTCTATGTCAAAATAACCACAATCTTCAGATGCAAATAACCATTAGCAGGTTTCGACCTCAGAATCCTTTCGCCGAAGGGTTTCCGCTACTGTGTAGAAGGGATGAAATTTGAACGTCTCCAATTTCACCCGAGACCTTATCCCGCGAACTTTCACCCGTTGGGATCCACCGAAGCTCCCAAAGTCATTTTCTCAAGGAATGTATTGCAAATTTTCTGTAAAATGCCAGTTCATTACTCTTCTGTAAAATTCAAAATTTATATATTTTATGTGGTTAACATATTTGTTGAGCCGACCCGGGTGGCTGAGATCGCTAAAGCAGAAGTGCCGTGGCAACCCAGCACCGAAGGATTATGGGTTCGAATCCCGCCTCGTCCATTATTGAGTGTGTTTCGTGATTCTGTGTGTCCTATGGTTGGCCTCAGGAAGGACATCCGCCCGCAAAAACATCGCCAAGTCTGTATAAAAATTGAGTGTTTGGAAATAAAAAAAATTGGATCAGCGCCTACCGCGTAGTAACGGGAAAGGACAAAATAATAGTAAAATTATATGCATCTTTGTTGCACGTCAAAATAACAACATATGAAAGCAGCTGAGCTCTGTGCGCGTTTCGACCTCAGAACCCCAGCGCAGAAGGGTTTCCGCTACTGTGTGGAAGGGATGAAATTTGCACGTCTCCAATTTCACCCGAGACCTTATCCCGCGCACTTTCACCCGTTGGGATCCGCCGCGCCCGCGCGCGCGCGCGCGCCAGCTGGCCTGGAAGAAGCTCCCGCAGCCAATTCCCAGGCGGCGCGCCGACTAATTACACGCGGCGAACGCGCGCGCAGTGAGAACGAAGCGGGAGGGGGTGGGCGGGGCGAGCGGTCGCGTCCCGCAGCGCGCGGGCGGCGGGCGGAGAGCTTCGCGCGGTCGCGACCGCCGCGCGACCTTTTGCGCCTCAACGGCTCTTTAGGGTGCTATGCTCGCCCTGCAGCCCACACGGCGTCCCTGGGCGCGGAGGGCGCGGTTGCGGAGGTCAGGGGACGCGCAATCACTCCCTGGGGTACGCCCCGTGTAGTTCTGTTTGGGAAATGTTTCCGCTGCAAGATTAGCCCTGCTTACGAAGTACTCGGGAAATGCGTAACTAAAACAAATTGTACGCGTAGTGCTACGAATATTACAGATATTATACCATATAATAGCAATGGTTGAACATGGCAACGAAGTGCTCCATTGAGACGATTCTGTAAATTATATTAACATTAATAACAATTATAATAACGCAATTTTCTTTTCCTGGCAATTGGTGCTGTAAATTGTATTTACAGAATTGTAAGTTTTTTATGGATCTTTCGCTGACAAGGTCTTCCGACGAATGGATAAGTCTTTGTGCATTTAATTTCCAAATATGACTCGGTTTATAAGGTACACTTTCATATTTCGATGTTTTTCTGTTTATTTCTATTAGATGTGGTACAATAATTGTACTTCTTTGCTTCTTATTACTCTTTTCTTCATTTTATTTGTGTTAGAACAAGCAAGCTTAACCATACAAAATGCACATTGTATATATAAGTTCTTATACATTTTTGTTCTGTATGATTTATATTTCAACGGCATTCGTGCGAATGCACGTTCTCAGCGCCCCAGTTTCTGGAACTTCATCACAGCCGCGCTCTCCCCGGCCGTTCTCAGAACTCCCGCCCCCAGCGGCATTTTCCGACAATAATATCAGTTGTTCAAACACACTATCATATTCTTTGCGAACTTAATCATTCAACATGTATGTTAATTCTTAAGACTTAATAACATGCGTTTTGATGTAATGTTCTTCAATTAACAACGTGCTATACAACATTTGTTACAATACGACGGCACTCTCGATTGGCTCTTGTCGATTTGCGCGCAAAACACCGCTCTGCAGCCGGCAGCGGCTCCCACACCAGTCAGTCTTGAGTAAATCACCACACGGCTCAGTCGCTGTGACGATCTCTGCTCCGTGTATGACGCAACATTGCAAATGCACATTTAAATAATTCCGTCGTGCCACAACATTTGTTAAGTGCGACGCCACCACTACTCGACGTCTTATATGTGACAGTGAGTAATTTCTTCACACGTTATGTAGTCTCTCTAGGTGTAAAATTCGTATTAGTGCTTGATGACCGTGCGTTGCTGCGGTTACTGCAAACTGTGTTCCATGTGTCATCACCTACAAACTGTGCTGTTTAGTGACTTGCTCCATTACTAGCTTACACGTATACTGGAACATGCTCAACACTGCTATAATTCACATGCAACTGAACTCGTGTGTGCAACTCTACAGCTCAACTTAATGTGGAATGTTTCCTCTCTAATTCTTTGTTGCGTCATGAGAACAGTAAGACTATCATGCCAGAACTAGTGGCATTATGTATCACGCCTGTAATTAATTTCTTACCCTTGAATTCTCTCCCTTAAATAAATATATCATTTCAGTTTGTTTGGAATGAATCTTGTAAATATTATTTTCCAGAATTCGTTCTGTCTGTAAAGAAGAGGTATTACACAATTTTCTCCTTAATTTGTCTTTCTGCACACCTGTGGTAATCCTACATTTTGAGCTGCAATTCGCCATTTTGATGCGCGAAGGGCAGCGCCGCCGTGACGTCGCCGGGCAGGGCGAGCGCCTTTTTGAGGCGGCGGCGGCGGCGGCAACGCGGCCGCTAATGACGCTTTTAATTAACTCCACGTTACCAGCAGCGCTCCCCAGCAGCGGCCACGCCTTCCCACCCCTCGCCTTGGAGCTGAAGAGCTCACGGCCGACCTCACCTGCCGCCGCAGAGGCCGCATCACAAATTCAATGCGCCAGTTCAACAACGCTCTAGTGCGATTATAATAACTTTGCCTCTCAAGGCCCGTCTTCACGATGGAATATATCACGGTATTTCGTATCTTTCTCAGTCGGTCTGTCCGTTCGTCAGTGAACACTGCTAGCACCTAAGCCATACGTACGATTTCTTCCAAAATGGATATTCCCCGGTCGATCTGTTTCGAGTCGAAGCTTTGAGATTTTGAAAAAGATTCTATAAAATTTTGGGGTACGTTACATGAAGCCCCCAGGACATTTTCAAAATTTTCTCACAAAGTCTCCAAATTTTTCTCCAATGATTTTCTTTAAATTCCTTGTGAGAATAGAGTAGAATACACATATTAGGGTGGCATAGGTCCGATTTTCAGGGTTAACTCTGAATTTTCCAAAATTACAAAAGTTTGAATTTTTTCGGCGTCTTCCTACAACTACAAAATTGAAGATTGAGATTTGTCCTCGAAATAAAATTTGTTCTCCAAAGTCAATTCTCTTTTAACGTTTTGTACATTTTTTGAAAATTTGAGTAGTTTTCGGGCAATACTGCACGAAATATTTGCAATTTTGAAAATTACAAAATCCAGATTTTCTCAAAAACGGCTCCATGTTTTTTTATTTAAACTTTTCGTAGGGAGATTGCCTAAAGTACTTTATAAGAAGAGATAAACGCTATATTACTCTATTTTGTTTTTTTCAAAATTACAAGAATGTAAGTTTTTTAAATCGTCTTTCACCCCGTTAATATTTACATTAGCGGCAACATGTTCCCATTATTATATTTATGAGTACATGTGCTTTGTATAATGTCAAGTTAAGTTTCTCGAGAACTCAAAGTTCTGTGAAACTAGCTAAAAATTCCGCATTTTCAGAAACGCTCGAACGCCATTTTCTCATAAATGGCTCCAAATTTTTTTTCGAACTTTCCGAACGGATAGTGCTAATTGCACTCTTTAATATGACGTAAAGGTCAATTTGGGGTATTATTTTGTGTTTTGCAAAAATTAGTTATATGTAATTTTTTTAAGGTCTATCACACCGTCAATATATGCACATTTCGAGCAATGTGTAGACACTGTTGTATTTGTGATTTAAAGTGCTTTGAATTTCTTTAAATGAAGTGTTTCGAAAACTCAAATTGTTCTATAAAAAAATCTTCAAATTTCGCATTTTTAGAAAAGCTTAAACGCCATTTTCTTCAAACGCCTCCAAATTTTTCAAAGAAAATTGCCATTTCTGTCGAGGTTTTTGTGTTCTTTAACATTCTAAAATTAATATTTCCGTGCTACCATTAGGAAACCGAAAAATTAAGAAAATATCAAAAATATGTACTTTGGGCGGCAATAGATGGCACCTGGCATGAGTATGTGGCAATACCAAATAGCTAGCCCAGATCCAAGGAATTAGAAAGCTAATACGGGAAAGTTTGTGCCATTGTGTAGCACCACTAGTTATTATTTGTCATTGAGAACAATACATGATTAGTCTTTTGTTCACAATTTTTTTTCTCTGGTTGCTAGTTCGCAGAATAATTTTCTGCTTTTTATGTTCTAATTTTTTAAAAGACAATTTCCTTCTAATCGATAAATATAAACTGCCAACGGGCCAAACTCAATTGCTGAGCAAAATAAATGTATGTATGTATGTACTAAATATTTATTTACGTAACTTTTACAGAAAATGACTCTTGGACTCGCGAATGAATGTTTATTGCGTTTTGAAACAAAAAACTCACACTTCCGTATGAGTTCCTTTTCATTTTTTAGTACAAGTTCACGGAAACCTAAGGCAATACCCTCATCAGATCATTCTGAATAAACGACATAGTAACAATTTGATTCATGATCTAGTGCTTTTTTCTTTGCACTATCAAATTGTTGTAAATGAACATGACTACTTTGTCGACAGATAACACTTTAAATAAACTGTGATCATGAGTACTGGTTTCTATTAAAATTTCTATATACTGTATTTTTACTTGTCTTAAATCACAGTAAGCGACCCGCACATCTCAGTAGAAGTCACACTCATGTACAATCGTCTGTGGACTGAGCTTTGAAATACGAGAGGTGGATAAGTGGAAAAAACATTAATCATCCTCAAACAATTTACTCTCTGTACTTTTTAATGATTTGTGGTGATCAAGTCGACAAACAGAGTCAATTCTTAAAATATTCTGTTGAAAATATTTTGACATTTCTACGTGCTCTATATGGCACATTGTTGATGAATGCATTCAAGAAGTGTAAGTGCACCGTTTTGTCGACATCTCCAATTTTCAGTCAGGCGGAAATTGAAAATCGTGCACCGGACAACAACCAGAAATTGGATGAATAGAGCTTCGGTCTCCTATGTGAAGCACATTAATGAGGTAAAAGTATCACGCAAACAGGAAATTCCATCATTTTCAGGCCAATCTTCGAAAAAAGAGAACTAATATTACGTGGCCTGTTGGATGAAATCAGATCACTCTTTACGTGACCTCACGAAATGCCAGTAAGTCCAAACTGAGGAAGGCCGTTTTTTTGTCTTGTACTAGTACGTATTTAGTAAGTTTTAATCGAGCAAAAATGCAGTTTTGAAACATGTTAATTTCGCAAACATTCCTTCTTAGACTATTTACTAATTGGGTCAGTCGTTCTATGCATGTGATTCATCAGGGTATCAGCATTAAGCTGAATCCGAATTTTATCCCCCAGGCTGTTGACACAAACACACACATGCCCGAGGCGGGAATCGAACCCGCGTTACTTCCGTCCCAAGATCGCCTATTGCCTCAGTGATCTAGGCTATCCCGTGTAGCTAGGGAATTACCTCCCAGGTGTGGATCTATCAGATTTAAGGCGAAAGTTCGCAGATTATGATATTTGGATTGCCAAGTGCACATGCAACCCGCAAAACACATTACTCCGCAACACACTTCACCTTTGAAGATGATTGGAAAACGATTAATCCCGGGGACATAAAATTAGTTTTTCTATATCTTTATCAAGAAATTGCACCTTTTGAACTTCTAATACATTTTTTTATGGTTACGTCGCTCCTTAGGACGTCCCTTCTCAGTTAGGTTCCAGGGAAAAGTTATTTATGGTTTTTATAACAATGATTTAAAAATTTTGGAGGCTGTAATTT
>JAHLJT010009419.1:4443402-4473790 GCA_031308135.1 Acheta domesticus | reverse complement strand
CCACAATCACCTGACCACGTTCGAAGTCCGTGAGTTCCGCGGAGCACACCATTCTTTCTCTCACGATCTCAATCACTACTTCGGTCTCTTGATATGGAGTACCTGGCGGTAGGTGGCAGCACCCTACACCTAAAATGAAAAACGTATGTTTTTGGACGTGTGTGGATACTTTTGAGCACTAGTGCCTGTCTTCGGCGGCTTATGGTTAGTGTACTCTGTGTAAATGTGGTGTAAGTAATGGGGTGTAATAGGACAAGGAAGAGAAAAAAAGATCACGCGCGCTTCCGTGGCCCGTTTGTTGTAAGGAATTAATTAAGGAATTAAGCCAAACGCCTGACGCTCGATTCTTGTTACTCCGCCAGTTTGAGTCTCCGTTTCAAGTGCAAAACGCAAATTAACGTTACCGCGACAGTTTAAAACGGCGAAAGAAGGAGTTCAAATTATGTAACCAAGTTATAAACGAAAATACATTAGTATAGACTGGCGGGAAATTGTAGAATATTGTGTACTTTCTTCTGCAATTTCTCGAGGGATAAAACTTAAATACAATTAAAAAAAATATTTTAGAAACAAGCAATATTAATTCCTAAAGAATTAATAAATTATTTGTGATCTATAGGCTCGAAAAGAAATCTGTTTAATAATTTTAAAAAATTAAGTTTTTATACATACTCATTTA
This sequence comes from Acheta domesticus, assembly GCA_031308135.1. NCBI lineage: Eukaryota > Metazoa > Arthropoda > Insecta > Orthoptera > Gryllidae > Acheta > Acheta domesticus. The sequence goes on along the minus strand of JAHLJT010009419.1, from coordinate 4,473,111 downwards.
AAACATATTACTTAGCAAGTGTAGTGTAATGAATGAAATATTAGCTGAAAGATTCCTAACATAGTTCGTAATTTTTTTACGGTATTCGGCAACACTATCACCTGCGATAGTCCCAAGTCGTTTCCCCCACAAGCGAAGCGAAGTCATCAAGAACTTCCAATTTTAGCACTCGAGGATGAACTCTCGAGCGAGTACGAGCAAGCAAATGTAACGCATTGCACCAGTATATTAGGGACAGAGAAATGAAGTGAATGAAAGGAGTGAGTGAGAGGGGCACAGAGAAAGAGAATTAAGAGGTAGGAGTGTGTACGAGGGGAAAAGATAGTAATGTGAGAGTGAAACGACGGAGAGAGAAGGATATTGCTCTGTCCTGTACATCATCGCACCGCTAGTGTAGAACGCTCGATATTTCAGCGCTCGAGGATGCAACGCTCGAGAGGGGTGCTTGAACGAGAGGAGAGGTTGCGAAGAGTAGAATAGGGAGAGAGAGTATCTTCTCTTCCCCGTAATCAGTCCACCGCGAGCACAGGAGGCTCAAACGTTCGTCACTCGAGGATGAAACTTCCGAGCAAGTATGAGAAGCAAATAAACGCCTTGCACCATCGCATTACGTACAGAGAGGAGAAATGGAAAATGAAGGGTGGATGGGGAAGATGGAAGAGAAGGGAAGAATGAGACAGAAGAGAGGGAGAGATGGAGTTTTGCACGAGGGGAGAAGAGTGAGAGAGAAGACGGAAATGAAGGATAACTTTCTCGGCCCCGTGTATCACCCACCGAAAGCGTCAAAACGCTCGAACTAACGGCGCTCAAGAATGAACAACCCTGAAGCGAATATGAGCGAGAAAAAGAATGTCTGCACCAATCTAGTAAGGATAGAGAGAGAGGAGAGAAGTGAGGAAGAATAATAGAGCATGGGGTAAGGAAACAGAAGCGAAGCAATAGAGCATGGCCGAGAGAGAGAGTGCAAAAAGGAGACAGAAGGATCTGGCCCGTACATCATTCCCCTGCGAGCGCAGAACGCTCGAACTGCCGTCGCTCGAGGGCGAAACGCTCCAGCAAGCACGAGGGCGAGTGAGCGGCCGTAGCGCTCCATCGCACGCCGGTACCGTCTCTGGCCGCAAACCCCTGCTGGCGCCGGAGGAGCGGGCGACGCCCTGACGCCAGGGCGCTCGCCAGGTGATAATCTGCGCCAGTCCCATTAATTACAACCCTCTTCACGTGTGACAGCCGTAATCCCCCCTCCCGCTCCCCCGCCCCGCGCCCGGCGCTCTCTGCCGGCGACTTGCGCGTAATTAGCCGGCGGACGCCCCTCCGCAACGCGCCGCTCGCGCCCTTCGTCAGTTGGGACCCGCGCCTCGCTGCGCCCCGTCGTGCCCCCCCCGCACCGCCCCGCCTCGCTCTGGCGGCCTCCTCGCATCCATCACGCAACCGCCCCGTTTCGTCCCGTTATGTTGGGTCCGGGGCCGGTCCCGTCCACTCCGAACTCCATTCAACACCCTTCCCATTCTACCCCAATTGCATTTCGTTCCATTCCATCCTATCTTATTTTGTCTCGTTCTTTAACCGACGTAGTTGGCTCAGGGAATTAATTGATATCACTGCTGTGATTATGTCCGGAAGGGCCTAGGTTCGACGATAGCAGGTTTTCGACATTTTCGAGATGGCTAGGTCGAGTTCCGCCGCTCCCTGAAGGAGATTTATAGCGGCTGTCTGCTCGAATCGGTAGTTTTCCGTGGTTTCTACGATCAACACCAGACCAATGCCACAGCATACCCTCACAAAGAGGTCAAAGGACAGCGCGCGATTCTTCCTTCCTTTTCTTTGTTTTATCTTGGCCCCTTACTCAGATATACTTTACGTGTATTACACTATTATCAACATCGGGCACCAGTCGAGAACGTAGAGTTTGTACCACCTGGGGGCGGTGTTGGCACGCTATTGTGAGAGATACCTCCAGCCGACCTAGTAGGTTGGCGCCATTCAGCTTAGGAAGATAACAGCGCAAAAGCGCAAAAACAAGCACTACACTTACGGCACTAATGACCTTAGCACTTGACGCGCTCTGGGCATCACTGATCAGTCAATCTTGTTCTGTCCCGTCCAATTCCGTGCCAATCCGTCCCGTTTCGTTCCGGAATGAACCACAGCACACGCTTCGCACCTCCTCGCGACCAGCAGCCCATCATCTGCCTCTTCTCCCCGCGACCGCCACCCCATTCCGCAATGATCAACAGTCCCGCGCCAGGCCTTCGTCCGGCAGTGCCTCCCGTCCCCTAGCGTGCGTGCCTCGCCACTCCACTTGCCTGGACTTGGGACCCCCAAGCGCCTGGCCCGCGCCAATTTCGCACCCGCGTACACCTCCGTTCCTGACTCTTGTAGCGCCGGCGCGGCGCCGCCCGCCCCTCGCGGGAGAACCTGTCCCCCCACCCGCGCATTAGCGCTCCCCGCCCTCCGCAGGGGGGCCCTCGCGCACGCCCCGTCCGCCACACACTTCGCAGCTGGCGTTCGCCATGGTGTGTGGCCGTCCCTTCAATTTCTCTACCTCTCTGCTTTACGCCGTATCGCTCTTCTCTACGCGGTGACCTCTACGAAGATTGCTGCTTTGATTTGTCTTGTCCAAGAGAAAAGACAGACTTCCCTATATGGTCTTACTCTCTACGTGAGATATGCGAGCTATTTAATGTTCCCCACCCCGCCACACACTTCGCAGCTGGCGTTCGCCAATGGTTGTGGCCGTCCACTTCAATTTCTCTACCTCTCTGACTTTACGCCGTATCGCTCTTTTCTACGCGTGAACCTCTACGAAGATTGCTGCTTTGATTTGTCTTGTCCAAGAGAAAAGACAGACTTCCCTATATGATCTTACTCTTCTACGTGAGATATGCCGAGCTATTTAATGTCCCCCACCCGCCACACACTTCGCAGCTGGCGTTCGCCATAGTGTGTGGCCGTCCCTTCAATTTCTCTACCTCTCTGCTTTACGCTGTATCGCTCTTCTCTACGCGTGAACCGCTACGAAGATTTCTGCTTTGATTTGTCTTATCCAAGAGGAAAGACAAGACTTCCCTATATGGTCTTACTCTTCTACGTGAGATATGCCCGGAGCTATTTAATATTTTTTCTCCACTACTATTGGTGTTCTGTTGACGTACCATTTTTTCCATCAACAGTTTTGTTCTTCTGACCTGACTTCGCGTGTTCCGACCAGTTATCCTGTCCACTTTCTCCCTGCAATTACTGCCAGCGTCCTTCCAGCGACCTGCCTCTCGCTCATTTCACCTCCGCCTCGCTCCTCTGATCTCCGGCCCCCCTTATGGTTGCCTTCTCCCCCTACCCTTGCCTGCCCTACCCTTTACTCAGCTTTCCTCTTACCCGTTTACACCTGGCTTGCTTTTCTCTGCTCAGACAAGTGCCTTTCTATTTGCATTCTCTTGCCTGTGCCTTCCATTTAACATCGGCCACGCCCACTCTCACCCAGTAATACATTTTTCCAGCAGCGTTCACTCAAAGACGGCATTATCACTCTAGCTGGTCAGCTGGAGAGCTATGTTTAATTCAGCTACTGTCAAGAGAATTGCAGTAGTCAATCTCCCTGATTGTTAATTTGCCATAGCTTCTTCTATCATACCAGGTAAATGCCAGAGAAGGACCCTAACAAAAGAGCTACTGACCACGCGCGATTTTTCTTCATCTTCCTTGTTCAATCCCCTGTCCTTTTCCTTAAACTTACTACACTCTGGTAATGTATTGTTGGCATACTACAGTATCACACATGGTGGGAGCTTAGAGTTTATCGCAGGTGGGGCGGCACGTCGCTGGGGGAGATACCTGGAAATAGAAATATACGACGTGAAGGTCGGCGCTGATCTCACCATTCAGCGGGAACGCGGCCACCTCCCGGGATAAAACATTCACCACAGTAATACGTTTAAAAATTAGAGACAGGAAATTAGTCAATATTCATTTTATAATCACACAAGTTAGCTAGATCTAATCTAGTTACAAATTAGAAGTTGGCAAGAAACAAAACTCAAAAAATTTAGGAGACTCAAAAAATTACATATTTGATGTACCAATAGCGATGTCCCATTTTCGACTTCTTTTTTTATTATTTTGGCGGTAAATACCCATTTATAATATAAATTCATTGTTTTCAAAATTTGTGTTTTGCAATCCTTGTTCATGTAAAAAATGGGTTAATTTTTTTATCACACTTTTTATTTATTTTATCACACTTCAAGTCAAAAATTTAACACTTCATTGGCGATGATGGAGAAATACTGAATGAAAAAATATTCCTCTGTTAGCGATATCAATTGATTATTTGCCTTACTTTTCAGCGCGCTGTCAAAATCTAACAATTTACGATCTCCCCTAATTTTTAAAACCAATGTCGTGGTAGAGAGAAGTTAAAAAGACCAAAATGAAGATTGGTTTTTTTGAAAAAATAAAGAAGTGGCAGAAGAAATGAGATTTTTTTCTGCAGAAAAAAATTAATTGCAAAGATTAAGGGGATATTTTTGAAATGTTTCAAGAAAACAGATATTGTTTCCGATCTGCCGCTGCCTCCTCGACCTGTCTGGAGATAAATATGGATTTCAGCTATTTACTCCTCCTCCAATTTTTGAAGAATTTGCGCTATGATCAACACTCTAGAGGATAAACCATTATCAGTCGGATTAACGAAGAAACTTTCTGATTATTTAGAAATAAAGAATGACTTAAGTTTTTTATGGCCGTTTTCGATTTTTTGATCGATAACCTCACACAACTAGAAGAAAACGAACAGCACCTAGAGACTGTGGATGATACTGTGCATCTTCCAAAGGAAAATGGCTTCTAAGAGCTGCAGAAAATGCCAGGGTAAATATGATATTGGTTACATAAAAATGTACGATAGTGTTTTTTCTAAACCTATGATTAACAAAAACAAGTACATTTTGAAAACTCTATAGGTTGACAGTGGTATTGCTGCAGAAATGGATCCTTCTGACCCACTGTGCTTACGATTTGCTCCAGTAACTTCCTTCGACGTTGAGAGATATTTTTTCTAAGTGAAAGATTTTTCTTTGAGAGAAAGCACGAATGAAATACAGAAAATGAGATGAAACACTTACTTTTTTAGGAGACCAAAAATGATTCAAACGCAAGATATTTTGTCATAAAAATATTTTTTCAGTAAAGTTTTGGTTTAATTTTTATTAAAATTGTTGTGAAACACGTATTGTACTCCGCGTAAAGTTCCCGTCTCTACTAATAATCACAGCATTCGACGCGCATAGAAACATCAATTAATCAATTAGTACAATACACTTCCTATGCCCTACCGTTTCTGCTGGATCAATCTCCCTCTGCCTCACATTCCCGCTTTTCAATGCCCTTATCCATGAGCTTAACCCTCTTATATCCCTTGTTACCTACATTTGGTAACAGTCTTGTTAGTACAGTCCATAATTTGCTCGAAAAACATTAATTGTAATTGGAAAATAATTCTAAAGAAAAATATATTACAAAATAATTGAATAATTCCAGTTAAATAAAATGTAACTTTGTAAACCTAGACAAAATGGCCTTGAATTTGAAATTCACCAGCGCATTTAGTCGCTCAGGAACTAGCCGGTAGGAAGGTTTCCAAGCAACAAAATGTGCCGATGAACTTCAAATTCAAGGCCATTTCGTGCCAAGGCCTAAGTGTACAATGTTACATTTTATTTAACTGGAATTATTCAATTATCTTGTAATATATTTTTCATTAGTATTAATTTCCACTTTAAGTTAACGATTTTTTAGAAAATTATGAACTGTACAAGACTGTTACTAACTGTATATGTAAACACATTTGTGTTCAATTCGTATTTGCACCTTTTGCACTAATTAACAAATTTTATTTCTTCAACATCCTAAATGAAACATATCTTGACCCCTGAATTCCAGATGTCAATTTAACCGTGACTGCAAAGGCATTGAACATTCCTGGTCAGGGTGTGTACATGACTTGCGTCGGTTCGAACCTTCGTCTAAAACCGTGCTTAGCTGCTATTTTCCTGTGGTGAAGTCGGAAGGAGAGGTCGCCGGTGTAAAGCAAACGGTGTTTGGTCCACACCGACTGATTGTCAGTGATTCCGGGCGCGTCAACTGGTAACGTCATTAGTCCCGTAAATGTAGTGAATTATTTGCCTCTGGAGGTGGCGATGATCTTCCCCCGCTGAGTAGAGAGATCCGGCGCAGAACTATCGTCAGCTAGCGGGGTTTTCCCCAATCAGGTATCTCTCAGCGACAGGGTACCGTACCAGCCGGGAGAAGTTCTAAGCTTCCCACCGGTCTCCCGGTGAGTGTGGTAGGGTAGTGCGTGTAGTTAGTGTTGAGTGTAAGGGGTAAAAATAGGACAAGGAAGAGGAAGGAAAGATCGTGCGCGGTCCGTAGCCTGTTTGTTAGGGTTATTAAGGGTTTTGTTAGGGTTGGAGAAATGGCGAAAAACGACCGATCAGAGCAACTGGTCGTTGTAATCCTCCTCCAGACAGCAGCTAAATTTGTCCTAGCTCTCAAGCCAGCATCGAAAACCCTGCCACTGTCCGTCGGGCCTCGAACCCTGGGACCTCCCGGTCAGAGGTAAATTCTCATGTTTGGCAGACGAAAGTTATCTACCAATATGATTTGGCATCATGGAAATACAACGTTAACAGCATACTCTTCCACCACTGTTCATATCTACTCTGATACATTTTCACATGACAAACAGACACGATTGAGGACCTAACGATTTTGACGGAATAATGATTTCCTATATAGCTCTATCGTAACTTTAAGAGTTTAGGAATTCGCAGTTCCTCGGATGTGTGTAAGTTTCCGTGTACAACGCGTGATTCAAGCTTTAAAAGATATCTCTATTAATCATCCGCGAATGTTCAAATTGTGACATGATAACAATTATGACATTTGTGATAAATAGACATTACACCTAACAGTACGAAGGAAAAATATTAACGTAGCATTTACCTGCATCACAAAATCAGTCGGGGATTTTGAAAGGGAATTAGCGACTCCTCGAGATATGTTTTGATGGTGAAAATCTGTCGCGCTGAGAGACACTGTATCTGTCACCGCGTTTCGAAATCAATCATCTTCCTTCGTGTTACACACATGTCTTACTGAAAATTAACACATTTCTAAAAGCGTTTTACATTCACTATTCCTATAACAAAGATTAGAAGGGTGTAATTTAACTGTATCTATACCTCAGAACAAATTAGCATGGTTGGAATTAACGTGTTTTTATAAAAACAGTTATTATTAAATTGAACTGATTCCCGATTAAGTGAACTGTATGTGCAGTTACGTCATAAGCGTCTACGTTGCAAGTGGAACTAAATATCTGATTGGGTCATTTACCAATAACAAACAATATTGGCTGTTTGCTAAACACTGTTCTTCGAGATAATCACAAAAAACGCACTTAAAGCGTCCAAGCGTTTCAGTCAATATGACTTTTCTTGCTGAAGCGGCCAGAACGATGTTTGTCGGTCACTGAGTTTCGACCACTTTACCCAATTGTAAAACTTCTCGCAGTTCTTACAATTTTCAGCATACACTTTGATCATTCTATAATATATATTAGCTCATTTGTCACCTTCAAGTTCAAAACGAATCGCAGAACGTTGTTCAATCAATGTGGAATTTTCATGTGGACTTGCCACCGTTCAACTTAATTTGGAGGTTATGAACACAACAATGCTGATCCTCCAGATGGTTTGGGCTCATCCCAGTGATTCTAACTTAAAGTCCTAAAATTACGAAACTTGTCCTACCCACTGTTTTTTTCTCCAGACCAATTTGTCTCTTTCATTATTGAAGGACCTACGTATGTCTAATTCGTTTTAGGTTCACGTTGTCATATATCGACAAAAAACATTTCCGAAAACTAAAAGTAATGTTACTTGACCTGTATGCAATAGTCGTTCATTCTTGAAATTGCTCTTTCAATTTACGCGCTACGGTTCGAATTGAGCGTTATCATTGGCGGTTCCCACTCCTAGAATGAGTCTTATCTCCACCCATCCACGCGGTCCCTGTTTGCACTCAAGTTGCTCGCGCGTGGCTCTCGAGGTCAGTCAAAGTGCAAAATGCTGTGCAGGCCTGCCTAAAGCGAATGAGAAATCTAAGTTTTTTTATCAAAGTGACGCATGCAATAAAATAAGCGTGACAGTATAGATTCCCGACAAAAAAATGTTTGAAACGCGAAGAAAGCACACGAAGGCCAAATTTCATCAAGTGATTCTGCAAATTGAATAAAAGAGCGACCGCGTCGTGGCCGTGATCAGCGGGTCGCCGTCGTCGGGTAGAGCTGCAGCGGCGGGGAGGGGGGGGCGACGCTCCTGGGGCAGCCTCGGGGGCGGGGCCTCTTCGTCAATTATCTCGACGGCCGCCGCCCCCGGCATCGACCCTCGGAGGGCCGGGCCGCCCGTCCCCAGTCCCCAGCACGGCAGCCGGCGCCGCGCTCAGGCGGGGGTGACCGCGGCGGTCGCGGCGACGGGTGAGGGGGAGGTGACAGTGGTGTCGTTGGGGAGGGGTGGCGGAGGCGGAGACGAGAAGGGCGGCGGGGGCGGGCGGGGGCGGCGGGGGCGGCGGGGGCGGCGGGGGCGGGGGCGGGGGCGGCGGGGGCGGCGGGGGCGGCGGGGGCGGCGGGGGCGGGCGGGGGCGGCGGGGGGCGGCGGGGGCGGCGGGGGCGGCGTGGGCGGCGGGGGGCGGCTGGGGCGGCGGGGGCGGCGGGGGCGGCGGGGGCGGCGGGGGCGGCGGGGGCGGCGGGGCGGCGGGGGGCGGCGGGGGCGGCGGGGGCCCGCGGGGGCGGCGGGGGCGGCGGGTGGCGGCGGGCGGCGGCGGGGGCGGCGGGGGCGGCGGGGGGCGGCGGGGGCGGGCGGGGGCGGGGCGGGGGCGGCGGGGGCGGCGGAGGAGGGCGGCGAAGAGGGCGGAGCGGTGAGGCCGGTGGGGGAGGCCGTGGGGATGGCGGGGGCTGCCGGGGGGCGGTGGGGGCGACGGGGCGGAGGGCGGCGGGGGGCGGCGGGGACGGCAATTTGGAGGGTACCTGGGACAACAGGGGTGGAGGAGGCGGCGGGAGGGGCGGTATTGGCGGGGGTGGCACGGGCGGCAGGATTGACGGGGTTCTCATGGGCGGGGGGGGCGGCGGCAGGGCGGCGGCAGGGTGGCGCCAGGGTGCGACGGCAGGGGCGGTGGCAATGGCCACGAGCGGTGGCGGCGGCGTTGAGCCCAGGAGGAAATCGCAATTTGATAATCTGAGGACGTCCTCTGAATTAATGCAAATGCTGTTAATGTGTATTCGGACGGATGATGTCTCAATTATCCCTGTTTCTGCTACGTGCTGGCCTAAAATAGAGTCTTCAGCTGCAAAGAACGTGAAGTAGGTCTTTTACGCACGCGAGCGTTAAATGACACTGCTAATTGCTTGGATCTCAGAGACAATATTTATCGTCCCAGTAGGTAGTTTCATTACATCTACAATTACAGGAGTGTTATTTGAATTACGAATAACAGTTATGTTAGTCAACCGTCTGCATATTTTCCTAAAATCACATATTTAAACTGAAAGATCATCAGAAAGTAATATTATTTTATTTCATATAAGTACTCCACGTATTTTGACGTTGAGTATTATTTCTAAAACCATGGCCTTTTCAGCTATTTACTCTATAAGGACAAAAATAAATAAGGATAATTTTTTGGCCTATCATGACGAGCGTAAAAACATCCAAATCCAATGATATATTGTCGTATGTTATATAAGCATTTTTAATAATTTTGACTTTTTGTGACTCGTGTTTAACGGATATATTGAATGTAATAGTCCACCACACAAGGTCACGCAGCGCTCTCCTTGCTAACGCACGCTCGGACAAGGAAAGCTGATCACACACACAGAAAAAAACTCAGAAAATGCTTATCTAATATATGACATGATGCATATCATTCGATTCGTCTTTTTACACTCGTCATGATAGACTCAAAATATATATATATATATATATATATATATATATATATAGTATATTGTGGCGGCATATGGCGGTGCCTTAAGAAATTAACAACAAAAATTTTTCTTTTTCGTACTCTCAGGCATGCGCACGTGCTCTTTCCCCGGTCACCTCGGCCCAGCTGCGCTCCACCCCCGTTGTTGTCCTTTGCTGTCAGAGTCTCACCCCTCCGACGGGACGCCGGCCTGGTAAGAATTTATGCCCACTTGTCGTCAAAGTCGTCGTGTTGACGAACCCACTTCACTGAATGCACCTTTTGTGATCCACCCCCGCCGATCCTTGGGCGCCCTCCTCGCTTCCACGCCTGTCGCGATAATTCACGGAAGTCCGAACCCTTTGCCATACAATAATTGCTCACTAGGGATGCCACCCCCCCCCCGACGAACGCAGCTGCGTTTCGGGAAACAGAGATAGCGTTTCGGTAGAGAGAGAGATACTTTAGAAAATTTTCCACGAATCCTCGGACCGCGATTCGTCAAAATTAATTCTGCGACGCAGTAAGGTGCGGCCAATGAGAGGTTTCACAAAGTAGGTCAGCGAGACTAGGATGAACTTAGGAGGGGAAGATCCGGAGAGGGACAGATTCGCAAATCTTAAAAAAAGTAAACACATAGGGAGGTAGTCGTGAGAGCGAACACACGAGAGCATCGTCCGCGAAAGAAACGCTCAGAAGTGAGTTATGAACGGGTAAACGCGAGGGCAGCGGCCGCGAAACAGACACTTAGAAGCGAGTTGCGAGAGGGCGCTTCATGACCCAAACTCGTTGCCTAATTTGAGCGAACGAGCCGCGAGTACCAGGATCCAGCCTCCGGTCCGCACCAGCAATCAATTGCTGTCGTATCGCTCGTCCGAGCCGTAGTGAGAAGCGACATCCGGACTCGTCCCGCATCTTGGTGGCGAGGCGCAAAGGAGACCTCGGGGCACGCAACGAGCCGCGAGAAGGCGTCCAGCCTCCCGTTTCAACATTGCCGCTCATAAGACAACGCCCGTTGAAGGACGCCAAGGCCATCGACCGCAACGTGGACACCCCAGCCCACGCCCATTCAACAGATAAGACTTTTAACGCACGCCCGCGCTTTGGGCGTCCCGCCTCGAGACGAGACGGGAAATGTCTCCCAAATTCTAAAGTGTTCTATCTTTCTGTTTTTTTGTTTTGTTTGTTTTTGTTAGAGTTAAGCGGTGCCGCGCATGGCATATTTTTCTTTAGACTGTAACAGAAGTGTAATTAACTATCTTTTCTCCTAATTTTCTTTTACTGAGGCTCAATAGGTAGGGTGTAATCCCACCTCATGGGATATTCTTTGTGTAACTTCCCCGGCCGTAGGTCGGGAATAAATGTATAATTTTATTTCACTGCCCAATTACGGCTCATCATTTACGAAGTAGTTTTCCCGGCCCGCACCTCTCTTCCATCCGCTAGACGATGGCGTTGCAATTCGGCTTTCCCAACGTGGGGCCGCTAAAGACCGCGATGTCGTTGCAATTAGGCGCCAACGCGGGGCTAGCTAGAAGACGACGTTGCAATATATATATAGTTCCATTAAAAAAGTTTCCTCAGTATTTCTTAAAATACAGGTGATAAAATAGAAATGAATACATGTCTATCAATTAACACCATTCCCTCAGGTACATCCGTGAAAATTGCTTATAATTGATATTTCGGTAACAAGAACCACAGAACGTATTCGTACTACACGTGTTAGAGTAAGTAACTTACCTTATATAGGAACAAGATTTATCCACTGTTTTGTAACAACTGCCAGGTAATAACGTTATCTGCTGTTTCGCCGTTTTTGAGGAGCACGAGCACAATACTTTCTTACCAAAGTAAGTGTGAAGTACTTATTTTTTCGTTTAAATTAAATATCCACAACTTATTACTTACATCTTCGTTCTTATTCTGTGATCTCCTCTAAAACACAATAGTGATCTCAAATATCTCATTTCAAAAGCTAGAATTCTTCTGCGGAAGTTTTAAAATATTGCTCTTTCTGTGCTACTAACATCTTAACTATTATTTGAAAACGTCCAATTCAACCAAAAAAGCGAACAACTCACTGTTTCCATCGCAGTGTGGTCAGAACTATGTGAATTATACATCTGCATGAAATTATAATACAAAAGTTGTGTAACCTTGTATTAGAAATAGAAGCCTGATACCTCGGACAATATATAAATGCATTCCATAGGGCCATGATTAGAGAAGAGCATTCTAAAAGCATTCAAAAATTCTCTACTCACTACAAATGGTACAGCATTTGGTGTGAAAACTAAATATTTTCATGCAAATATCAAAATAAATTTGACAATTATAACTCCTTTTCATACAGCTACATCAAGTCCCAACAATGACACATAATTTACAGTTTGCGAGCATGAAATTAAATTCCATTGTTGCATTCCATGCATTGTCGATATTCTCTAAGAGGTAATAATTTTTATTTCAAATATTTCAAAATAAATAATTTCTAAAGATTAATGTGTAAATATATAATGAAAGGTCGAATATAAAAACGAACAAAGAAATAAGATACAAAATTGCAAATTCCAATTTACGACGCATCCAGTTGTCTGAAGTGCAGTAAATTTGAAGCGGGCTATTAGTTACGAAATTGTAGAAAAACTACTCATATTTTAAAAATAATTAAACATGACCTTATTTGAAGATGAAGTTTTGACAAATACATTTCAATGAGAAAACAAAATATTTTCACAATTGTAGTTGTACGAAGACGCCGAAAACGAAACGCAGTGAATTCTGAGCGGGCTATTATTTTTGTAGCGGGTAGCGTTTGTAATTCTGAGCGTGAAATTATAGAAAATTCTCTTTTTTTTGGAAATATTCAACATGACCTTATTTGAAGATCTGTTTTTAATTAGCATATTTGATTAAGAAAAACAATTATATCTGCACAATTGCAATTGTAGAAAGACGCCGACATTTGAAATATTTTTTTAACTTTTTGCAAAATCAAGCATTTCAACGAACACGAAAACTGCACCATTCTTTTGGTTCCTTTATGCTATCTCAGGTCCTAATTTAATCAGAAAACGTTGCGCGGTTTTAAGAAAAAGATGGTTTAAAGAAAAGAAAATAGCGTCAATGTTTGACACAAATTTTCGCAAAAATACTTACGTTTTTGGAAAATTGAACATAACCTTATTTGAAAACCTGGTTTTTATGAACACATTTCTTTAAAAAAATGTATCTTCATAATTGTAGTTGTAGGAAGATGCCGAAAATGTTTTGAATTTTTTTCAACTTTGGAAAAATTAGTTTTCAACCAACGTGAGATATACGTCATTCTTTTAAATAACCTTCAGATTACCCAACAAAATTTAGTCAACATTGTTGGCGGCATTTGTTTGAAAATTCGAAAATGTCCAAGGTGCTCATGTTAAGTGCCCTCCGAAATTAAAATACCGGTTTCAAATTGAAGGGTCCACGAGATCGGTCAGATCGATTGGAGCGTATCAATTTTGGAGAAATCGGCTGAGAAGTTTAATCGCTAGAGTTGTTCACAGACAGACATGACGAACAGACGTTTTGCTTTCAATTGTTTTTTCGGTATCAAGGACCCACAAAACATGGATTCTGGGTGCACCACGTGTTAAGAGATTTTTTCTTAATTTAGCAACTGGATTTATCCACTTGTTTGTTACCAGAGCCCTGTAATGAGAGTTTTTCTGCAGAAAATCCGCCGCATAATACGTAACTTTCCCTATACTATACATATGTTTAGTACATACTATATGATGAATGTACAAATCAATATCAATCTTGTTAAAATGACAATATCAATCTTGTTAGTTCTATTTGTTATCTTAATATATTTATTTGAGAATATTAACGTATTAATTCGCAAATTTTATTCTATTAGTTGAAAAGTAATTATTCCCGAAAAAAACTTATACAATTACCCACTCTTTCTAAGGGTGTAAACATTGAACGCTATAATGCACAATAAAAATAAACTTGCCGCAAAATATATAACTCGAATCCACTACATAACATAAGTTCGTTTCCAATAAATTTTCACCTCTCAGTGTCTTTCTTCCAACTTTTGTCCTCAAAAATCCAAAGTATCATATCCATTATAAAACACATTGCATTCTTTTCCGGGCGACTGTCGAAGTCACCTCTCAAAACATGGATAATTTTCTTATGTCTGTGTCCAATCTTTCGTTTCGTTTTTCGTTCTTTCCTTCGGATATAATAATAATTTGAGCTGATGTGATGCAATTGGGACCTTTTGGAAAATTAAATGAGAGAACACAATGAATCTACATTACCATGTTGACACGTAATCTGGTCCTCTTATCATATAATTATTTTATATCAACCGTGAGCATGTGACGCAGAACCATGGACCGTTTACAAAAAAAATTATAGAGCGTGGGTTTGCGAACCCGCCCATACAGGTTACGGTTATTTGTCATTTATTGTAGGATATTCATACGTAGCATGCCCCTTTCCTGATTTCTCCAAATAAATGAAACGAAAAAAAAATTCAAAGATCACAGTCACCATCAATATGGGTGCAATGGATTTATTTACAATCTGTCACTTGGCGTAGTTGCCGTCTCTCGCTGCTGATACAAGACATAAACATTTATAAATAAATTCTAAACATAGAAAGAACAAACACGAAAAACATAAACATATACAACACATTCACATTTAACATTAAAAAACAATTCATTCACACAAGCACGCATTTTCTTTTATAACGGCCATATTATTTTTTGCTTTGAAAATGATGTTTTTCTTTCCTTTATCAAACATTGCTTGGCCTTCTTATAAATGTCTGTTGGGACGAAAAACGAAAAATCAAAATGGAGATGCTTCCCTTTTTGGAGCCTTGATATAGCGGGACGTTGAATCATTAAACCATTTTCAACTCCATAATCGTTCAGCCGTCTGTACCGTGACATCCATTAATCTCCATCCACATATACTATCAAAATTCACTTCAACCGGGCAACACCACCCCGTCAAGTATACAAGCATTTCCCTGCTAACTTCTTTCTTGATCCACTAAAAGTTACAAAACAAACGCCGTCTCTGCCTGTCGTTTGTCACGTGTATATTTCTATAAAGCAAATTGTGTTTTCTTTCTTTTTTTTGACTCGGGTTGACTCACACTCTCTATGTAAGTGAATTATATAATTTTTCCATACTTTTCACACCCTTAAATGTTTTAAAAACGCCTTGTCCTGTCATTCTTTTTACACTTCAGATCCTCACTTACATAAGGTGTTACTCATTCACTTGTATTACGAAACAAAAATAAAATTATCATAATTTCTTCACGAGTTTGTTTATGAACTTAATGTCAACTAGTTCGTTGCAACCTCAAATTATTCTTTATTTATTTATATTCATCTATTCTGATTTCACCGATTTATCACTTGTTGTAATAATATGTAAAATGTTCTTAAGCTTCTGCGCCGTCATTTGTCACTATGAACAATGTCGTTATATTTTTCTAATAAATATTCTAAATATTTTATTTGTACTACATGTTCATATGTGATGTCACAATTGCCCAGCGCATTATCGGCATACCATGGTATCACACAGTCGTATCTTATACTCTCCATCAGTGCCAACGTTAATGCACCCTCGAGCAAAGTACTCTGTGGTAGTTAAATGTAGTTCTTCCTCATTGTACATGAATCTTTATCAACATTTTTTATTGGTAACAAAAATGTTGATAATTCGCTGATAGGAAAAAGCATTATCAAATAAGTTCCTATTAAAATGTTTCATCGCTTGAAACCATATGGTCTCTCATGGTAGCTAAATTGTTTATTAAAAATTTGTGATTACGGTGCGTCTACTCAATGACTGCGTGGAGTTGGGACCTCAGCCTTCTATCGCCCGTGCGCGATACCCTGAGCCGGCGGGGCGGAGCGGAACGGATTGCTCCCGAAGGTGAGCTTTGTCTTTGACGCAGAAACATCAGTTTTCTTTTATTGCTGACTAGTAAAACACGGCAGACGTTGTTTTGCCCTTCGACTCCCTCTTTCCCCTCCCATCACCCTTTCTTACTGACTCTCCCTCCCTCCCTCCCTCACCCTGTCCCTATCTGTCTGTCTCTGCTGCTCTCTGCCCCTCTCATTCACATTTCATTGCATATTCTGCACATCTCTGAGTTGGTGAGGTAATATCAGGAAGCGCCGGACCACCAAAAATGTTCCAAAAGGTTCATCCTGTAGATTACGATGTGAGAAACGTTTCTTTGAGGCCTTCAGCCTCAAATTTTAGTTTCTAAGGCCTTAGAACGCCTCGTTTAGGAGTTATTTAACGATATAGATTCAAAATGCTTCCGAGTGTGTTGCAGGTTGCATTTGACGTGAATGTGTAGTGGATATGTAGTGAATATGTAGCGCCATGTAATAGAGTTACCACAAAATTAACAACACATAAACTTTCTCTGTAAAAAAAAAACACGTATAAGTGCCAACTTTAATGGAGATCCGTCCAACGGTGTCGGAGTTTAGCTCTTGTATACATATCAACATCCAGTTATACATAGATTATCACTGTCATGGTTGTGTATAGTGATTCAAATTGAACGCGCTTGCAGCCTGGGTATTCGCGCGGCGTAGATTGTAGTGGTGGCAAAAGTAGCCACCGTAGCCAGAGGCAGGGGCGAGTCTCTGGCGGTGACGTTGCCAAGCACACATAAGGAGTGACAAGCGACGGAGCAGTGGTACTGCATTGAGACAGAGCTCGGTGTTGTGTCTATTGTTGTGATTGTGACGACGCTGACCGTGCCGCGTCATAATGTTGGTTCTTTTTTAATTTTCTTTTGTTTGGCATTTCAATGGCGTTTACAAACGATTTCAATAACGTTTTGGGATGAACCATCCTCAGGTCTGTCAATACACTTCCTATATACGTTTTTTAGACAAGAAAAAATGAATTGGTTAATCAATCGTTGGTATTGTATGAGAGAGAGAGAGAGAGAGAGAGAGAGAGAGAGAAAGAGAGAGAGCAAGATATTATATTTCCGTATAGTTAGGGAGGCTTGAAAATGTCTTTGGGGTAGCGTGAGTAAATTCTCTGTGGTTGGCTGTAATTTTTATCTAGATTGTAAGTTACTATGGCTGGGGTTTCTAGTAGCAACTCATAGATTTTTTTGAAATTTTGATAATATAGTCGTGAATGGATTTTATTTTAATTCTCTATATAGTTGTTTGTTACTTATAAACCACGGAGCTTTGGCTATTTTTCTGAGACACTTATTTTGTATAACTTGGAGTTTGTTAATGGGCTTGTGGGCTGCTTTTATCCAAACGGGGCTCTCATAGGTTAGTGAGGGTCTAATTATTGATTTGTAGATTATTTTAACGCATTCTATGTTAAGTGAAGATTTATGATTTAATAGAGGATAGAGTTTTATAATTTTTGTATATGTTTTGTTTACTGTGTTTGTGATATGTGCTTTCCATGTTAATTTGGTATCCATTGTGAGTCCAAGGTATTTGACTGGTGTTTTGTTTGGTATCCATGGTATGGGTGTGTTTCGAATGTGTAAAGGAGGGGATAATTTAGACTTACGAAGGGTGAAAGTCTTTGCTTGTGATTTTGAAGCATTAATTTTAATTCTCCATTTTTAGTCCATTTTCAAAATTTAAGTAAGTAATTTTGTAATTGATCAAATACGCATAAAGTATCGTCGTGGGATATGAATATTGCCGTGTCATTAGCAAACGAAGCTATTCCTGAGGTATCTGGTTGAGGAATATCCGATAAATAGATGTTGAAGAGGAAGGGAGAAGGACAGGAATCTTGTGGGACCCCTGCATCTGGTGTTGGTTTTAATTGGATATAGGTTACTTCGGATTGTTATGATAATAACAATCTGCACATAACAATCACCACTTTATTTTCCCTCCACCGTAGTTCAGAAAAAACTGAGAGAGATGGCCGACTGGGAAGTATGATATGTAATGTGCGATGGTTTTCATTTAAACAAACAGAGTTATTGCATGAGTGATGTGTAATATCGAATAGGAAGAAAGAGCACCACAGGATATTACAATTATTCGTCGTATCTGGACGAGAAAAAAATCTCCTGATATGATATTTTGAGATATTTTTGTGAGGTTTATGGAAGGATAGACTATAGAAACACAATCTGCACATTATAACGGAACTTTAGAACTGAATAAAGAAACTTTTGACATAGGCCAGAAGATTTAGATAAATGAGAATAAAAACGTATTTTGTTGAAGTAAGAAGTGCCTATAAGTTGGCGAAGGTGGTGGTTGGTGATTGGTGCCTCACACAGGAGTTGATGAGATAGAAGCTGAAATGTTTACTACTTTTTATAGAAAACAAGTTCTCGTAAAAAATAAGCCTTTACATAATTTAGAGGTATAATTTAGCAGCAAACAACTATTCAGCAATAAACGTTGATGCCAGATAATTCCAAAAATTCCCCTATGCACATTTGCCCGACAACGGCGAGCGTAAAGGATTTATTAAAGTATTACTTATAGCAATGTTACTTAAAGCAACAAAATTTATTGAAGTATTACTTATTTCATTACTGAAAGTGAACATAAATTAATAAATAAAAATAGGAAAATCTTGAAAGCAAATAACCAATAAAATGAATGAATAATGATGAATACATGATTCGCGGAGCCATTTGAAGTAGGAGAGCAAAGCCAACATTTCCTGTGAGGTCAGTCGCCTTGAAGCAAGTGGAGCAGAGACGATCGGTCAGAGGCAGGCTCGGTCAGATCCTTCGTAGTGGAGGGTCTATTCGCCCCTAGTACCATGCCAGCAGAAGTTCATCACCAAACTGTAACTATGGAAGCAAATCCTCGATTTTAATTGTTGGAAATAATGTATCTCACAGCGTCAAAGAACATGAACCTTCCGCCCCCATAACTTTGTACACATGAAAACTATTGCTATAAAGTCGTTTCGTGAACAAGTGATCCTTATCATATTGGGTAATGTTTTCATGAAATATCTAGGAACTTGTCATGGAGCATCAATTTTCTTAAAGCGTTTATACAGGGCGGTCAAATCATCCTTCAGTAATATTGGAAAGAGGAATGAAAGAAATTACGCGAAAAAAATTACAAAAGATTTACTCCTCACTATTAGTATTCAATTTGCTGAAGAAGATTCGGGTCGCCCTTTTTCATTCAGAGAAGAAACGTAGAGAAACTTGAATCACGTTCGTCCACCCAAAAGAGTAAGAAGAAAATGAACGTATGAACGAACATGTCTCAGTAGCCAACCAATAATCGCACTCTAAAACAACAAGTAGAGCACGAAATGGCCTGCTACTTCTATACCAATGTTCTTACGTCACCTTCACTCTTGTGATACACCCTAGGTGGATATATTCTTTACATAGACACCTCAAATAATGGGTTATTTTAAATATTAATTATACAAAATATTCACAAATTGTGTCACGTTTGACTTATATCAAATGTGAAAATTTGTGCAAAATGTAACAGTGCAAAAGAAATTTACAGCCTAATTATAGATATATGAGTTTCGTTTAATAACACAGGCCTGCGAAATCGAAGGTTTTGAAAATTATAGAAGTTTTTGCCGATTTTTATGTTATTTAGTATACGGATGTCGAAAATGATCTCCAATTTCCCCCATCACGTCATGATTTTTTGTATTGGGCAAGGTTTTTGTATTGGTTTTCATTTCGGTAAGGTTAAAAAGCCGAACAAAATCGCAGCAGATTTGGTTGCAAAGGTTACTCACTTTGCAGTTTGCAGACGGTTTCTTAGACAGGGTAATTTTAGATTTTACGGGTCATTTCACGGTCAACGACTGAAAACATCTATTTAAAACCTTCATAGACTTTGGTATCCGTTCAAACGTGGAGCAAGTTTGTTTGGATGTTTTCAGTCATAGCCATGACCTAGGGGCTGTAATTCTGAGTGATCAACGAATTTTAAAATATTCACTTATTTCCTAGTTATCGACAACTTATATTTTTATCTTCATTTTCAATCGACTGTAGAAGTAGAAATATAACCTTTACCTAGTTTTGACAAAGTGCATTAAATGGATTTTATGTTGATAATCACTTCTAACAAATTTTGTTTAATTTCAATAAAATAATACTTGTTTTTCGTCTTCATCCCTTATTCGTATGTAATATATCCTTATATCGCAATTTAGTAACCTGTTCATGTCCGACTGTCACTTCCGG
Organism: Acheta domesticus; assembly: GCA_031308135.1. Taxonomy (NCBI): domain Eukaryota; kingdom Metazoa; phylum Arthropoda; class Insecta; order Orthoptera; family Gryllidae; genus Acheta; species Acheta domesticus. Next base: position 4,452,857 of record JAHLJT010009419.1, on the reverse strand, counting down.
TCCACCAATTGAGACAAATGAGGTGTCATTTGACGCATCTCATTTCCCTGATGGAGAATTTATCATTGTTTGCGGATCTACCCAGCTTGCGCGTCTATTTTTTTAAATTTTAGTAACGAAAAAACATTTTTGGTGTCTTACGGTATCTCGTATTGCATCGTATTAACGGACATTAATATAATTTTGTAATTAAAAAATTAAACAAGTATTTTCAAAGCACAAATTAAACTTTTAAACATGAATATACCCGACGGAAGCGCCAGGCTAAGGGAGTATATTGTAAGTTATGTGCTCACGCGAGATAATTTTCACTGAGTGCGAAGAATACTTTCATTGGGAGCTTGGCCGTACAAGAAGCTCAGCTATCGTGCACTTTGGGGCCGTGGGAGGTAGTTTACGACTGAAAAATATGCGATAGGAGCCGCTGCGCGGCAGATCAAAGGCCGCGTGGCTGCAGGTGCTGTCCAGATGCGCTCGCCCGCGTCGGTCGCCAGGAAACGGCTGAAAATCTGAATTCTCTTTCGACGGAATCCTGATTGGAAGTTTATCAACCCCACCCAAAACTACGACCTATCGGAATTTCCTTCAAAATCCAACACATTGAAAATTATTTCTGGATAACTGTTGTTAACTCTGATTATACAAATGTTTTTAATGTTTAACATAGACTTTTGCTTTCCCGTATTCATACGTATATACGGAGTAAAATACGTAGTGTAGGGAAAGTTACGTAATGCTGCGCGAAAAATGTATGTTTATGTAAAGTAAAGCTTTCCGGTTATGCAAAGCTGCGTGGATCTTCGGCAGAAAAAAATTCATTGCCGGGCCCTGATAACGAGAAAGTGGATTAATCTAGTTCCAAAATTACCAAAAAAATCTCTTTAACACGTGGTGTAGCGAGAATCTCTGCTTTGTGGGTAATTGATACCGAAAAACCTATTGAAAGCAAAACGTTTGTCCGTCCGTCCGTCAGTGAACACTACTAGCACCTAAACCATACGTAGGATTTTTTCCAAATTGAAGAAACCCCTGTCGATCTGGCTCAACTAGAAGCTTTGAGATTTTGAAAAACATTCTATAAAACGTGGGCGTACTTTATATCAAGCTCCCCGGAGATTTTCAAAATTTTCTCAAAACCGCTCCAATTTTTTTTCTTTTAAATTTCTTGCAAGAACAGAGTAAAATACACTTATTAAGATGGCATAGGTCCGATTTCCACGGTTAACTCTGAATTTTCGAAAATTTCAAAAGTTTTTTTTGGCATTTTCCTCCAACTACAAAATTGAAGATTGAGATTTTTCCTTCAAATAAAATTTGTTCTCTAAATTAGTACTTTTTGGAAAGTCATGCACATTGTTTTGAATATTTAGTAGTTTACGCCTAATATTGCGTACAATACGTGCAATTTTAAAAATTAGGAAAACAAGATTTTCTGAAAACCGGCTCCAAATTTTTTCTTTAAATTTTGGTGAGGATAGTGCCTAAAGTATGAGATGATATAAATGCCATATTGCTCTATTCTTTTGTTTTTTCAAAAAATACAAAAATGTAATTTTTTGACTTGTCCCTCACGTCGTTAATTGGTGGTGATTTATTCACATGATTATATTTACGAGTACATGTGGTTTAAATAATGTCAAGTAAAGTTTGTCAAAAGCACAACGGTTTTCGGTGAAAACTAGCTCAAAAATCCGCATTTAACGAAACGCTCAAACGCCATTTTCTCATAAATGGCTTCAAATGTTTTCTTTAAAAATTTGGAACGGATAGTGCAAATTGCTTTCTTTAATATGATGTATAGTTCATTTTGGAGTATCATTTCGTTTTTATTAAAAATACACAAATGTACTTTTTTAAAAAGATCTCTCACACCTTTAATATGCAAATTTCCAGCAATTTGTAAACATTATATTATTTGTGAGTTGATGTACTTCAAATGACGTCTAATTATGTTTTTCGAAAATTCAAAAATTGTCTTTGGAAAAGAGCATCAAATTTCGCATTTACAGTAGCGCTTAAATGGCATTTTCTAAAGAACTGTACAAAGTTTTTCAAAGAAAATTGCCATTTAGGACAAATTTTTACTGTTATTTAATGTCAAAATAAATTATAATTAAAATTAAAATGTCAAAAAATGTACTTTGGGTGGCGATATCAGCTGGCAAGAGTATGTCAATGGTATCAGCTGGCAATGGTACTTTGGGTGGCGATGTCAGCTGGCAAGAGTATGTGGCGAGCCGACGGTAAAGCTAGTCGAGGTCAAAGGAAATAGGAAACTAATACGGAAAGGTCTGTGCCATTCTGTTGCACCACTAGTTAATATATTATTTTAGTCTCGTTTATAATATTATAATGATGTAGTATTTTATATTATAATGTAACATTTGCCGGTGATTGTCGAGATCTGACGTAAATATTATAACAACATGCACTGACATTTCTCTTTGAATGTAAAAATAAACATCTATTATAGTTATTTAAATTAATGAACTGAATTACTCTGACATTTTATTAGATAATTATTAAATACTTTGCATGTTATTTCATTTTTAATATTACTTTATATTAAATATATCACAGAGTAGCTCGGATTCGTGTTTAACATTTGCTAGTACTGACTGGTCATGAAACACAAAAATATATAACTATAATAATATGTATTTGAGTACAATAGACAGAAGTAATAAACTTTTACTCACATTATTTATACGATGTATTGAAAAACCTAAAATAAAGTATAATTTATGTAATTGAAAATATATTACCTAATTGTGAACTTTTGTGATAAAGTTTTGTTCACTCCTATATATTGCCACGTTAGTATGATTCGTTCCTACCAAACAAATATTTCATATTGTCATGCGGCAAATTCGAATTTCTGTCCTATATAAACCCAGTTTAAAGCAAGCTTTAGAACAATTTGGTGAGATTCCTAATAACATTATTCCAGCGAATTACCACAAATAAACTGTTTTCCCCAACATTGAAGTCTTTTCCTTATTTTCTTCTGAATGAAGAAATATAATATTAACGAGGTAGATTTTCTCTACCAAAGTATCAATTACAAAGATATTTAAAATACTGAAACCAAATATACAAGAAGAAACAATCATAAACCAAATGTAAAATAGTGGTGCCGAACCACATACTTTCTCGCATCAGTAACAGTTACGTAAAATTATAATACCACAATTTTTGTCCCTTTTAACACATTTGTGACATCACTTGTAAAACTCATTTTCAATTATAGCGCATTAGGCGGTAAAAAATAAGCTAGTTCATCAACACAAATTCGGCAATCAAAAAACACCGTTCTATTCACCCAGAAATACTGCCCAAATGTAATAGTCCAGTTATATGGTAGAAAATAGTATTAAGTTTTGGTTTCCCTTTGATATTTGGCTCCTGTATTCAGGATTGGCCACCTGGCGGCTCGCGGACCGAATGCGGCTCACTGGGCCTTTTATTGTGACGAAATTTGTCGAAACAAAATCCAATAATGTATAAGATACATAAATGGCTTACCCGTGGAACTTGCTGCGTTACCGCAATACATGCTTCCCCTGCGAACACCCGTACACTAATGCGACACCTCAAATTCGATACTGTACATAAGTAAATAGGCATGTAGTTAAGCATGAAATAAGACAGCATGTTAAAACAATTAAATGTACTTAGAAATAGTTAAACAAGAGCACGATTAAACTAGTACAACAGCTTATACTTTCACGCGTTAATGGAAACAGCTACGTAGTATTGAAATATTGCACTTTCTGCAGTACTAACATCTTAGCAATTGTTTGAAAACGTCCAATTCAACCAAGAAGCGAACAACTCACTGTTTCCATCGCACTGCTGTCAGAACTATGTGACTTCTACAACTGCATAAATATAGAATACAAAAGTTTTGTAGGCCTGTATTGGAAAAAGAATGCTGATACCCTGGACAATATAGAATTGCATTTCATAGGGCCATGATTAGAGAAGAGTATTCTAAAACCATGCAACAAATACACTACTCACTACAAATGGTAGAGCATTTCGTGCGAAACTAAATATTTTCATGCAAATATAAACATAAATTTGATAATTATAACTCATTTTTCATACAGCTCCATCAGGTCACAACAATGACACGTAATTCACAGAAATTCGCGAGCGCGGAAGGGAATTCCATGTTTCATTCCCTGCATTGTCGCTATCTGAGAGCTTAATTTTTTTCAATTATTTTAAAGTAAATAATTCATTGAAAATGAATAACAAAAGGTCGAATGTAAGAAACGAACGAAGAAATAATATACAAAATTGTAAATTTCAATTTACGACGTATTCAGCTATCTGAAGCGCAGTAAATTTGCAGCGGGCTATTATGTTTGTCAGGAAATTATAGAAAAACTACTCATATTTTAAAAAAATTGAACATGACCATGTTTGAAAATCTATTTTTAGTGAGCATATTTCATGAAGAAAAACAATTGTAACTGCACAATTGTAATTGTAGAAACACGCCGAAAAGTTTTAACTTTTAAAATTTTTGGAAAATCAGGCATTTTAACGAACATGAAACCCGCGCCATTCTCTTCACCTTCCTTTATGCCATCTGAGGTCCCAATTTAATAAAAAAATGCGGTTTTCAAGAAAAAATGGTTTTAAAAAAGAAACAAATGTGTGACAAAAATTTCCGCAAAAAATACTTATGTTTTTGAAAAATTTAACATGACCTTTTTGAAAACCTGTTTTTTATGAACACATTTCATTAAGGAAAAAAATTGAATCTTAATAATTATAGTGGTAGGAAGACGCCGAAAAAAAATTTATTTGTTCAATTTTGGAAAAATCAGAGTTTTAAACCAACATGAGACCAATGCCATTCTCCTAAATGAATTTCAGACTATCCAACAACAAAATTTAGTCAAAATTCTTGGAGCCAGTTTTTCGAAAATTTTAAAAATATCCCAGGGGCTTAATGTAAAGTACCCCACAAAATTAAAATATCGGTTTCAAAATCAAGGGGCCGCGAGATCAGCCAGATCGATGGGAGACTTTCAATTTTGGAGCAAATCGGCTGAATGGTTTAGTCGCTAGCGTTGTTCACAGACAGACAAACAGACGTACGGGTGGACAGACGTTTTTCTTTCAGTTGGTTTTTCCGTATCAAGGACCTACAAAACAGGAATTCTGGCTGCATCACGTGTTAGAAGATTTTTTTAAATTTCGCAACTGGATTTATCGATTTTTTCGTTACCAGGGCTATTACCAACTATTACCACTGTAATAGTTCTTCTGTCGAAAATCCGCCGATTTTTCGCGCAGCATTACATAACCTTCTCTATACTATACTACGTGAATATATCATCACGTAGCATGCAAATTCATCGGGCATGCATCGGGAAAATTTATTAAAGTAGAGGAAATGGAATGCATCTTGAGAGCCTGGCTCAGGGGACGCCGCCCGGGCGCCGGCCTCTCTCGTCTGTAGCGAAGGCCGACGCTATCGATCTACTTTGCAAGTTAGAGTTCAAATAAACGCATATAGTATCGTAAGAGTAGTCGGGCTGAGAGCTTGTCCCAGCTGGGCCGGTGCCCCTCAAGCTCCCAGGAAGGTACCCCGTTTTCCCCAGGTTGGGTAAAATCCCGCATGCCGACTTGTAGGTGCCGAACCGCACCATGTGGAAGTTCCATGCTGCTCACTGCTACCTTCCGCAATAAAACATGCACTACACTTACATGACTAATGACTTTAGCAGTTGACTCACCTGGAAAAGACGAATCAATGAAATAATAAATCAGTTTGACCGACCGCGGGTTTGAGTCCCGCGTAGGAATTGTCGTTTACCTGTTTACCGCACTGCACTCTCAGGGTGCCGTTTCTGACGTTCACTCCTCCGGTATTAGTGATATGTGTGCTGTAGGTGAACGAGTTTTAAAGCTTCCTCCGACTGCGCATGAACGGGTTTCAGAGAGAAGATAATTACTTTACGTTACTCTCCTTGATTCTCTCTCGCCTCAACAAGAAAAGGCGCGCTTTTGTGCTCGGGTCTTCGCGGCAACTCGACCTCAGAGGCCTTTTCGCGGGCTTGGTTATAAGAAATTCACAGGCGTCGTGTCCCTTATCTGTAACACCTAACGTGAGTTCCATGGCGGTATTTGTTTGTTAAGAAATATACTCGTATATTAGCATTAAAGAAACGTATTTAAAATTGCGGGTTGTTGCTGCAAAAATGCTTCTGAATAAAACCACCCAAATATTTTCCAAAACATAGCACGCACAGTGATGAAGATCAACAAATACAATACCAACGTACAACAGAGCAACAGTTTATAGTATTACTAATCAAGGAGAACCCGGCAGAAGTCGTGCTCTCTTTTCCCCCGCTCTCTCTCTCTCTCTCTTCCCCCTGTCCCTTTCCCCCTCCCTTTCCCCATCACTATTTCCCCTCTCTTTTCCGCACTCCTTTCCCTCTCTCTTTTCTCTCTCCTATACCTCTCTCTTTTTTCCTCTCTCTTCTTTTTTATTAATACACCCCTTTATCTACGTGTTACATCCAATATTTCTTGCGTACTGTTTAAGAATAATTTTAATTTTCAAAAGCAAAAGAATATCTATCCATGCCAGGCATACATTTGATGACGACTCATTTGTTTGATAATTGGGCAACTTGCACAAGAGCCATTTTAGTGGGCCTTACAGTATTTACTTATGATCACTATGACGTAAGAAATCGGTTTTAAAATGGAAGATGTTGATAATATTCCAGATCGTAAATTCGACGAAAATGACAAAATTCAAACACTTCAAAACCAAAGCAATGATATATAGTTCTTGTGCAATTATAACTCTCCATATCCAGTAGTTTCGTTAATTATTGTAATACTAGCTTATCCTGGTACCTCCAGGGGCGGGACTTTAATGTTGACAATTTTATTGTGATATGCAATGTGACCAATCACATAGTCCCATTCATGTGGAGTAGGCACTATGGGATTTAAATCCCAGCGCAATTGCCGCCTAGCGGTGGACACTGCCACCTCGAGGAGTAGTGAGTTCAGAGAGTAAACACTGAACATCTGTTGGGGTGGAGAGTGCGCACGAAGAAACGGCCTCATTTTGCCAGGGCCTTGCAACTCTCCATCAAAACTGCAGACAAAGCTTGATGGAGCTGTACTGCAGAATGCGCTAATGTTGCCGGGTACAGCTGCAGGTTAGACTCACCAACTTCCGCACATAAACATTGGCTGATTTGTGAAAAACACAAAAAGTGTCTTCTAAATATTCAATTATTCATAGTATAACGTTTGAAATGTTGTTGGCAGCAGTTCGTATTTTAGTTCCTGTGAGAAGATGACACAGGAGAGCGCGCCACTGTAATGGTCTCCACCACGTTATATGGGAGTTAACACGCCCTGCACTTTGCTTTGAGCAGTGGTTGGTGACGGACTGCAGTATGACAGGGACAAACGAGGAACTGAGCCTGGAGTGTCACACGACCCTGCGCGCAGGTGCCTGGACTGAGGAGGAGAGCTTTTCGAGAGCCGGATTCGTGGACAGTCTAACGGCAGGGGAGGTTACATTGCGCACTCTCATTGAGGAATGAACGTGAGTGATAAAATGAATTTGTAAAGAAACTGCATAAGATGTGATACAAGGGACGAAAATGAATGTTTACTGGAACTTGTTAGATGAAGAAGGATTACTTTAGATTTCATGTAGTCATCCTCTTCATCAAAGCAACAAGATGAGGGAAATATAATTTTGTAATACTATATACGAGCCATTCCACGTCAAATCGCACAAAAAAGACCAAAATTTGACCTTCATATTTTTATTTATTTTCTAATTTTTTCTATTTGTTATATGGATCAAATAAGTGAACACGTTTATGTTTATTTTTTTCTAACTTTTTTATTTTCGGAAATATTGCATAATGAAATTTGCTAAAAATGACGCGCATCACTAATTTAAAAATGTCATACATTTGAATACACCAATTATAGAAATTCCGTTCAAATTCCATTGGAAACTTAAAATAATTTTTAATTTTTAAGACTCTGCAAAATATTTAATTTTTTTAATTTCCAATTTTTTTAAAAAAATGAAATTTTGAAAATTGAATATTTTTGTAAACTCGATGAGCTAAAAATTTTAAAAAAATATTGATAAACGCACCAGAGTATTGATAATAAGTCCAGGAAAAATCAAAGTGGGATCTCAGTAACTTTAAAAGATATTAATATTTTACGAACCAGTGTGTAATAGATTGCTGCAATAGAAACGTTTTTGCGTTACTGGTCGTCGGTTTCTTTGGATGAAGCAGTAATTTAAGTACTTCTTGAGGTGGTGAAACTTTATGATTGTGTTTATAAATAATAATATTTATGTGTATTAATATACATATATATAATATAATATATTTATAAATAATTTATAATAATTAAATGACGGATTCTTGATTCAGGGTTTGACTGACATTTTGAAATTGTCTGGTCCCTCACAACTCACTTTAAATGCAAGTACTCGCGTACCATAGAATTCCTGAATTTTCGTCACAATGCACAGTTTTAATGCCTTACCGAATTTACTTCAGTTCTGGAAAAAATTCCATTTTCTTCAGCCAACGTTTTAGACACTTTTTCACGCGTTTGGTTGCTACAAAAGTCGTTTAATTTTATTGTATGTCGAACTTTCAAAAATTGTCAAAATTTAAATTTTCAACGTCATGTCATCTGTTGAGTGAAAGAAATCGATAAGCTACTAAATAGTATCTTTGTCTGATTTTTCGATGGGCGTCGAAGGATCTTCAATGTGAAAAAATGTATCTGTGTTGGCACTTTATACTTTCTAAAATTTCTCATGGGGATGCCATTTTGTTCCAATTTTCTTTTCGTCGCGGGGTTTCTCCTATTGCAATTAAACTCATGTTTACCTTCTCTTTATTCATTTCGCAGACATTTGACGAACTATCTGAAGAGCTTAAATTGTCATTTCCTTGATTTCCACTTTTTCACTGGACGTTCCGGTACTTTCGTTAATGCCACGGGAGCCACTGATCTCGATGCTATCTTCATTACGAAAAGGCCGTTGTAGAAGCCGATTACCTTTCTTCCGAAATGAATCACAAATTCGCCAATCTAATGACTCCTGTAAATTCACCAGCAAATAGTGGTTACGCGTCTTGGAGATTTTCTTTTTAAAATCGTGATCGGAAAGTTTAAGTGGATTGAAACATCTATCTCATACGCTGATCGCCACTCATGTTGAGCAGTGTACACCCTTTACAGAAAATACAGCACCCCTGGGTCTTCATACGTATGCGTATCGCGAACGACACAATGTTGAGAAAAATTTACTCATGTCCCTTGACAAGTGTCGATTGTACTTCCTCGAGCAAGGTCGGCATGGCACCCCGTCCCTAGGATCGCATAGATACCTCGCAGTAAAATCGTTTCGCTGACAC
>JAHLJT010009419.1:4412819-4443302 GCA_031308135.1 Acheta domesticus | reverse complement strand
TCAGCAGTACTTTCGCCATAATGAGTGAGAGAGCACCTTATTTACTGGCACCTTTTTCAGTCTCGCACCCCCCCTTGGTGAAACGTGAATCAGTCTGCAGAACTACCTACTACAGGCACTACAGATATCAGAACACCTTAGGGACGTCAAACTTCACTGTATCTTCTGTGTGTACATGATCCATAAAAATAAAAACGATATTTCCCAAATAGCGCATTCCCCTCTCCGCCTCTGCCCACTGTGTATCCAAAAAGGACTCACAAAAGACTCAAGGAGTTACATAATAAGCGGCCGACCAACTTTTCGTCTCGGTTTCCAGGAGCTTGTATGTAATTGATCGGTGATTCCAATTAAAAATGACTGCATTAATAAAACTTACAAGCGAATACAAGTTCAGCAAGCGAAACCGTTTAAGGATGGAATATTAATACACATTGTCAACACAAAACAAAAGATTCACAGAATTCGACGTATCAGTGTCCCCCGTGTCTAAAATCCGACCCTAGGATCTCCCGCCAAAGATTTGCAAAAGCAGCAATTGTTATTCTGAGCCGCCTCAGTTGATAATAATGTTAAAAGATAACAGATTTCTTCCTGACACAAGAAAATATATTACTTGCACTTTTAAAAGGGCTTCTTTTCTGGCTACAAGCATTCTGAAACTGCTATGCCCCAAATAACATAGAAGGGAACGTGTTTATTGTCGCCTAACTCATCACCTGAAGGCATCTTACAGTGCTGTGAAGGAAACAGGCTGTGTGTAAACTGTCACTGTGCCATTACATTATTCACAGCGCACACTGCTTACAGTATCACTGTACTGGGGAATAAATCACTCAAGACAGCTCAGAATCCAACGGCTGGGGTGCCCAAAACAATCACTTCAGTAATCACATCAAGATTAGCAGAAGCCTGAAACACTATATACTACTTTTATTCCCTTGCTTCTTTTAATAATTTTTGACTCCTTATGTGTATATTCTCAAATTTTTAAGTCGAAAGCAACATTTTTGCTTAGCAGCACAATGATGACACAGACACAGATTATAACGAGTATAAATTCTCCTTTACCTCCACAAATGTAAATTAAGTCGTTACGATAATTCCTACAAAATAGTGATGCAAAAACTCAGCCAATCCATTTATGTACTTATGCTAATTTAAAAGTAAAATATACAATAACTAATTAAATTAATCTAAAGGAAATTTTTAATCCCTTCTCTTACTCAAATCAACACAAGTGCACCCCACACGACTTCCAACCTATTTCATCAGCCTGATCATAATTCTGGAAAATTGCCGTGAATCTGAAAATTGCATCTGTGAAATTAGTCTGTAAACGTGTTTACGTAATGAACGCGATATGGTTGAGCCCATACATTTACAATTCTGTCACTTTCTTTTTAATATAGCCAAACTGACACCAACGTGTTAAAGCTCATTTTTCAAACCATTCGTTGTGAGGTAGGGCGCGGTAGTAGCGAGAGTGTGGGGCACGGGGCGCGCGTTGGGTCACAACGTGGTGCCGTAGTGGGCAGGGAGTGTGGGACGAGCGGGCACTGGGCGGAACGCAGCGCCACCAGGATTGAAGCTGGGCGAGGAGGGGTGGGGAGGGAAGTGAAGGGCAAGGGGGCAGGGATAAGGGGGGCGGTCTGATGGGTTTGAAAACGCCGGGCGAGAAGCGGGCAGGGAAACGGTTCTGTATTGAATCTATTGATTAATTAGTGTGCGCGGGGACGTCAACTGCTATGGTTGTTAGTCGAGTACGTGTTGTGCATGTATTAACCCGGGAGGTGACGACTTCTATCGAATGAGAGATTCAGCGCGGAACCTAAACGGCGGCTTGCGGGTTCCCTTCCAGGTATATCCCCAGCCCGACTTCGGGATAGCTGGGGTTTGGTGCAAGTGGCACACTAGTCCGACGACATGTGTAAGTACTATAGTGCAGGTATTTAATGTGTGTTAAGGGGAAAGATTGATTGAAGAATTAGTTGATTGATTGGTGATTCGGGTTGCGTCAACTGCTAAGGTCATTAGTCCTGTAGGTACATATACTGCATGATTTGTCACGAGAGGTGGCGGTGATCATTTCCGCTGGATGGCGAGATCCAGAGAGCCGATCTACCAGTCGGCTTCTGGGGTTTCCCCAACCAAATATCTCCCACCAACAGAGCACAGCCTCAGCTGGGAAAAGCTTTAAGCTCTCGACTGGTCTCCCGACATGTGTAGTAGTAGTAGCGCATGTAAGTGTAAACGTGCATAATTAAGGATTAAAGATAGGACAATAAAGAGGAAGGAAAGATTGCGCACAGTCCGTGATCGTATTCTTACTGCTCCCGCATTGAACCCGTATGGATCGCCGAAGCCACGGCAGAAGGCGCGACGCAGGGCGCGGGATGGCCTGGGACGCAGGGTGCATGAAGCGTGGAGCGTGGGAGCGTGGCACGTGACGGGGCGTGGCGCAGGGCGCGCGCTGCGCGGGCCACGCGTCGAGCCCCGCCTCCGGCAATTAGCCCCGGCGCAGTTATCGGCTGTTGATTCCGACGGGTAATTTGCGGTCTGCCGCCCTATTCCCAGCGAAATCCGAGCGCGCGCCTGTTTATCGCGCCGGGCGTTTACGAGCGAGGAAATATTTGACCGCGAAGCCTCGCGCGCGCGCGGGAGGCTGCGTTTGTTTTTTCCTGCCGGTGCTTATTCTCGCCGCCGCGCGAGCGAGCGCGCAGCCGAGATGCGCAGCCGACACGCGCAGCCGACACGCCCAGCCGACACGCGCGGCCGACACGCGCGGCCGACACGCCGGCCGACACGCGCGGCCGACACGCGCGGCCGACACGCGCAGGCCGACACGCGCGGCCGACACGCGCGGCCGACACGCGCGGCCGACACGCGCGGCCGACACGCGCGGCCGACACGCGCGGCCGACACGCGCGGCCGACACCGCGCGGCCGACACGCGCGGCCGACACGCGCGGCCGACACGCGCGGCCGACACGCGCGGCCGACACGCGCGGCCGACACGCGCGGCCGACACGCGCGGCCGACACGCGCTGCCGACACGCGCAGCCGACACGCGCAGCCGACACGCGCAGCCGACACGCGCAGCAGACACGCGCAGCAGACACGCGCAGCCGACACGCGCAGCCGACACACGCAGCCCAGACAAATAATTCGCTCAGTGCAATTTAGTACAGTGTGCAGCACAAAATGTCGCTGTGTCTCTTAGTACTAACCAGTGTATTGTTCAGCTCCGCAAAGAATCGAAGACAGTTCAGTACAATCGAACTTCGCCAAGAAATTGTGCCGAACATCTGTCGATTCGTGACTGAGAACGTTGAATCAAAATCGGCATCGTAAAACCACGCCCATCAGCACGTGCAGCGTCTGACAGCCTGAACCAGATCCCGCACCACCTCATCACGCCGAAAAACACGCAACGCCGCGCGCCATCGCAACGCAAAGAAAATGAAGATACATCAACTATTTTAAGAGCATGTGCTAACAGTACATAGGTTGAAGAAATATTCTACAGTATGTCAAAAAGATAATTCTCTTTTCATTTCAAACACATGAGAGGTTTATTAGAGAAGTGACTATATCCAACAGTTTCTTGAAAAAATAGCCAACATTATTACTTTTTTATCCAGTTTCCGAATATTTGTGTTCATTATAATCATGGGAACATACTTATATATGAATTCTAAGGTAGATTAAAATATTAATTCAAAACTTATCTCAGATTTCTTGAAAATTTCACCCGATACTAGAAAAAAGTACTCCTTTCAACATGAGATGTGCTTTCGGTATATTTGTGACAAACAATATTAGTACAGCACAATTTTCAACTAGCAAGTGTTTCTACTTCTTCAAATGTCGCAAACTTTACGACCTTCTTTCATTTCTGATTTGGTTCACTGAACTCAAAATTTTAATTCTTTCAGCAATTTCGAGTAATAAATTTTGTCCATTTTTCTTCACAGTCACAAATATTATAGAGTGATCGAGAAAAATTATTGTTCCAAAACTCAACATTTCTGCAATGTTTGATGGACTTAATGCGATTTGTAAATCAATGTGGCGAATATAAAGTCATTCAGTTGTGTGATCATTCAATTGCTAGTGCATAATTTAAATTACATGTTTATTTTTCGTTAACTATAGAGGTAAAGAATTCTAAATTTAAAAAAAATCTTCTTTCACTCGATAGCATATATCCATAACATGTTACAACGAAGGATTTTGGCAATAAAAAAGACTGATATTTGAAAAGTCAGCAAAATCTTTGTAATCATTCTATTGATGTTTGTAAGGCATTTTAAAAGTAATATTTGTTTTCTTAGCGGGGTCATTGTCATTCTATCTTCAAAAATCAAAATAGGCTTACATGTATTGCCGTTTAACAACATCTGTAATGCAATGTTGTGCAATCTTTTCTTAGGACTTTTAATAGAATTTTCGTGCATTTCATCTGAATCACTAAATAAACTTCAAAAAAATCCAACTTCTAGAGGAGGTCGGTCGTTCCTCGATGCACATCCCATTTGTTTTTTTGTGTAACAGCACCAGTGTACCGCACTTTCATAAAACTTTCTGAGACGTTCTCGCCGTTTTTCCGTGAGAGTATATTTCTTTTCCAGGTAAGAAATGTATCTATTGAGGAATAATATATTTTGTACAGAGTGTACAAAACAGAACGATGAAAATTCTTCAACAAACTTGAAAAGATTTTCAACGATTATTTGTGTTGTCGAATTTTGAAATATATATACGTCTATCTTCCATTGTTATGTGTTACATTTGCTTTTGAGATTGGCAATATAGAACAAGTACGAGTGTCTGCAGCCCTGTAGAAAATGACTAAGAAACACAAAAACTCAAGAATTATACAAAATCTCGAGTATGAAATATTATTTTTACAAAATTACATTCAATTTTTTATTATAAACAACAAAAGAATTCTATTAAAAACTAAGTCATTTCTTTTTCCACATACGGAAACTTTCATCAACACTCCTCTTCACTTCTGAAAAAGCATCCCTTCTTTTCTAAAAATGTAGTTTCTGCTATAAATTCAGATTACTTACACATCACTGATTCGTAACAATAGAATTTCCGGAGAGTTGTCAGGATACAATCTTCCCTTTAGTATCGATAATACCACCACACTATCACCACGTATGTTATTTACATGCAATCTTTCGCCAATGTCTAACCTTTATCCATCTCTCAAGATACAGATAGAAAAACAAACGCATATAATGCACATAACTGACACTTATTGAAATCCTTCGACACCGACGTTTCTATATGAGAAGGTAGGCGAAACTACTTAATTTAAAAGTAACTTATATTACATAGAAAACGAAAGAAAATATTCCTAACCATGCAACATATGTGGATAATGAAAGTGAACTAATAAAATTATTCTCATGAAATATAATATATTAAAATAATTTCCTGGAAAGATGATAATTTTAATTAACAACTAAGTTTGAAACAAACATTATTTCTGCATTACGTAAAATTCCAATAGTGTACTTATGACGTTTCAAACTTGAAAGAATATACTTTACCTCAAAATTCAGTATTAATTAAATTGAAAAGCGTGAAGTAAAGATTTTTAACTGTAACGAAGTGTCAAGAGTTTTCATTCTGAACCCGGAGGATTGTGGGTTTTTAGACGCTGTTCTCAACAGATTCTCTGGATTAGATTTTTCGCTTGTAACAAAGTGTTTTACGGCTTGGGAAAGAATATTCTGCACACAAGCAATTACGAGTGGCTTTCAGGAAAGTTACATCTTTGCAATGAAATTGACAGAGTCAGGGTCTTCTCTACCATTCTGTGAATGACCACTTTGAGAGGAAAATAGAAACGTACAAATACGTGAAAGTGTGTACTTCTGAAGTGAAAACCAAAACTATTGTATTAATTATAACTAAAACGTATGTGCTTTTCTGAAACGAAATTAACGTCGCAAGTTGGAGTTAAGTATAATGCTCTAAGAATCACATCTTTGGAATCTGGAACATATCAATGGTATTATGATTTTACCCACGATTCTATCCCGTAAGTGGGGATAAAAATGAATAAATAGAACAGGTTAATTGAAACAAGAGTGTGAATAATACGCAAAGCATTTTCTTACTTTTAAAATATCTGTTTCAAGTTTTCTTATGTAACGTTATGGTGGGAGTTAGATGAACATTCAAATTGCAAGTAAGTAAAAAAAATAAAATAATTTAACTGAAAACAATACGAACAGTACAATAATGCATGATGAACTCATTATTTCAATGTATACGATCGCTATTATTAAATCGTGTAATATACGTTCGTATAAATTAGATCGTAATAAATAAAATGTATTCATTATATTTGAAAAGAAAAACATTACTAATAAACTTGTTTAATTTTCCATGTACATGTAATTCAGGAACATTACTTAAATTACATGAACGTACATTGCAAAGACATCATTTAGAATTAAAGGCAATATTATTTTTCAAATAATTTCCTCATTCCAGAATTTCCGTATACTCTTTTCGTGTATTCTTGAACAATATGAGAGGAAATGTGTAGTATTCATGTTACAACTAGTATGTAAACGAAAGGTACCTATCCTTTCACAATAGAATAAAACATCACTTACTACAACGCTTCTGGCATTACAATGGTTCTTGTCACTTAATTATTGTTTTTTGAGAACATATTCCCATAATAATATAGAAATATTTATGACTCGACCAATTGCTGTATGTCATATACTCTCTGGTCATTTCTCGAGAATCACGACCACTAAACATGAAGTATGGATTATGGAACTACGGAACTACTTATTATAAAAACGTATATTGTAATAATAAACTAACCATCACCTTAATATTATTTTGATAATGGTTCCCAAATCGTATAAGTCAGAACTTCCAATGCGCCCCTTAACAACTGATTTTTTTCACTACCGACATCTATCGATTATTAATTTCGCTCGCTATTCTCACTGTGAACAACTTCCCCGCAAGGAGACGTCACAAACAAGCTTTAGTCTCCGTTCCCCGCGACAATCTTCTTACAGGCTGCTTTGAAAACCTTCGCAAAAGGAACGCGTCGAGGCAGATGAGCTCGCCAAGGCGGCTTCGTAGAGCGTGCAGTGCCGCCACCGCAACGACGACAAATTGTCTGACGTTTTCCGCTCCACCCTCTGCACCGGAATTCCGCCGAAAGATGTCGCTGAAAGACCTGACGCGCGCACCGTCCCTTGCTACCTCCTTCCCCGCCTTCGCACGGTGGGCGTATCGACCGAAAACTCCGGCCAAACGTCAGTTTTTTCAAACGTCAATTTCAAAAGACGCAGCAAACAAAAAAAAGACGTTTTATTACGTTGACCTTGTTTGATTTAACATGGCATTAAACTACATAACACACTTTTTACAAATTGAGTTGATCAACGTTTTGAACACAGATATTAGGATATTTTTCAAGCGAGCTGGATTTCGGATTGTAAAATCACGTATTGTTGAATTGATTAAAATTATTTACTCCGAGGTCCAACACACTTGAAAAAGACCCACATTTCTAAGATCAAAACGTCGCCTAAATAAAATTGTTAAGCTTATTTTGAATTTAATTGTCTGTTAAGCATACCTGGATTGCCGAGGTAGTTAAGAGCGTGTACCGACTCAACACTTCGGTCCGAAGGGTCGCGGTTTCGACTCCTGCCTTGGGCGTGGTTGTTTGGCCCTTGTCTCTTTATTTTATTTATTTATTTGTCAAAAAACAGTAAAAACTGTATATGACGTGTGGGGAAAGAGATTTATCTGCACAATTTTCTTGAGGGCCAGAATTAAATTAATAAAAACAAACGAAAAAATGAATTTAGAAAATAATTATTTTAGAAAAATAAAAATGTTTGTTCCCGAGTTATAGAAAATCAATTTCAACGGTAATGACTACAAGCAAAAGGAGTGCTCAACAAAACGTTGCGCACAGTGAAGCTACAATTTTAAGTCCAGAAGCAAACAAGGGGCCATATCAGCATCTTGCTCAATGGATCAGGGAAACTGGACAAAATCCTGATCGAGATGGGGGTCATTGACACGGAAGCTGAAGTACATTACTTGTTTACAGGCGTATTAAATACTTTTAAAAATGTATACAATGCAAACGTAAACAAATTCAATATATATCTTTGTTTTGTTACAATAAACATTATTTTTCTTGTTCACGATCAGTATAGTCTCTAATTGTATAGAAACAGTTTTGCAGCAGTCTTAAGTATGTGTTGTCGCGAAGGGCCTTTCGTTCTGCTGAACAGGGATCAGAAGAGCCCGCGAGTGTGTTGGTGTCTAGTGTTTGGTCGAATATGCGTCGCATCGGGACGTACAGGGTAACGGGCTGTCGGGTGGACAAGAGCCTCAGAAGAAGAAGAAGAAGAATTGTCTGTTAAATAAAACAAAGTCAACGTAACTTGTCTTTAAAGTGACATAAAATACCTTAATGTATGCCCTGTGTTTCAAAAGTCACACAATTAAAAATAGAGAATTTCTGTTTCTTAATCTCTTTTTTGAATGTTTAAGAAATTTGATTTTTAAATCATGAGAGCATTTTCGATTCGTTTCTTGATTCATCGTGGTCTCTCTCGATTCATAATTCGTAAAAGTCGGTGTAGAGGAGAGAAAAAGTACGTTTCCCACGACCACGTTTCGAAATTGCTTTGCGTCTTTCCCAGATATTAATAATGCAGAATAAAATCACAATATTCATATCCACTCTGACAACTATTCTATACTTTGCATCTGAAATATAATACACCTTTCTACAAAACAGCTTCTTGTAACACCATTGTATCCTTCGCTCTGCATCATAACACACCTTGCTTTTTTGTTATTTAAGGTCACATCAACTACTAGGTCATCAGCGACTACTATTGGATGTAACGTTATGGTATGAGGATGAAACGATATGGTGATGATAGGAGGAGAAAGGACGAACACATACAACCATGCCCGAGGCGGATCTCGAACCCACGACCCCACGGTCCAAGATCACTACAGAACTACCGCTTCAGCGATCTCGGCCATGGGGCCGACACACCTTGCTTATTTTTGCTAAACATATGCTATTGGCTGTTAACTTTCTCTCTCGATTATAAACGTCCTTAGACGTAGTTAAAGAGAATCCAATATTCTTAAAAAATATTGCCTTATTTGAATGATTCTGCTGAAATAAAAGTGGATGTGGTTCTTGTTCATTTATTCATTTTCTCGTATTAGCATCTGAAATTAGCCGTTCATTAAGGTGATATTCAACAATGTCGCGTTCAATTTATAACTTCATAGTTTAGGTAAATCATTTACAAAATAGTCGTTCTGACTGTTTTATTTTGAATATTTGATGATGAGGCGTTTTCTTATTTTAAATGTAATTTTTATACTTTTTAATAACTCTGTGAGGAGTTATATATTTTTCAAAAAGTGTAATAAAACTGAATAAGTATTGTAAAGTATAGATTCTTGTTGCAAACATTTCACACAAAATATTCCGGCCAACTCTCTGGCTCAATGCTCCACTGTGCGTCGTGTGACGGGCTCTGTTTGTGTATCTCCGGTGGCGCCGTCGAAGGCTTTTCCGCAACGTCTCCCGCGCGAATCTCTATTTCCGCTCGTGCTACAGACACGCATGCACGGGGCCGAACGGACGGGGCCGAACGGGCGGGGCCGAACGGGCGGGGCCGAACGGGCGGGGCCGAACGGGCGGGGCCGAACGGGCGGGGCCGAACGGGCGGGGCCGAACGGGCGGGGCCGAACGGGCGGGGCCGAACGGGCGGGGCCGAACGGGCGGGGCCGAACGGGCGGGGCCGAACGGGCGGGGCCGAACGGACGGGGCCGAACGGGCGGGGCCGAACGGGCGGGGCCGAACGGGCGGGGCCGAACGGGCGGGGCCGAACGGGCGGGGCCGAACGGGCGGGGCCGAACGGGCGGGGCCGAACGGGCGGGGCCGAACGGGCGGGGCCGAACGGGCGGGGCCGAACGGGCGGGGCCGAACGGGCGGGCCGAACGGGCGGGGCCGAACGGGCGGGATGTGCAAATGGGACGTTAACTCATGGAAAGCGGCAAGACTGGCCCAGAGAGGGTGGTGTGTGAAGGGGGTGGAATATTTCAGGCGAAGGATGGTGTTGGTACGTGCAGGCTCATGTAGGGCACAGCGGGATGAGGGGTGGGGGAGGGGGAGGAGTCTGTGGCAAACGTGGCAGACTTGGCGAAGTAGAAAAGATTCTTGTCGCGAATTCATCGAGACGATTTGGCGTGACAGGCTAAACCGGAAGAAGCCATCTTTCTGCTGCTAAGAAGCTTCTAAGCACACGTTGCGTTGTGCTTTTGGATTCTATTACTTGGGAAGAGAAAGAAAGAAGTTAAACTGAAGACCAAAGAATAATAAATTTTCCAAATTTATTTTCTTTCTGCGAGAGCTTCCTGTTCACTAATTAAAAATATTGAATCTTAAGAAAAATAATTTTTACGTAAAATATTTAAAACAATTTTTTTCCATTTCTGAAAAGAAACAAATTGTTCACGTTTCTTTCAGAAGTAGATGAACGCATAAATTTTATGTAATTCTTTACTTTCTATGCAAAATGATTTAAATTTACTAGGGATATGCAGGCTACAAAGAAATGCATTAGTTGCAGCTCTGTCCGGCGAGAATCAGTCAGGCGAAATCGCTTGATGCAGGTGGCATGCTGAAAACACAAAGGGCTAGCTGCCTTTGATGTGCAGGAGGCATTAACTAAAGCGGACGGCAGCGTCCCATTCAAAAAGACTGGATGAATCATGAACGGCCATGCTACAAGTCCACTCTCATACGGGGTTTGTTGAAGTAGCTCTATATTATTTGTCATTAGGAACATTTTAAAATATGCTCATTAAATACAATTTTGTGATTTATTTTACTTTTGCGACCATTTTAGATATCAAAACATAGGTGCAATGAGAAGAATCTAAAACTTGGCAACATATTGGAATGAAATCAAAGTAGTTATCAGTATGCTTTATCGAAAGTGATAGGTCGGTAAGAAGTGATGGTAGAATAGAAAATGTATGGATAGTGATAGGTCGGTAAGAAGTTCTAGCGTCAGCTAAGACCTTGGATACGACTTCGCAGCTGCAACACAGAAATGGAAGGGATTACACCCAGATAACTAATGCAAGATACAACAGTATCTGTCATACACCACATAAATATTCCGACTAATAACCAAAAACGTTGTTTCAAAATCTTAATTTCTCATTGCATTTCAAATCAAATAAAATTTCCTTAATTTATCTTGCAGGCGAAGAGTCCTCAAAATGTTTAATAGAAAAGTGTTCATGCTGCAGATTCGCAAGATTGTGTTTTGCAATTCTTTACAATGATTTATTGCAAAATAGGGTGTCTCAATAGCCCAAGTTGGATGCAAGGTTAATAGTTATTCAAAAAGAATATTCATGCTTTACCCC
This sequence comes from Acheta domesticus, assembly GCA_031308135.1. NCBI lineage: Eukaryota > Metazoa > Arthropoda > Insecta > Orthoptera > Gryllidae > Acheta > Acheta domesticus. Next base: position 4,431,813 of record JAHLJT010009419.1, on the reverse strand, counting down.
AAAGCAAAATGATTGATGAATGTTGCCGCACATTCTGAATCCACAAGTTTTCAATATTGTATTGCTAAATAACTCCACGCGCTTATTACCGTATTCATTTTTTTATTTATTTTCTTTCAAGTCATACCTTTGAATGTTTTAATTATAAATTAGTCAAAACTTTAAACAATCTAGACGATGCAATAGTTGATAGTTTGGAAGATGGATGATGTTGACGCTGATTGTTTTGCAAGCTTTTAAAGTAATTACTGCAACCACTGTGGTTAAATCATATCAATCCATTTATTATTACATAAGTAATAAATGTAGTCTAGGAAGTGAGAGTAATACACCCTGATAAATTTCATAAAAAATATGGGTTCAGATGTAGGAATTCCCAATGCTTGCATTAAAATCTTGAAAGTGTCAGTCAACATTTATGAAGATAAAGTAATTATTATTAATTACCATGTCAAGGAAATGACTTTTCATTTGACCAAGGAAAAAGAACACAACAATAATAACACCCTCTGAATATACATAATTACGATCTCTTCAACGATACGAACAGTCGGAAAAAAAGGTCTAAAGAATTTTGAGTCACAGATAATGAAATTTTGGTCAATATTTTATTTTACTAAAAGATAAAATCAACATTTGCCTTTAAATGGATAGTTTGTCAAATACAACGTGTGGACCATCACAAACTAAATTGAAGTAATTTATTTTAATTGGGCAACTAATTAAACGTGATCTCTTAACGTGATATATCAAAGAGCACGCATTCTAATGCATTCTAAAGAAATGTGTTTATTACACGAATCTCTTTTCTAGGTTGTTTTCAGTGGCATTGATGAACTGTGCAATTTCTTCCATAAGATAGGAAAAGCTACCACAATGTTTTAGAAGGGCATTCCTGCCATAAAAATGACATTTTATCGACAATTGGGTATTAAAATACACGTATTTTATGTCGAATTTTGTCCTTCCGAATTTCGTCCGTCGTCAGGTTTTCGGCCCCCTCTATTGCACATTTCTCTCATTCCCAAGGATAAAAGGATACAGCCGGGACCTCACATAGTAGCCTATTTAATCTCAACGCATTCCATGTTTTTCAGTAGAATGTGAACATTGATTTAATTCAAATTATTTTTATTTGTATTCTTAAAACACAGATAATGGCAAGGCATTGATATGTATTTTATATATCAGTATAATCTACTATGAAATAAATAATAATACTTACATGTTCTCGGCAATATTTTGAACAATCTCTTCAACGACTTTCAGTTCTTACATCTAGCTATCATTACCACTCGTGTGAAAAAGTCTAAAAGAGAAATTGAGGACTAGTTGAAATTTGTCGAAATGAATTTTCTTTAATTTTCATTCCTTTTGTTTTGTATTCCTAATGCACGCCCTTAAAAATAACTGAAATGTATTTTGCGTCTTGGATAAACTGTACTTTATCACCATCTTATCTTAGTTGTGATAATAACTAACCTTTGATAAGTGTTGCAAGACGTTGATAACTAGAGTGAAATAGTGATTCGTTTTAATAAACCACTTTCATTCACAAGCGAAGCATAACATAACTTGTTTAAAGGTGCCATTAAACAACAAAAGCAGATTAGAAAACTTAACTCAAGAAGAAAGATTTTCCTCTTTTTACAATTTCGCAAAAGGAAGTATTTTCGATTTATTTCATATTATTCATACATGTTTAAGGCGGAACGTTAAAATTCAAGAAAACACAATATACTGAGATACCGCCAACAAATAGTGTAAACTCTCTCACACTATTTGGTTGCAAATGTCTTCTTATCCTTTTTGAAGTATGCATATCAGTATGTATCTGGAATTAGAAAAATACGTCTAGAAATGTGCAACGTACAGACAAATCCTCTTAGTTCTATAAGGTTATTTAATGTTTCTGCAATTAATTCATAAGGGTACGAAATATTGCGGTTTGCCTAGAAACAATGTTATACAATTCTTGATACTGAAAGATCAGAAATGAATTAAAATCTCTTTGTTTTTCTACCATATAAAAACATTTGAATATTAAGTAAAATGGCAATTAAACGCGTGTGTTTCCAGGAATGTAATCTTACAATTCTCGGCACAGCAAAAAGATCAGAAATGAATAAGAACATTCTTCTATTTTACAACCAAAAAAGTATTTGGATGTTTGTCCTTGCACAAAACATTGTTTAGAAATAATGTAAAAAATGAAATTCGAGCTCAGAGTACCGTATCAACTTTATTTAATGCCGAAAATTCCAATAAAGGAAAAAAAAAAATGGAACATTCGTAAGTAATATCAGAGCACTTCCAGTGATATTTAGTGTGACTATTTCACCAATTAAGACATTACATGACTCGAATGAATAATTAAAATTACAGAAATTACGAAAAAGATAAATATTTTCACAAAATTGCGACCGGAATATATGAAACTTTCATTCAACTCCGAGTTATCACTGTTTTCTGAAATAACTTACAATCACGTAAAATATGAATAACAGTTTAATGCAAAAAAATGCTTTCAAATGTGTTCCGATTTTATAGTAATAAAACTTCAAAAACAATTATAACAAAGCTACTCTCAAGAACATTTATTAAGAACCCAATTATTAATGTTGTAGGAAGTTGAGTTTTCCATGTCTTGGTATTCCGTGGAAGTTTTTGAAATGGGAAATGAACAAGCTGTATTATCAGCGGGATTCGTCAATTTCAAATGGATTGAACATACCTGTGTAATCATTAAAGTATTTTTTCTGAATAATTTTGATTGTAACGTTACACATAGTTTTGATATCATATTGTTTATACACTTCACTATCTAATCTTTGCATGCTAATTGCCTAAAATATGTGTAATTTCTTCATTTGCAAAATTTTGCTGACCATTTGTATTTTCTATGTTAACAAAATTCTTGACATTGTTTCCACACACTTTGTCTATTTCTTTCGCTGTTTTTTCATCACTGAATCTTGAATAATATATTCTATTTCTGAGTTTTCAACATTACCAAAACGACACATTTTAATATTATACTGATGCTCACAAGCTATTGTCATCTTAAAACAATTGTCATATTTATCTTAAAAAGGTAAAGAATGTGATTACAGTGGAGAGCAAAAGGTAAACAAAGTGATAAACCTATGGCTGTTGACATCTGGGATTAGCTTAATTTGAATAGATCCAAGCTCCTCATTAGTTACTTATGCCACAGGCACACATGAGTGAAATAGTCAAAGACTTTCCATTGTTTTCCACTATCAAAGGGCATTTTCAAAAACTTACAACCATTAGGAATACAGAAACATTGGAAACTGGTTTTGCGTTAACACATTAGTGCCAAGCGTTAGCTTCTGGTAACGATAATCCCAAAGCAGCGGTATTGCTTCAATGTTTGGGCAATAATTTACGAATTTTGTTTCAGTAAATGTGGACATTCTAAACGAAACATGTAAGCGAGTTTTTCCTCCCGCGAAAAATGTTAGGAAATTGTTAGGAACTTAGTTATGCGAAGAGTGAGGGTTGTGAAAGTTTCATTACTTTTACTGCATTGAAAACTTCCGGCCGTCACAGAGATACATATCGAAGACAAAGTTTACTGTTAATTAAGGAAAAAAATAAGATAAATATCAAGTCAAAGAAAGCATTTATTAAAAATCAAAGAAAGCTCACGTAAGAAACTTTTAACAAGTGTGTATTCCTTAGAAGGGAAAACTATTCCTTCAATTTAGAAAGTACTCGTATTTTGACTTCGAGTAACGTCAGAACTTGTTGATTGAACAACAAACTTATTCAATTAAAATAAAAATTAACAATAATTTAATTTTGCGAAGGGTTGAAATTGATATCCGTGCAATGAAGTAGTTGAAGTAAATGAAGATGTTGATTTCAAGACAGCAATGTTTTGTTTTATCTGTGAGATTTAAATTAACATCCGTGTGAAGCGTATATGCATCACCATAAAGGATTGATTTTTCATCGATTTTCTTGGAAAGTAAATAAAAGTGTAATAATAATAATAATAATAATAATAATAATAATAATAATAATAATAATAATAATTGTTCAGATTGTTCCCTGTTTAAAATTGAAAGCTCATCTCGAACAGTTAACAAATTCATTGTTCTTTTCTGGTGAATGGTATACCTTCATTAAGTAAGTTAATTATTCTCACTTTGAATAGTATAGTCTTAACCACGAAACTGTCGACAACCAAGTTCCTATTAAAATATAATGCGGAAAGACACGTTACATCACACGAATTACGGGAGAAATATAGAACGGTAATTTTGTTTGAGATGGCCTTACGTTCTGTAGTAGATATAAACTTCGATGAAAATATGTATTCAGTGAAAATATCTATACGCGTTCAAAGTTCTATTCTACTCCTTTTCATCTGCTCTGTAATTATAATACTAGTTGAATGTGGCGTCGCGAACGCTGTAAACTGTTTTAAAAGAATGTTCATGTGAAGAAAATTTCTTTCATACTTCATTTCTTTCATGAGTAGCTTTGTTCAAATATGACATTGGACTTACAATAAATCGTAGCTGTTAATGTTATAAAATAATATTATTTCTCTAATACTAATATAGGATCATTCTCTATTAGTTCAAAACATTCTGACGCAAAATCTTCTACAACTAAATTTGATTTACTTGAGTTGCTTAACACTTCCGTATTTTTGTCCCCTATTTTAAGATTTTAAAACTACAGAAACTCAATCTGATTTAGTTCTGAAGACGAATATATATTAGCATTAAAATGTTACTATTTTGTATGTTTATGTGTATAACTTGTAAGTCACATTAAATTGAAAATCGATTTTTTGCACGTTTAAGAAATGTTTTGTTTAGTATTTATAGTTCTTGTTTCCTTCGTATTCACTTCACGTTCTTCAAATTTAATGTTCCAAGGAAAGTTGAATATTCTTTATACAAAATACATAAGAAATACTTCACACTTCACAACGGAAATAATTCAGATTTTTCAACACATTCTGCCAGGCGATATTCATTTAATTTTTGCTCGTTTGGCAAGAATCAGTGTTGCCATTCTCATGGAAGAAAATTATGGTGTCGTGGACTGAAAGTAATCACAGAATAATGGAGTTTAATCAACGCCACCTACATAGATTTAGGTGGAACCTATTTAGGTGGCGTCGGTTTAATTCCCGTCATACTCGCAAAATGGCAGCGCCAAAATACGAAAAAACACGTTTTTGGCATTTCCTTGGAATCTTATGGAAAACAAATTATCAGTTCTCCATCAGGAGACCGAGACGCGTTCAATGACACCTTGTATGTCTCGATAGGTAACCGGGAAATGGTCTAGCCGCAAGAGACTGAACCGTTTTTTCCACACGCACGCACACGAGGAGTTTACTCAAATACTACATAGGGATAGTGATGTAGGTTTCAAACCGAAAACAGAAAGATGATGCCAACCCCTATCGTCTACAACACAAAGTGTATACCGAGTTACTGACACTCTATTCAATAAATGAATTCGTTTTCTACGTTCCAAAGGTTTTAAGGTTTTGTACGACTTAATGCAATCATTCCACAATATCCTCCTAAACAACTTGGCAAAAGAAAAACAAATATTAGACACAATAGCTCCTTGTTTAGTCTAAGCTCTAAATTTCAGGTCCCAAATACTCGGAAGGGGCCAACAAAACGTCCATCCTCACGTTCCTTGGGTTTATCCCGCTCTCAGTTTTGACGTTCCAGTTTGCGCGCTCGCTTATCATTTCGCCCGTTCTGGCTTCGTTCAATCGCGGCAGTCGTGTGGTATGCTTTATGGCCGTCCGCCGACGATCGATTAGATCCCTCAGAAAACAAATGAGGAGCGCTCGTGGAGACGAGGAGCAGCGATGTTTCGACCGCCAACAAGGAAGGAAAGCACACGCGCGCGCGTGTGTGTATGTGAGCATAAGCGTGTGTGTGAGCGTGAGCGTGTGTGCGCGAGCGTGTGTATTCGTATCTGAGCGCATGTGTGAGCACGCGTGTGAGTGTGAGTGTGAGCGTGAGCGAGTGTGTGATCGTGAGCGTGAGCGAGTGTGTGAGCGTGAGCGTGAGCGAGTGTGTGAGCGTGAGCGTGAGCGAGTGTGTGATCGTGAGCGTGAGCGAGTGTGTGATCGTGAGCGTGAGCGAGTGTGTGATCGTGAGCGTGAGCGAGTGTGTGATCGTGAGCGTGAGCGAGTGTGTGATCGTGAGCGTGAGCGAGTGTGTGATCGTGAGCGTGAGCGAGTGTGTGATCGTGAGCGTGTGTATTTGTTTCTGTGTGCGCGTGTGTATGAGCGCAGCCGTGTGTGAGCGTGTGTGTGCGCGCGTGTGTGTGTGTGTGTGTGCGTGAGCGAGTGTGTAACCTTGAGCGTGAGTGGGAGCTTATGTATTCGTGTTGTAAGCACGTGTGTATGAGCGCGGCCGCATAAGAGCGTGTGTGTGAGTGTGTAGCGTGTGTGTGTGCGCGCGCACGCGTGTACCACATCACGCTATACCACTTCACTTTCTGTTATAGTTGCTTATTAGAAGCTGAAAGGAATGCACGAAACCTCATGGATCTCAAGAAACAATTTAACTGCGAGAATTAACAATACGCATTTTCATTTGCATGCACTTTTTCCCACATATAACGATATATGTGATGTTCCAGCGATGTAGACAATAAATTTCTCGATGTGAACATTTTTTCATTAAAATGCTATATCAAAGCTGTCTTTGCCACGCATTGTTTGCAATGGCAATGTTTTGAAACTTAACGTGGAAACGTAGCTAGTCTTTCCAGGTGTTCGTATGGTAAAGTAAGGAAGAAATTACACCAAAGCCAATTCTAAAAATTATCCTTTTAGAACTACAGAGTTCATAAAAGTCACGCACCTTACTCTGTCAGACTTTCCAATTTCTAAATATTTTAAATCCTACTGCTATGAAATTAATATTTTCTGCACAGCCTCCGCTTACTGATTCAAACGATTTCATTTAGAACGCAATGATTTTGTAGTACAAAGAAACATTTTTCTGAAACTACAATTCATTTAATCACACTAAAGTTTAATAGAAATCAACAAACACACAAACACAGACGCACGCACGCGCGAGCGTCAGATTTTGGAAAGTATCATGTAGCTGAACATTTTATTTCATGTCTTGCACTATCTTTTTTCGTTAAGGGGAAGAAACACACGAGGAGTCCAAAGGCTCTCTAAGTCTCGTTTTTGGAACTCCTCAGTTTTATTCAATTGTATTTTATATTTTTACCTCTGTTACACCTTAGAGACTATAAATCGTGAAACTTATGTTTTTTCGGTTAACGGCGATAAATATTTGTTCCACTTAAGCAAGTAAGACGCTAGCGCCAACTTCAGCGAAACAGACGAAGGAGAAAAAACACGTTTTTTAACTTGATTTACGCATTTACTTACTGTTAAATGCAATTTTTTTTAATATCGTTTAAATTTAATAGTGAATGTTAATTATTCATTGATTACATAAAATATGGTTACATAGTTTGGTAAAATGTTTTAAAATACGATCAAATACTTTATACTCCTGGTAATAAAATTGTTTGAAAATATGGGTAACATATTATATACTCCTGGTACTATGTCTTCTACAATAGTTAATTCCATATGATTGTAACTTCTTAAATAAATAACATCAGAACATTTTCTTTAATATACAACTACAATAGAGATATTTGTACAAAACACCTTGAATGCATATCGGCAAAAAACAAATTTTTCTGGTTTTCATTTTTGCGAAATTCTGCAACGTAACCGATCGCGTCGGTTGTGAACCTCTTGTCCCAAAAATATTTTACTTTCAGCCTTGGTATATAAATAACAAGTAGTGGAAAGCCGCCAAAATTGGAAGGTAATTACCTGAGTCGAAAACTACAGAATTGACACTCATTAAAGGAACAGTCAGCATCGCTTCGCTAACTATAACCTAACACTTACAAAATTAGTTTCATTTCACTTCTTGTACAACTCACGCATATCGAAAGGAATGAATTTATTGTTATTCAAACAATGTAATGTCCATTTTAGTACTGACGTATACAGAGTATTGACGTACACAGTCCATGTGAGTGATGACGTACCCAGCATTGTTCTCGGAAGGAGGGAACTACAGGCATAATGTCTTGTCGGCTTGAAGTTCTTATACAGTCCGAGTATAATAAAGAATATTTCATTGATACTGAAGATAAAATTGCTGAGTTATATTGTGCGTAAATACCAAGCGAAGTGGCTCAGGGAGAAATATGTGCGCTCTTGAAATTAATAGGTTCGATTCACTCACGAATAATTATTTACGTTACTAGTAGCAAGTGAGAAAATGAGTTTCTGACGTACGAATAAAATATTGAAAGACATGGCAAATATAGTAGCAGAGGCCGAAATTTTTAAAATTATTATATAACATACGTTTTTGTACGAGTTGCGTATATTATTTTTAGTAATTAAATTTGTTCAAAGGATTGTCACTCCGACCAGTATTAAAACCCGGCCCCCTAGTTTACGCCCAGTTGCTCCAACCACTAAGCTACTGAGACAAATCAATTCTTTAATCAGGTACTTAGGCCTGATGTATTGCCCGTAATGATATACACGATGTCCCACCAACTATGGACCACTCCCATAACTTTTAAACGGTTCAGGATATCGAAATGCGTTTTCGCTGAATATTGCAGAATCATGGGGCAAGTAACATGCCGTAGAGAAATTGTCTACAATATTTTTAGTTTTCGAGAAATGTAATCATATTTAATTTTTTAAATGGAACTATATATTTTGCTCCCCAGCAATGGATAGATCATGAAAAGAGGAATAAAATGATGTATCATATGCTAGTATTTTGGTAGTAATTTGCGTATAAAATTACACTTTCTGATACGTGATTTTGAATGAAACGTATTTTGAATGAACATTTTATGTCACTTTTAAAATGTTTCTCGACACTTTTCGCTCTCCATACAACATGGCGGCCACCGTCTGGTCTGGCTATTCAAACGGAGTGTCAAACTTCTTGTGGTTACGTGGTTCGTGACACAAACTGGTGTTGCGCAGTACAGCAAAAATCGGTTCGCCAGAGTAACTCAGCAATGCGTTCCACCAAGGCAATCCTGCGCTCTCAAACTCAGTCAAAAAGGAGAGTCTGTATTGAGGTATTCCTTCCACTCACTTATGCCATACCTCTATTATCTTTTCTATTTGGTGTTTCTTGACCCTTTGTGTCTTTTTGACGCTGACACTATTAGTTTTCGAGGGCTACAAAGTCATTTTTCATCTTCACTTTCTTTCCCTTTTATTTCCTATCTACCCTTATTTCATATCTTTCTTGCTTTCCTTCATTATTTAGTTTACTTTTCTGAGGTAAGTGGGCAGATCTCTTAGCTCTGTCAAGGCAATTTGCCTAGGGGTAGGTAACCCGAAATATTGCCCAATCCTCCAGGGTGGGAGGGAGGGGGTTGAATCGTTGGGCCAGCTCTCCAGCATCCTTTAAATTTTTTTAACTCTGCTACAATCCCCGATGAAAAGCCTCGGAACAGATCTCGGTGATAAATACAGCTACGAAAACGTACTATGTTAATGGCTCCTGGAATGTGCAAGGTATATGTGCACAAGAAAATAAAGAATTCCAAGAAGTGGAAAATTTAAAGGTTGCATGCGTTTTAAATGAGGCAAAAGGAAAAGAGAAATAAACTAAACAATTTCAGAATAGTTAATTTCTACAGTAGTGTGGAAAAAGAAAGAACAAAGAGAGGTATTGTTGTCGACAAAAAGCACAGAAACTTATTAAAAGTTGGAAAGAATAAATTAAAGAATTATGACAGAAGAACTATGTGAGAACAGACAAGAAATTATCACACTTTAAGCCTATGCACCTACTGAATACGCCGACAGGAAAAGTCAAAGAACGTTTCTACGATAATTTGAGAACGGTACTCAAAAATATAATCTCACGGAAGAATATAATCCTTATGGAAAAGTAGATGACAACTAAGAGTGAAATAGTGGGAAGAAATGCTGAGGCTGCATTAAATGACGACGGTGAAAGGTTGAGTCGTATGTGTGATATGCTATTGAAAATCGGGAATGGGTTCGTCCACACAAGAAGATTTAGAGATACATTTTGGTTACTTGTATTTATGTAGAACACCTCTTTGTAACCCATATCTAAGAATTCAAAAAACTAGTGTATTGACTAGTAAATTAGTGTAGTTTCCCACCATTACAATCGTTAATGATTATAATTCACTCTTGGAATTATAGTGGTATATTAATAACGGAGAAGACCAAAGTAAATACTACTACTTACAAACTATCAATTTTGAATTTTATTTTATTCTCTTGCAACTTAATAATTGTAAACGGGACAGGCTCAGTGAAGTATCCTACGTTCTCGTTTCAGTAGTTTGTGTAGCGATTAAATTTTTGCGTACTTATGAAACAATTTTTGTCATGTAGACTAGAGATTCAGCTCGAGAAAATTGATTGTGTTCGTAGGGAATTTCACCTTCCGCAATCATGACAGGCAAAATGAAGGACGTATTTCATATTGATCCTAAAGTCAAGGCAAATATAACCATGAGATAATAAAAACTTCATTGTGAGGAAAGCTAATAACATGGTTCTATGCTACCACCAGACATTTATACTATGAACTTTATAGAAAGAATGTTACGTAAATCAGAACTGGTAAGCCAGAACTTCGACTAACATAAATTGCTAATTCGATGAACATACCAATTGTACAGTACTGGAAATGAACATTTTTTCACGGGAAATTCAGTTTGGAGTACTCGTGACAGAGTACAGCCCAAAGACGAATAGAGCGTGTCTCAGAGGTCGCTTCTCAAAACCATTTTGACCAAAAAAAAAGAACTATATCATGTTCCTACAAGAATAGACAAAATATCAAGACAAGTTAGATGATTGTATCTATTTGTAATTTGTGAACGCGGGCCCTCATAATGTGTATTGGTTATGTGGTAAACCAAACTTCCAACTGTTGTAAATAGCTGATGCTTAACACGCCAGTATGTTACACTCGATTAGAATAGTTCGGGCTGACACTCATATTCGTTTGATAATTGATCAAAGTTCATTATTTGATGAATTCCTTTATACTATTGTAATTATTACTTTATTATGGTATATTTCCACACTAATATTTTTCTATGTAAAAATAACGTAAAATTTCGTAAATCTCGCGTAAAAATAAACTTGTTTGTTTAAACTTTTTGCTGCTTTGTTCGCAAGTCGCGTTATTTTTATCGTAAAAATGTACAGTTATATCGACTTCACGCCATCACAGGAACGAATAGCCATTCTTAACGACTAGCAACCGTTCAGAATTTAACAGTCGTCTCTTAAGAACAATCGAAACAAATAATTCTAGCCAATAATGGCATATGAGTACACTTATACCAATTTCATTGATTAGTGTTTCGGACGCGTCAACTGCTAAGGAGTCAAGTGAATCTGTTTCCTCGAGAGGTGGTGGTGAACTTCCCACGCTAGATGGTGAGATCCAGCGCCGACCTACCGCCGGCTAGCGGGGGTTTTCCCCACCCAGGACAGTCGGGAAAGCACTAAGCTCCCAACCGCTCTCCCAGAATATTTAGGTAGTGCATATAACTGTGTGTGTAAAGGGTAGGATAGGACATGGAAGAAGAAAGAAAGATCGCACACGTGCGCGGCCCGTCTTTTTAGGGCGATTCGCCTGGTGTTGATCGGAGAAACCACGGAAAACTAACAAACACAACAGCCGCCGCTAGAATTCTCCTCCAGACAGTGACAGAAATCGACCCAGCTGTCTAGCTAGTGTCGACAATCCTGCCACGTCGGGACTCGAACCCTAGGACCTATCGATCAGAGGCCCTGCAATGACATCAATTGATGCCCTTAGCAACCTATCCCGGTACTTATTCCAACAAGTAATATTTCTTGGCCTACACGGACAATAACACAAATAACGTACTCGGTTGGTAGTTCCTGTTCGTCGACCTAAAACCGATAAGAACTGGAATAGGAGTCCACGCTCTATCAACTTCCTTCAGATTCTTACCAGTTATGCGAAATAATTTATAGTCAAGTGGTTGTTCATGTTGAGTCGCGTGAGAATAAATGCTATCATGATATCTACCACGTATTAAAAACATCGATGTTACAGCAATTAGTGAAGAAATTTTATAACGTTTCCAACATACTGAATAACAATTGTTTAATTCTACACCAGCTTGATAATCCTTAAATGACATTTATATTATCACTTTTTTAAATTTATTTACTGTCTCTTTGGCACAATGTTTTATCAGAGGTTTTCGAAATACATTTTATGATGCATGTAATGCCGGCCTTTCGGCCAACAGTATTTGAGGAGAGCCACACAGATACTTTGTGAAGAAGATTGGAAAGCAGTATTTCCGAAGTGATTCTTTTTAAGGCTTTTATTTAATGTTTTCGGAAGAGGAATTGGTTAATTGGGCGTGTGTATTGATAGTAATTTATGGTGGTATCAGGTTTCTTTAAGTATCGGAAGATAAATGATATTTGAATGGTAGCATTTTGCCTAGATAAAATATTTGTGGGCTTATACCAAAAGGCAAGCTAGTAGTGTTAAAACAGCAAGTACTTTCTCACCCGCACTTTCACGCAAAATTACGTGAAAAGTACTCAAATTTTGGAAAATATTGTCCATGACCTTATTTCAAAATCTATCTAGTATAATGAACATATTTCATCAAGGAAAAACATTTCTATCTTTATAATGGTAGTTCCAGAAAGTCGACTGCAAAAAAATTTGAATTTTCGCAATTTTCAAAAAATCAGTTTTAACGAAAATGAGATTCACACCATTCTCGTAAACGTCCTTCAATCTATCCAATTATAAAATTTAATAAAAAATGAGCTATTTTTTGTTTGAAAATTTGGAAAATGTCCCTATGGGTTCATGTAAAGAACCCCGCTCCCAAAAAATAAAATATTGGTTTCAAATTCAAGGTGCCGCAGCATCAGCCAGATCCATTGAGGAATGACAATTGGGTAGAAATCGACTGAACAGTTTGGCTGCGAGCGTTGTTGGGCGGGCGGGCGGACAGACAGACAGACGGACGGACGTTCTGCTGTCATTAGATTTTTAGGTATCAAGAACTCACAAAACAGGATTCTGGCTACACACGTGTTAGAGGATTTTTCTCAATTTAGCAACTGGATTTATCCACTTTTTCGTTACCAGGGCCCTGTAAGAGCTTTGTGCCAAAAATTCGCCGTTTTTTCGCGCAGCATTACACAACTTTCTCTCTTACTGCGTAAGCGGTAGCGGGAAAGTAAATGGGCGAAACATTTAGTGATGACCTGTTGTATATATTCGTTAATGGAATACAATCATCATGAACCATGACAAAACATGCCGCTTCTGGAAAATAGACTAGTTGCATCAGTAGCATCGCTCCGTGTCCCTTGCGGTAATTAACCGCTCCTTGCCGTTACGTTGCTGGTCGTTAAATACTCAAAAAGTAATTTCAATTTCTGAGGTTACTGATTTTTCAAAGCGTGAGAAATTCTTCGTTTGCAATTACACACTTGAGTCGGAGTGAAATAATAATCCAGCAAAACATCAGATGAAAAATTACAATTTGGATCGATAAACAAAATTCTTCAAATATTCCAAATACAAATAAGTCACTGGCAACGATAAACTGATGTAGGGGAAAACTACTTTTTGATAAAATGCGTTTCCCTCCAAACTGAAAGGGTAGACCCGCGTTTGGTTCAATATATATAAAAATGGAAAAAATTTGTTACTGGGTGCCATACTAAAAATATATGGTAATGTAGCATTCCAAAATAAATCCTTCGATAATTCATCTTCCACTCAAGCCGTTCAACGAGAAAATTTACCAAATTTGTGATAAATATAACTAAGATGTTCTAGAGCCTGTTTGACCTTTTATGTGATTAAAAAGGAATTGTAATGCTGGAAGCAAGTAAAGTTTCAAACAAGGAATTCCCTGTAATGTAGGGCGCATCGGGGTTGGAACACTGATCCGCTTCCAAGGACTTCGGAAGCAGAAACACAGACATTTATTACACATCATACGAGGATGATATGTTGAAAAAACAGTCAGTGGGATCAAACATCACATTAACCTGTCACGCCCGCGTGAGCAGTGGCTTGTGTTTTCCATGCAGTGTGCATTGAACTGGGAGTCTTTCATTCTAGGAGGAAGTTCTGCACATTAGGTGTCAGAGCAGAGTGACAAACATGTGCACAGACATGATCACCAATTTGTTTTGGTAATCCAATACGTTTTTTGAAATGTCGTTGCATCGCATGGAACATTCTTGTGATGGAGTAGCATTCCGAACCACGGGATACATTATTTGTGAAGTGAAAATGACAAAGAATATGAAGAATGAATAGAATATGAAGGAATATTGAATCAGTACGAAGAGTATTTTATATCAAAATAAGACACAAATTTTGTCAATAAAGATAAAAGAAAAATTGGCTTTTCAAATTTCTCACCAACTATTTTAATAAACATACACAACTTTAATTGGTATACAAATTTAATACATTTCTGTTTATTAATTCTTATAATAATTGAATTATGTTTTTCTCGTGCATTTATGTCGCGTTGCATTCCGCGATGTAAGGAATCACATTTACTGACGACTCTAATCCACGACCAAATAATTCAAAATTCTCAAAGATGTTTTCAGTTTTATATTTGCACTTAACCGTCCGACGATACGTCATACTTCACGAAAAATAAATATTTCCCCGATGAGTTGCAAAAATAGATTTTTTGAACACACATAGAAAGGTAATCACTTTTAGATAAGACAATGGAGCTTACAGTTTTTTTGTGAAAAATATTAATATACTGAAATGTAGGGTTAAGAGGGCATTCTTAGAGAAGTTAGAACATTTTGGTAGCAGTTTACTATAAAGTTAAATGCTTACTGGTCCGCAACTTTCTTCAATCTATTTTTCTAGTGGTATTGTCCATATTTTAGGCTCACATGGAAATTTATTGATGAACTACACAAAAAGAATAAATTATTTTTAAAAGTTTGTACTATTAAGAAATTAGTTCACATTTGTTTCGTTTTAATAATTCTGGGTGTTACACACCTTGATATTAGCTACGTATCGAAGTATACAGTATATAATATTTAGAATATTACTAAATATCTAAGAACCTACATTATTTTCGGTTGAAGATGAGGTCAAACAAACCTCTAAATATTACTAATTTCAAGAGGGCGTTTAGAAACTAAAATTATTAAAAATTTAAGAAATGTGAAGTCATTTGTTTTAAATAATGCAAAACTTTTCAAATAATTTAGACATTTTGAATACTACATCAAGAAATTTTACAGCATAGTCTTCCCATGTCCACCTAATAATACGCCAAATACGTAAGAACAATTTACTTTAAGCCCAGCAATTCGCTGAAGACATTTCCAGGAAGTTGTCACCTTGCACCACTACGAAGTAACGACAGCCGGGGGACGACAGGCAGGGTCTGACAGGAAGTGCTTCAGAAAATTGTCCCACGTTCCCGGAAGAGGAAGGTTTTGGGGTGCTGAAGTGCAAATTTCCAGAAATTTGCAACGCCTCTAAACTTAATTAATTTCATTTACGTAATGAAGAATGACGAAGGATGGATTAGAGGCAATAACTGAAACCAATGTCATTAAAATATTTCTTTGCCTCGATATAAGTTGTTCGGAAAATTATTATCTTGATAAAAGATAGCGAAAAGCTCTTTTCTACGAATGTGACGAATACCACACGCCAATACCTTCTACCACACGCCAATATCACGAGATTATTTTACCTTCTTCAGGACAACTAACGTTTTACAGAATGACATCATCAAGTTTTAATAATGCAGTAAAAACTGAGGCGAGAATAGATGGCCTGCAAAGTTACTGGGGTGAAGAGACTGCCGAAATTAATGCTAGTCTGATTAAACTAAAATATTTATGAATCAATTATTACATTTATTTATTCTCTTCACTACAAATTAGTGAGAATGATGAGATAGAAATTAAAATGTTATTAAATACTCTTGATGTTAATATTTTATAATGATAAGCCCTGCAACCGAAATAAATTGCAACGTAGTGGAAGAGTGATAACATTGATTCATTTCATAATATATCGGTATGATCAATTATTTCAGCACTATGATGCCATTAGCAAACACAGGAATCATTTTTTCAGAATTTTTACAGATGACAATTCCAGATTCACTTTTACACAAATAAAATAAATTTACATTAAAAAACTATATAAAATAGACACACTGAATTAAAACGTACGTTGACTGAAAAGTATTATTTAGAATTAAATTCAGACGGTGCATCTCAAACATTTTATCGCTTTTTCTACCTGCTTCTCCCTATTGGCCAATCATAAACTGTGACCCAGCGATCGATGTATGCACCTCCTAAGATAGATATGCGATGTCCAATTACGCGCATGTATGTATCATAACCTCTTTGATTTTAACATAGATTTCAGTTATTTTTAATAGTTTGCCCTTTTTAACTTTGATGGGACATAATTTCATTCGTTGAACAGTCCTATTAAATACACTCGTGATTTGCTAATTCTCAGGAAAAATCCCTCTTCGCTTCGCAAATCGAAGATTGATCAACAATGCCCAAAGCACTCGTACTGTTACCTATGATATACTTTATGGGACAAAAAGGTATTAGAGTATTTGTAATGCCTTTGTGTTTATTTGGAGTTCTGAGTAGTTATTGAAATGGTGTATTCTTCGTTTGAGGATCTGGTTCTAGTACGGTGACAATCTCATGAGGGACAGCTTCCTCCAGTGTTCAAAAACACATTCAAAACCCGTCGGTGCTCTATCACGAGATACAGAACTTAACTTCATCGCGGTATCTCAGCTAACGTGATACAACTCTGCGAACAAAAACCACTATGATATCATCACTCCATGACAGAACAATCTTCTTGGGAAAAAAAAGTTCATGACTAAGCAAACCTACAAGAAGGATATGTAGTTGTTTAGGGCTTTGAGATCTCAGAAGAGTATTGAAAGTATTGTTATTATATACTAAGAAAAATACATCATTCTAAAATACACGTATTATATTTGAGACATTTGTTCAAAAACAACAACAAAATTCGAATGAGTAACGTTGGTCATTATTATGCAACAGTGAAAATTCGTCTTTTGAAAGCAGGGCTCTCAATCCAACGATCATGCATAATGCTAGAGAGACAAATGGTTTCTAGACACTTTGTCGTAAAACTTTATTCTTGATCATTTAAACAAAAGCAAACCTCTTACACTTTCCTCTTCATCTCCCGAGGACTAACCGGTCAAGATCTATGGATCTGGCGAAAGACAGTCTTTGAACCCTGTATAAACATACGCTAAAAACTGTACGAACAGAGAAGAGGAACACGCCTTAACGAGGTATTTGTACAAGAGCTGGATTGTGTTGTTATTTTTATTGCGTGGTATTTTATTGATTTATTTTGCGTTGTTTTATTTCACCAGAAAATGATTATTCACAAAGCCCCACAAGAAGAACTACTCAAAAGTTCTAGGCACTTAGAACAGAAACTTTCACTAGATACACATATTCTTAATTATGACGTCAACACTTTGCAAGGTCATCCGCAACGCGACACGGAAGAAATCGAAGGGACATAAAACTCACAGCAACAACAGAGCTTGAGAACCTCCTGTTTAAAATATCGATGTGGTTGAGGCTCGAACCGACTCAATCCGAAATAATTACGAGGACATCACAGCAACACAACACGGAGACGATACCATAAAATGCCAGTGTTCACGGCAGTATTCGAGGTCGGACGAATAAAATGTGGTAATTCGCATTTACCCCACGGTATACAGAGAAATTCTTAATAAACACAGGATAGCGCCACGAACAAAACAGAAGCAGTACATCAAAGAGCATTCATGGCTCTGAACCGATTTCTAGAATGAACGCT
Organism: Acheta domesticus; assembly: GCA_031308135.1. Taxonomy (NCBI): domain Eukaryota; kingdom Metazoa; phylum Arthropoda; class Insecta; order Orthoptera; family Gryllidae; genus Acheta; species Acheta domesticus. Next base: position 4,413,790 of record JAHLJT010009419.1, on the reverse strand, counting down.
TCCTAACCAAAATACAAAGTTAAACCTAACCCCCGCCCCTTCTTCTTGATAATTACAGCGATGGTATAGCGTCAGACTTTCCGCGATACAGTTTAGGAGGAAATTGACATTCGAGGAATTTCCAAGGTCACATCAAGACGTGTTATCTAGGACCTCCAGACTCAAAGACCAATATGTTGCTTGATTAACCCGCGTATATTCGTGATAATCACGGAATAAACGGGTAACCAACGGAAAAATACAATATAAAAAACATAGCATAGGCAAGTCATTGGAACAACTCCAGAGCAGAAATCGGCCAAAGAAAGCAGTCTTAAATCAGTTTCTCGTGATAACCTAATTACACATAGCAACACCGGTAAGACGTTGGAACTTCACGCATCGTGAGTTAGTGTCAGGATAGTTTCTAAGATGTGAAATAGTAAACAGGCAAATCCCGTGGAAGATGTGGGCACTCGGTGGTAATCAGACACGAAGTCTTACACGAGCACAGAAAAACGTTTCAGAGGATTAGGAGTGTAAGCTGTATGAAGGCGGTGTTGCTGCCGATGACGGTGCAGTGTGCCCTACTCCCCCTGATAACCACTGCAAAAGAGCCAAAGTCAGCTCAACTCAATACAAAAGGGAAATTCAGGTGGGATGACTTTTTCAGGCTCGGGATATAATATTTTAACTCGAGAATCTCCAGACCAAAAACTCCGAGATGGTACAACTTTTAACCTACAATTTTTCGTAACCAAGGAATACCAAATCGTATCACAACACAGTTAAGCAATGAGCGTAACTTTAAAGATCACTTCGGAATCCGAGCATGAGAACTTGCGGACTAAAGAACTGAGTTGATCCCGTTTAAATCGCTTGCATGATAGCCATGAAATAACAATGATAACCATGAAACAACACAGTGCAACACAAGATAACACACAGTAAGTCAAGGCAGACACTTAAAGAAACATGACGTAATTGGAGTA
>JAHLJT010009419.1:4363697-4411819 GCA_031308135.1 Acheta domesticus | reverse complement strand
TTGATGAAAAGGAACGATTCGCAGCAAAAAACAAGGAATTGGAACTACGAATTCTGTTGAAGGAAAGTTTTTACAAAGAGGTGTCAGATTTTTTTTCTCTCTCATACAGTGATTGAGACAAAGTATCTCTTACGTTTCGTTCATAGTGTGAAACTCCTTAAAACAAGCCCTATACAACGTGTGTATAAATGTTCGTTATTATATAAATAGTTGTTATACTCATTTTTATAAAATATGGGTGTTTACAGCGAAATATAAATATCATCATAAGCAGTTAATATCATTTTTTTATGTCTTTTATTTCCATATCTCCGCATATAATTAAAAAATGAAACAATCATTTTTTGATTTTGGAGTTTTTCTTGGTGACTTGATTTTCGCAGCGTTATCTATTGGGGAATGCTTAAGACCACTTGGCAACACAATTATTACAGCGGAGAGCTGCTGAGCAGAAGGTGAAGGCGTTGATGGACGAAAGATACGCGGTATTCACGGGCGGCTTCACTGCGTGTTGCGCTACCTTTTTGAAGGCCCTTTTAGTAGGTACAGTTTTCGTGCATGTTGGAATACAGAACGCGTGCAGTCTTTTTTTAGTTCGCTTTTCAACATCTTGGTCATATAGCGACCTATGTGACTTTTAAACTGTAGGGGGAACTGTAAGGACAGCACAACACCCATGCCCGAGACGGAATTCGAACCAGCGACCCTTCGAGCCGAGGCAGCTATTACACCCGCACGTTTTCTTGAGCCCCGGAATACGTCCCCAAGTCTTTACTAACATTAGTTGAATTCAGAATAAACAGTAGGAATGAGCGTTGTTACGAAAACCTGATATCAGAAATATTCGCTCCTATGTAGTAGAAACTATTTTGCATTCAAAACTGACTGCAGATTTGATACGACAGACCTGTCAACAAAATAAACAAACCTCCCACTCCCCTCGCATCCAGCGAATCGAGGGCTCAAGAAAACGTGCACGAGTAACGCGGCCCTTCAGCCTTAACGACCTCGGCTACCCAGGTCGGCGCGTGCAGTCTTGACTGGAGGATTTCCGCATGAAAACTTTTGAGCATGGTTGATTTATATTCATACAGAAACTTATGAAGCGCCTCTTGCGGCCGAATCGGTCACTAACGGATTTGTTTACGGCGGAAACCGTACATCAGGGCTGTCAAACGAAGCGCGTGCGGGCACGCTAGCGCTCTGCAAGGGCATGCAGTTGGCTGCGGCGACGGGAAGCTCGCGCTCCCATTTCTCAGGGTAGGTGGTCATGGCGGGACACAAGAAGACGTACAAGTTTTCAGTCCGAGTGGGCACTTGATTTCGTCTGTAGTGAGTGCGGAGGTTGTGCACTTTGTTTAATAAATGTTCATCATTACTCTATAATTTTTGAAGTGCTTTTATCACATGTATTTTCATACGAAAGGTATCCACATTGTATTTCTTTAAATGTTTACTTTCAATAATAGTGTTTTTCTGAAATTATGTTGTGTAGTACTTATACTGACATAGTACGTTATTCTGGTTTATATAATATATATATATTATATATATATATATAATATATATATACTATATATAGAATATATATATTATATATATATATATATATATATATTCTCTTAAAAACGTTCATTTGAGTTATTTGAAACTAGTGTTAATAGTTCTCATACATTGCATTCTCTAACACTAAGTAGAAATCTGCGTTAATGTTTCCTTGTTGTAATCAATGCTTGTATAACTGCAGTTTCTGTTTGTATGTCAACTTCCATTAAAAGTTGATAAAATTTAATAAATGTCTCATTATGATATACCAACCCGTGTGTTTGACCCAATTCGCGGATTCGCACGAAGTTTTCTCACCCTGCTTCCCGCCTGTGACACGAGTGACTTCGCTAAGCTGATATTGCCGCGTGCCCCAAACCTTTGCAAAGTCCATTCCCGTGCTCGTTCATCTGACGGCCCTGCCGTACATACTTTTTAATTAAGTGGTTAGGTTAGGTACGATTCGTACGTTTTTTGTATTGGCGTGGGGCGTTTGAGTTCTCGGCTTTCGTGGTGAGTTCATATTACTGTCTCTTTCAAAAGTGAGATAACTGAATCTCATTTCTGCAGCCATGACTTGCTCTTTGTTTCTCTGCGCTCCTACTACAGACTTCGCAGCCGCAACCATACTTATGGAGATGATAAAGAATTGTCTTTCAATTTTTTTCTCCTTATGTTTGATTAATATTTAAAAAAAACAAGTATTAGTAATGCAGTCCTGAATGCGCGTACAGAAAATCGCATCTGAATGTACTCAGACGGCGCAATTTGATTATTCGTATGCCGCAGAGACCCTGACGGGGTCTCGGGGTAACTCTAACAGAAAACGTGCAGACCGTGAAAACATGACTATTGGCTTCTTATACTTCTGGTTTGCATCATAAAGTACAGTTTGTGTATGAGAATCTGCACCGTTGGTCATATAGCGACCTATGTGACTTTTAAACTGTAGGGGGAACTGTAAGGACAGCACAAACATCCATTCCCCGAGACGGGATTCGAACCCGCGATCCTTTCGTCTGCAGAAAACAGTACCGTTAAAAAGGCCTTAACAGTCGCATTCTAATGGGGAAAGAGGGTCGACCACGAAGCGTAGTTTTTTGCAGGTAAGGAGTCACTTTCATCAAAGATGAATTTGATTATTTGAATCTTCTTAACAGTCAGTGATACTTTCGTCTCTCAAAGCTTTTCGAATGATGGAGAAGAAAAGAAAGAATAAAAATGGAAAACGTCAGCATGCGTAATTGCTTCTTGGAGATTCCACCGTTCTCTTACAGCCAGACTTATCCATTAACACGACGAAATCTGTTTTTAGAGTGCAGAGTAGGTGGTCACAGGTTTTTAGTTTGCAGAGTAGGTGGTCACAGCGGGATGCAAGAAGACGTATAGCAAGTTTCTGTCCGAGTGGGCTCGTGATTTCGTGTGCAGTGAATGCGAAGGTTATGCCCTTTGATTAATAAATATTCATCATTACTCTATAATTTTTGAAGTGCTTTTATTAGGTGTATTTTTACACGAAAAATATGCACATCGTCTTTCTTCAAATGTTTACTTTCAATAATAGTTTTAATCTGAAATTATATTATGTAATACTTATATTAATTTAGTATGTATTTTGCTTTACATAAAACATTTCATTTTTACATAAAACATTAATTTTACTTAAAAATATTAATTTGAGTTATTTGTAATTAGTGTTAATAGTTCTCATGTATTGCATTCTCTAACATTAAGTAGAAATGTGCGTTAATGCTGTCTTGCTGTAATGATCAATGCTTGTATAACTGTAGTTTCTGTATACATGTCAATGTCCATTAACATTTGGTAAAATTTAATAAATGTTTCTTTATAATATACCTAACCCGTGTGTTCGACCCAACTCGTCCGCATTCTCACCTAAGTTTTCTCACCCCTGCTTCCTGCCTATGACACGAGTGACTTCTCTAAGCTGATATCTCCTCTTGCCCCAAACCTTTGCGAAAAGCCATTCGCGTGCTCGTTCGCCTGATGGCCCTCCTACAGAGTAAGTTACGGTAAGCTGCAAAAATCGAAGTCGATAATTCGATCGATGTACGCATTCGTTGAGGTGTCTGTCTTATCCTTTCCTTGGTAGATGTTCACAAGTATGTGGGGGATTTATTTGGGGAAATCGAGTCTAAATTCCACAATAGATTCGACTTTCCAAACTTTCCAAAATAGTTTCGAAAGTTTGTTCAACTACTTGATGACTACCCAGTACAAGTGTTCATTTTAACAACTGAGAAAAATGGCGATATGTTTTAAATTTTATGTCCCTAAGAAATAAGACAACCGAGTGAAGTGGCTCAGTGCATAGCGTGCTGACTTCGCAGTCGGGAGATTAGGGTTCGATCCCCGGGCCGACCATCGTGACCAGGGTTTTTCGTGGTTCCTTCAGTCATGAAGCGAATGCTGGGATGGTTAAAAATGTCACGATCACCTCTCCCCACCTCACCTCCCACCGTCATCCTTGTCTTTTTACCCCTTATTATCACCCTACCACCTCATTCAGTAACATAAAGAAAAGCAAAACTACACTGATTATATCATCCCAAGAAAACCCATCTTGATAATATTGTGGAGCCATCTAGATGGGTCCTCTACCTTTTTAAATGCATCTTTGTCCGTAACGTCATTTTTATTAGGGATTAAACATATTTATTTAAATTGAATGTTTTATTACGTTAGAATAGAGGAATTCTTTCAATACATCACGGAGGTCGGGAGGCAGCCCCCTGACCTCCGTCTATGCTCACGTGTGTGGCGCTGAATCAAATCCGTTTATCTTTCGACGCGTCAGTTTTGAAGTGAGCAACTTCCCGCGAGGTGGGCGGAGCGGTCTTCGGGGACTGGCACTCGGACGCAGAGCTACTTATCAGCTGACGGCGGCGCGAAGTGGACGAAGGAAGCGTTCCCACACGCGACATTAATGCGTTTCTTGCTACATTTTGACGGGCACGATTGTCAGTTGCTTTACGAGAGAGAACTGGGATGGAGATTTCACGAATTAAAATAAAAATTATGTTAAATATTAAGTTAAATTGCCACCAAAACGTTTTTCAACTATCCAAAGTACTTAGATTAATACATTTTGTATCAATACGTAATGATTCGTCTTATTCGAGAATGATTTTTGAGCTAGTTTTCACAGAAACTATTCAATTTTCGAGAAACTTTATTTGACATTATTAAAAGCACATGTACTCATAAATATATTAACAATATATTAAATATAATAAAACAAATCTACGCTAATGTAAATATTAACGACATAAGAGACAAATAAAAAAATTGCAATTTTTGTAATTTTTGAAAAAACAAAAGAATAGAGAAATGTGGCGTTTATATAATCCCATAGAGTACATTTAGTACTATACCTAACAGAAGTTTAAAGAAACATTTTAGGACAGTTTTTGAGAAAACTGGTTTTGTAATGTTTTACAATTGCAAATATTGCGTGCAATATTGAGCAAGAATTACTACAATTTTCAAAAAAATGTACACGACCTTCATGAAAGAACTCACTTTTGACAACAAATTTTATTTGAAGGAAAAATCTCCATCTTCAATTTTATAGTTGTAGGCAGACGCCGAATAAATTTCAAACTTTGTCATTTTTCCGAAAATTCAAAGTAACCGTGAAAATGGGACCTATGCCACCTTTAAGTGTATTTTATTATATTCTTACAAGAAATTTAAAGAAATTTGAAGCCGTTTTGGAAAAATTTTTGAAAATGTCCGCGAGGCTTCATGTAAAGTTCCCCCAAATTTTGAAGAATATTTTTCGAAATCTCGGTGCCTCGAGTGGAACCAGATCAGCTGCGGAATATTCATTTTGAAATAAATCGTACTTATGGTTTCGGCGCTACGGTTGTTCGCAGACTGACAGACAGACGGACGGACGTTTTGAAAAGAAATACTTTTCGGTATCAGGCGAACCGAAACCAAGTATTTCCGTTGCATTCTCGAAATTGATTTTCCGCAGCATTACATAACTTTCTCTATACTACGTATATACTCCGTATATACGTACGTATACGGGAAAGTAAAAAGACGTGTTCCGTCGCGATATGCTTCTAATAAGGTCATTCCTCTTTTGCCTAAATAGTATCAAAAGCCGCGAAATATTCACAAAGAGTTTCAACAAATTGCGAATAAAAACAGGGATTTTGCGAACGTCGGTACTAAAGATGTCAAAACAGGTGATTGTATTTGTGACTTGGAAATGTTTGCTGCATTCTGGAACTGCAATGCTAGTTGAAGGTTTTCTCAAATAAAGGAGGATGGGACATTTGAAATTGGGAGATCGGGTCATTGCTCGACCTTAATGATGTGGAAGACACTGCATTGATTGATTATCTTCTTTGTTTTCAGGCGCGTTAACTGTACATATTAACCCAGTAAGTGTAGTGCGAATTATATTCCGGGATGTGGTTGCGTTCATTCCCCTTTAGAACATGATATCCGGCGCCCGACCAACAAGCTCCGACATAATTGGTAGTATTGTTCATGTGTGAAAATAAGGGTGAGGATAGGGCAAGGAAGAGGAAGGAAAATATTGTGCGCGGTCCGTGTATTGTTTATGAGGGTACTGCTCCATCATTCGCCTGGTGTTAAATGGAGAAATCACGGAAAATTACCGATCAGAGCAGCGGTTAGGCAACACTAGGACTCAAACCCTAGACCGGGAGAGTTGGCTCAGTTTATTAACAATGTCATTGAAGTGCCTCTGACCGGGAGGTCCTGGGGTTTGATTCTGGACGGTGGCAGGATTTTCGACACCAGCCAGATAGGTGGGATTCTGTTGCTTTCTGGAGGAGAGTTCCAGCGGCCGGCTACTCTGATCGGTAGTTTTCCGTTGTTTCTCCGGTCAATACCTGGCGAATGCCGGAACAATACCCTAACAAACGGCCACGAACCATGGCGTGGTCTTTGCTTCCCATTCCCTGTCCTATCCTCACCCCTTACTTACACACACTTACACTAACATGCACTACACTACCACGCATACCGGGAGGCCGGTCGGGAGCTTAGAGCTTGTCCCGTCTGGCGCGGTGCTTTGCTGGTGGGAGATACCTGGTTGGAGAAAACCACGCTAGCTGACGGTAGGTCGGCGCCGGAGCCCACCATACAGCGGGGCAAGATCTCCACCACGTCCAGAACAAAACCATGCACTTACGGGACTAATGACCTTAGCAGTTGACGCGCCCGAAATCAATCAATCAATCAATGAAAGCCTAGATCTTGCAGGATCACAGCTGAAACAGCTGTTCCCTTAAGCCATCGCAGCCGAGCAATGCACTCATCGTTCTGACCTACGGGTAAGACTGTCTGGATGGGAATTGGACCGGGAAATGGAACTGGATACTTAATTTTTTTTTCAAATACTTCAAAACTAATAATTTTTAAACGATTAATGTGTAAATGTATAACAAAAGGTTGAATGTAAAAACGAACAAAGAAATAATATACAAAATTGCAAATTCTAATTTACAACGCATACGGCTGTCTGAAGTGCAGTAAATTTGCAGCAGGCTATTTTGTTTGTCACCAAATTATAGAAAAACTACTCGTATTTTCAAAAAATTAAGCAAGACCTTATTTGAAAACGTATTTTTGATAAATACATTTCATTTACTGCTATCTATTGTCACCCAAAGTACATTCTGTTGACACTTTGTTAATTTTTCGGTTTCCTAATAGTAGAATAAAAATATTAATTTTAGAATATTAAAGAACACAAAAACCTCGTCCTAATGGCAATTTTCTTGTAAAAATTTGTAGCCATTTTTAAGAAAATGGCGTTTAAGCGATACTAAAAATGCGAAATTTGAAACTCTTTTTCACAGAAAATGTTTGAGTTTTCAAAAAACTTCAATTGGAATCATTTGAAGCACTTACACTCACAAATATATTAATGTTTACAAAGTGCATATAGGAAGGTGCTCAAAAAAATTCATACTTTGGCTAATTTTCGAAAATTCAGAGTTAACCGTGAAAATCGGACCTATGACCCCTTCATAAGTGTATTTTAGTTTATACTTACAAGAAATTTAAAGAAAAAATTTGGAGCCGTTTTTGAGAAAATTTGAAAATGTCTGGGGGGAGGCTTCATGTAAAGGAACCCCAAAAATTAATGAATGTCTTTAAAAATCGCAGAGCTTCGCCTCTAGACCGATTGACAGGGGAGTCATCAATTTGGAAAAAATCCTATGTATTGTTTGGGCGCTAGTGTTCTGCACATGTACTGGACAGACGGAGAGACGGGCGGACGGATGGTCGTTTTGCCGTTAATTGCTTTTTCGGTATCAAGGACCTACAAAACAGTGATTCTGGCTACACCACGTGTTAAAGAGTTTATTTTACTAAATTATTAGCAACTGGATTTAGCTATTTTTCATTTGTTACGAAGACCCGGCAATGATTTTTGTTTCTGCCGAAAATTCGCCGTTTTTTCGCGCCGCATTACGTAGCTTTCACTATAGTACGTATTTTACTCCGTGTATACGTATGTATACGGGAAAGTAAAAATAGTGTAGACAAATAAATAAATAAGAAAAAAACAAATTTACATGAGCAAACTGAAATACTGATTTTGAGGCAGATGGAGGCCTCGGCTCAGACAAAATAGCGAGGTTGAGGGCATTCCACGTTTTTTAAAGTAAAGCTCTCAATAGAAAGGAGGGGAACGTGCTTTTTTCTGAGAAATGGCCATTAGGGGAAAGGCCCGGCTTCTGATCGAGAAAAGTTGGGCGAGGTGGTTAATGTGCGTGGGACGCGGCCAGCTTTAGGAGTGAGAGAGAAGGAATATTTTCATTCAAAATAGTATGTTCAGGATTGTTATGCATGGTTTCTAATTAGTGTGTATGAGTTTATCTGTTTTCAAGTCCCAACATTTTTACGTCATTGTCTGCATTAAATGAGTGTTCTTGTTCTAAGAGATGATTTGGGGTGATTTTTTTCATTTCATTCATGATTCATGTTGTGGACTCCACATCATTTCCTACCATAATGATAGCATTTATCTTTCATTTCCCAAAGAGTACACTCTATTAGTTGCAGTGAAGTGAAGTGAAGTGATTTCATTTCGTGCTGTATGTTTCGCTACTCCAAAACGTCGTTTATAGGCTATTCTGAGAACGTTGGTATTTGTTTAATTATGTTAACAAGTGTTTTACGAGTTATAAATGTAATAATTATTATAAATATTGTGTATTGCTGTATTGCAATGTTAGGTAAAATGTTTATCCATATTTGTCTGAATATAATTATGAGTTAATGGGTGCAGGCTGGTGTGTATCGGAGGTTTCCTAGATCTTTGTATGATATGTATCTACGCATGTTTGTTTCTATGTATAAATATTTGTGTAATATGTAAGTTTATTTATCTAAATGTTAGTATATATGTATTTTCATTTGTTGTATTTATATGTAAATGCATTTGCATGTTCTAAGTAATGACACAGTTAATTGGTTTTTTATATTGATTTTTCATGTATTGTTTTTACTTGTAATTGTGTTGGTAATTGTAAATGTACTTTCATGTTTCCACATACTGCCATCATGTTTCAACATCTGCCCAATCTATATACTATACAGGGTGGCCGGGAAGGAAACGTCGAAACTTCGAAAATAAGCTCTTCAGACAATTCTAAGCATATTTTGTCTAATAAACTACATCGTTATTCCGACTGGTTGGGCCGCAATAAGCACTCAAAAGTTAGTTTGAAAAACTGATTTCTAGGCAAAAATTTGCATTATAGAAGCATAAAAACACTCCAGAAACATGTAAATTGTTTATTATTTACAACAGAAATGAATATATTTGCTCAGACAGAAAAAATAAGCGAGAACTAAAAAAGCAGTCAAATTGTGTAAATTGGGTGCTTTTTTATTTCTCGCTTAATTTTTCTTTCTGAACAAACATATTAATTTCTTTTGTAAATAATGTACAACTTTTATGTTTCTGGAGTGTTTCTATGCTTCTAGAATGCAAATGTTTGCCTAGAAATAATTTTTTCAAACTAACTTTTCAGTGCTTATTGAGGCTCAACCATTCGAAATATCCACGTAGTTTTTTAGTTAAAATATGCTTAGAATTGTCTTAAGAGCTTATTTTCGAAGTTTCGACGTTTTCTCCCCGGACATCGTGTATAAAACAGGAAGTTGGTATGTATATAAGAGCAAAACTCCAACACCGTTGGACCGATCTCCAGGAAAGTTGGCACTTCTACGTGTTTTTTTCACCGAGAAGGTTTACGTGTTGTTAATATTGTTGTAACTCCACTACGTGGCGCTACATATTCACTACATATCCACTACATATTCACGTCAAATGCAACCTGCAACACACTCGGCAGCATTTTGAATCTATATCGTTAAATAACTACTAAACGAGGCGTTCTAGGGCCTTAAAAACTAAAATTGTCTGGAAGAAGGCCTCAAAGAAACGTCTCTCATACTGTAATCTACAGAAAGAACTCTTCCTCAACATTCTATCACATTTTTGCTGGTACGGCGCTTCCCGATATTACCTCACCTTCTCAGAGACGTGCAGAATCTGCAAGTAAATGTGATTGAGGAGAGACAGAGAGAGAGGCAGAGACAGAGACACACAGAGACAGACAGGGACAGGGTGTGGGAGGGAAGGAGAGACAGTGAGAAACGGAGATGTCAGGGGAAACCGGGATATGAAGGGCAGAACAATGTCTGCCGGGTTTTCCTACATGTAGAATAAAGCTTACATCTATTAGCGACACCAACGAAGTGTACACGAATATTTCACAATAATTTCCTACTCTAAAGAAAAGGTTTCCGCTACATATATTTATTTTGTACAAATATGCGACTTTCTTCCATTATACATGTATATTTCACATCAGTGTTACAAGGAATGTCAGCATTATTTATGCTGAAGGTAAGTAATTTCTGCCGCAAAATGCAATAGTAGGCACAATCGTTTGCACAGTCAGTTTGTGACGTGTGACATTTCTTTCGTAAATGTATTTCAAAGCACTTCATTGCTCCTTACCATTTCGTTGACGTATTCGTCGGCTTCTCATAACCTGTAAATCTGCTCATTGCCGCTGACAGGGAGGTCCTAGGGTTCGTGCTCTGGAGTTGAATTGTAGCGGCTAACTGCTCCAAATGATCTTACACGCAACACTCGCCGTGCTGAATGCTCGGATTGACATGAAATTTCACCAGCTGATAGAACACCATGCAAAACCTACAATCGCAAATTTTGAAGTGCTATGGAGTATTATAAATAGTGTTTAATAGGCATTTTTTATCAGGACCTTTCGTGACCTTCGCGCTTCCCGCAGCGGGCGAGCCGTTGCTTCGGCAGCGCTAGGAACGTTACGCGGCGTCTATCAGCCGGTGTCAAATTTCCTAGCGCGTTCGTTCCATCTGAACCTGCAAAGTGAACACCCGTTTTTGTCACCCCGCCTGCCCTCCAAGTAACTGTGACCTTGCCGACAGGCCGACAGTGCAGGCGCGATGTATGAGCGAGCGTACCAGCGGTGAGCAGCGATTTCCGCCCTTCCTCGGTCGGTAAGGTCAAGAAAGGTTCCAATACTAATTATCGCAAAAACGCTACTTGCAATGCTTCATAGCATGTAAAAATTTGTATGTAGGGGTTTTGAAAGGTGCTGAACAAGCTGGTAAAATCTCAAGTCAATCCGAGTATCCAGTACGGTGAGTGTTGTGTGTTAGCAGTTGAAGCGCCAGGAATCACTAATCTATCAGTCTAAATCTGCTGTTTAGAATGAGTTAAATTCGTCAATTTAATGCGTAGTACCACTGAAAAAAAACCAGAAGAAATGTTCTTTGATGGAACGCAAATGACAAGTTTGTGAATTGACGGAACTAAACAGCGCATAACCGCAGCTGTTTATCGACTGCAAGCATGACGCAGCTGTCAATGTCACCTTGGGCTGATATTCAGAAATGAGGTGTACATTCCGGAGTATACAAATAACCTTTCGTGTCTATCAGCAGTGCTTCGTTGGAACTCGGAAAAGCGTTCCGACTAAATACGGCTGTGACGATACTCGAAAATTACGGAAAACAGTTCGGTATCTACCCATGCCTCTGCGGACAAAAAGTATGGAATTGATTAGATATAATAAAACATAGTATAATTGCATTGAGATTTTACGCATCAAGTGCTTCATTCTGTGTTTATTTCTAAGAACTTGCGTCGTATTTAAAAAACATTCTGTTCAGCGCTTGTCTAACATTTTAGTCCCAGAGGCGAATTTCCACGAATGCATAAGCGATCAAAAAAATCTTTTTCAGAACGTAATTTGCTGGTGAGGAAGTCTCATTTGTTTGTTTTCATTAACGCATTCAAAAAGGTGAACCTTACTTTCTTTGGATTGTATCAGTATTCTTTAGGTATAGTATGCAGAAAAATGTCTTTAATTATTTTTTTATTGTATCCAAAATTCGTAATCTCAGTTTGTTTTAGTTATAACAAAATTTGATAGGACACTGATAATTCTGAAGATACAATATATCATAAATCTTATTGCTCGTTCATTTCTTCTGGTATTCAAAACTTTGAACTTAAGTTTCTTCTTGATTGTCGTAAAGGTGGGAGTAATTGTTGTTAGAGATGAAGTGAATGGCATCAATTTGTGCTAAGGTGTTTAATTTTTTGTATCCAAAATACCAACTTTATTTCAATGACAATCCTCAAGGACAATGAGACATTTGAACTCGAAATATTCCTTATTTCGCAGTCTCGAAATTGTAAAATATTTCGCACAAGAATCATGGAAAATTATATTAAGAACAATCTATTGCTCTTTGCTTAAAATATTTACAGATTATTTACATGTGTGTCATATATTCTCGAATATCAGCCTTTTATTCTTCAGACCTTTGCTACAAAAATAGAGAACTAATCTAATATCCAGTATCTCGAAATAAAGCGAAATCATTTTTTCAAAAACTGTATTTTATTTTTCAAAATAACAACTTGATATATATTTATATCCGACATCACTCTTGCGATTTTATTAGGACCGCTGACAATGAAAACTTTGGGGAAGTGGAAATTTTAAACAACAATATTGCAACGAATAGCATAACAAATACATACCAAAGTTTTCCTAAAATTCCATGTAAAAAATTGAAATGCCTTATACTCGAAGATGGGAGCTGTATTGAAGAAAATATAGTAAGAATAATTTAGAAATTAAATTAATTTCCAATTGATAATTTTTCGAAATAATGGATCCTGAAAATGTCTCACGGAGACAACGTATTTGATCAATTGCGGAACAGTTTCGAGTTGGCGGGGCACAGCGGGCAGTCGGTGAGAACAAAAATATAACAAGTGTAATTATATGCAACGCATATACACATCGAATATACGATGTATGTATGTGTGCGTAATACAACTAGTGGAAACCCTTGCGAATAAATTGCACGGGGAGTTTAAAGCCGAATCTAATTTTATTTGCCCGGGTATGAATTTTTCATATTCATCTATTCAGGCAGGGAAACAAGTGAATTCCTAAATAATTCATTTTAATTAAAATAAAATGATCAACAATAATGTATCTGCACCCTGACTTGCCCTGCCCTATGATCAACTGAACAAATCCACTCTGAATCTTTCCACACTCCTCGGCCTGCCCTGCCTCGCCTAACCTTCTCCTGCCCGCCTTGTTCGCCACGTCCAGCACAATCACCGTTGCTATCATCCTGAACATGTCATCTGAGAATTGTGGTGGAATGGAAACACTTTTTAAAAAAACGGAAATGCTGCATTCAACGGCACAATCAAACATTGTGAACAAAATATCCGCTGCGATTTCACTTCCATGGTACCGCCAGAACTGGTTCTTTTCGTCTCCGCCAGATTGTGCTAGATGTGGACATTTTTCTTCTTCTTTTTTTAACTTTTTGAATATTTATATTGAAACATGTAAGTTCAGTCTTCGGCGTCTTCCAGCTTCCAAGCTACACCTTATTTACACCTTACTTACACCTTATTTAGACTTAGTAGTTCATCCAGAAAAGAGATATTTACATAACATGTTTTAGAAATAATAATATGATTAAATATTCAGTACATTTTACATTGTGAGAAATATTTTAAAATGCAATTTTATGTCGAATATCGTAGTTTTCGCGAAAACGAAGATGCGAGTCGGGTGGCGACGTGCCGGGACGAGGCGAGGGGGAGGGGCGCGGGGGCGTGGGCGCACGGGCCGCCGCAGTGGGCGAGGCGCCGGGGGGAGGGGCTGGTGAACCTGAACTTGCTCGGTGCTTGGCGGCGGGGGTGGTGCGCGCGGGCGCCAAAGCCGCGGCCGCCGCGCCGCTGCCCCCACCGGCGGCATGACGTCACGGCTGCGCGGGCGGGGAGGCAGGCCAGGCCCCCTCCACTTCGGCGCCGCCGCCGCCGCCGCTGCCCGCTCAGTCTGCCGAGCGCGCCGGTCCGCCGCGCTACGCCGCTCTTACCTGCACCGCCCGCCCGCCCGCGCGCGCTCGCTGGCCCGCTCGCCCGCTCGCCCACCGCCCGCCGGTCGCCGCCCTCGCCCGCGGGGAGGCCGCGGTGGTGACGCGCAGTGATGTGACCGCCGGGGCGGGTGGTGCCTCCTGCTCCGCTGGAGAGAGGCCGTGTTCCGCGCCGCGACCGCCGCCGGCGTCTGTGCGTCCGCCCGCGCGAGCGCCGCCTCCAGTGCGCCAGTGCCCGTCCCCCCACGTGCGCGGGGCCATGCCCTGGCTGTGAGCGCCCGCCCCCGCCCGCCCCGGGGGGCATGCCGCCCCGCCCCTGCCCCCCGCCCCCGCCCGCCGCCGCCGCCGCCCCCGCGTCACCGCAACCTCGCCCGTCCCGCTAACAGGTACTAAGATTAACACTGTTTACTTTGGCCGCCGCCCGCCGCTGGAAGCCGCCACGGAAATATCCTTTCGCCAACACACAAAATACCTCGGAATTACAGGCGGGCGACGACACCCCCTGCGCAGCGCCTCGCCCCGCCCGGCGCCTTGGAGGGCCGGCCCCACGTGCGGCGTGGCCTTGGGGCGCAGATAAGACGCCTGCGAGGGAGAGGAGCAGCGTCTTATCGGGCGGCAGGTGGGCGCGGCGCAGCGACCGCCAGTCGCCGGCGGACGCGCGAGACATGAGCAGCAGCCGGGAGCCGCTCCGTCGCCCCCGGACGTGCACGACGCGACGCAGCGGAGGAGCCGGCATGCCCCCGCGGCGCGCGGGCGCGTAAGCGAGCGGGCGGCGGCGGCGGCGGCGGCGGCGGGCGAGCGCGCGGCCCCCCTGCCCCCGCGCCGGCCCCCCACCCCTCCACGCGTATGGAGGCGAACGGCACCGCGGGGCTGCGCTACGACCAGGGCGAGACGGTGGCGATCGCGCTCGTGCTGTCATGCATCATCGTGGTGACGATCGTGGGCAACATCCTGGTGTGCGTGGCGGTGTTCCTGGTGCGCAAGCTGCGCCGGCCCTGCAACTACCTGCTGGTGTCGCTGGCCGTGTCGGACCTGTGCGTGGCGCTGCTGGTGATGCCGATGGCGCTGGCCAGCGAGATCTTCGAGGCGTGGCCGTTCGGGCCGTTCGTGTGCGACCTGTGGGTGTCGTTCGACGTGCTGTCGTGCACGGCGTCCATCCTCAACCTGTGCATGATCAGCGTGGACCGCTACTTCGCCATCACCAAGCCGCTGGAGTACGGCGTGAAGCGCACGCCCAAGCGCATGGTGGCGTGCGTGGCGCTGGTGTGGCTGTTCGCCGCGTGCGTCAGCCTGCCGCCGCTGCTCATCCTGGGCAACGAGCACCAACACGAGGACGGCAGCCCGCGCTGCGACGTCTGCCAGAACTTCGGCTACCAGATCTACGCCACGCTCGGCTCCTTCTACATCCCGCTCACCGTCATGATCGTCGTCTACTACAAGATCTTCCGCGCGGCGCGCCGGATCGTCATGGAGGAGCGGCGCGCGCAGTCCCACCTCGAGACGCACAACTACGTGGAGATCAGCGTGCGCAACGGCGGCGGCCCGCCCGAGGCCCGCCTCGCCGCGGCCTCCTCGGCCTCCTCGCCCGCCGCGCGCGCCCCGCAGCACCGCCCCAGCACCACCAGCACCACCACCACCGTGAGTACCGCCGCGCGCCCTTCCACGCCCTCCCAGGCGGGCAACTCCGATTACGCAGCGGTTCTTCGAGTGTCTTCCATGTTCTGCCTGTGTTGTGCTGTGGTATTTCTTGAGTATAACGAAAATAAGTGGTTAAATAGTGGACCTGATCGGTCGTTTGGGCTGAAGAAGCGTCGGATAAAATGCTGTCTTGAGGGTGAAATGACCTACGACGTGAATTTGCTGTTGTGTTGTGGTGCCCCTGGCATGGTTTTGTTGCCGTAATCATGACCGAAGTTCACCACGTCACCGTCACGAACACCACTGTCACGACCTCTTATTCAGCCACTGGACACAGTAGCCGGTCTATTCACATTTTAGGGGTGCAACAACTAGGACCTGTGATCTGTGGGTTCTTCTACTCCAAATTACGTCATGTTTCTTTAAGTGTCTGCCTTGACTTACTTGTGTTATCTTGTGTTGCACTGTGTTGTTTCATGGTTATCATTGTTATTTCATGGCTATCATGCAAGCGATTTAAACGTGGATCAACTCAGTTCTTTAGTCCGCAAGTTCTCATGCTCGGATTCCGAAGTGATCTTTAAAGTTACGCTCATTGCTTAACTGTGTTGTGATACGATTTGGTATTCCTTGGTTACGAAAAATTGTAGGTTAAAAAGTGTACCATCTCGGAGTTTTGGTCTGGAGATTCTCGAGTTAAAATATTATATCCCGAGCCTGAAAAGTCATCCCACCTGAATTCCCTTTTGTATTGAGTTGAGCTGACTTTGGCTCTTTTGCAGTGGTTATCAGGGGGAGTAGGGGCACACTGCACCGTCATCGGCAGCAACACCGCCTTCAATACAGCTTACACTCCTAATCCTCTGAAACGTTTTTCTGTGCTCGTGTAAGACTTCGTGTCTGATTACCACCGAGTGCCCACATCTTCCACGGGATTTGCCTGTTTACTATTTCACATCTTAGAAACTATCCTGACACTAACTCACGATGCGTGAAGTTCCAACGTCTTACCGGTGTTGCTATGTGTAATTAGGTTATCACGAGAAAACTGATTTAAGACTGCTTTCTTTGGCCGATTTCTGCTCTGGAGTTGTTCCAATGACTTGCCTATGCTATGTTTTTTATATTGTATTTTTCCGTTGGTTACCCGTTTATTCCGTGATTATCACGAATATACGCGGGTTAATCAAGCAACATATTGGTCTTTGAGTCTGGAGGTCCTAGATAACACGTCTTGATGTGACCTTGGAAATTCCTCGAATGTCAATTTCCTCCTAAACTGTATCGCGGAAAGTCTGACGCTATACCATCGCTGTAATTATCAAGAAGAAGGGGCGGGGGTTATAGGTTTAACTTTGTATTTTGGTTAGGAAGCGTTCATTCTAGAAATCGGTTCAGAGCCATGAATGCTCTTTGATGTACTGCTTCTGTTTTGTTCGTGGCGCTATCCTGTGTTTATTAAGAATTTCTCTGTATACCGTGGGGTAAATGCGAATTACCACATTTTATTCGTCCGACCTCGAATACTGCCGTGAACACTGGCATTTTATGGTATCGTCTCCGTGTTGTGTTGCTGTGATGTCCTCGTAATTATTTCGGATTGAGTCGGTTCGAGCCTCAACCACATCGATATTTTAAACAGGAGGTTCTCAAGCTCTGTTGTTGCTGTGAGTTTTATGTCCCTTCGATTTCTTCCGTGTCGCGTTGCGGATGACCTTGCAAAGTGTTGACGTCATAATTAAGAATATGTGTATCTAGTGAAAGTTTCTGTTCTAAGTGCCTAGAACTTTTGAGTAGTTCTTCTTGTGGGGCTTTGTGAATAATCATTTTCTGGTGAAATAAAACAACGCAAAAATAAATCAATAAAAATACCACGCAATAAAATAACAACACAATCCAGCTCTTGTACAAATACCTCGTTGAGGCGTGTTCCTCTTCTCTGTTCGTACAGTTTTAGCGTATGTTTATACAGGGTTCAAAGACTGTCTTTCGCCAGATCCATAGATCTTGACCGGTTAGTCCTCGGGAGATGAAGAGGAAAGTGTAAGAGGTTTGCTTTTGTTTAAATGATCAAGAATAAAGTTTACGACAAAGTGTCTAGAAACCATTTGTCTCTCTAGCATTATGCATGATCGTTGGATTGAGAGCCCTGCTTTCAAAAGACGAATTTTTCACTGTTGCATAATAATGACCAACGTTACTCATTCGAATTTTGTTGTTGTATTTTGAACAAATGTCTCAAATATAATACGTGTATTTTAGAATGATGTATTTTTCTTAGTATATAATAACAATACTTTCAATACTCTTCTGAGATCTCAAAGCCCTAAACAACTACATATCCTTCTTGTAGGTTTGCTTAGTCATGAACTTTTTTTTCCCAAGAAGATTGTTCTGTCATGGAGTGATGATATCATAGTGGTTTTTGTTCGCAGAGTTGTATCACGTTAGCTGAGATACCGCGATGAAGTTAAGTTCTGTATCTCGTGATAGAGCACCGACGGGTTTTGAATGTGTTTTTGAACACTGGAGGAAGCTGTCCCTCATGAGATTGTCACCGTACTAGAACCAGATCCTCAAACGAAGAATACACCATTTCAATAACTACTCAGAACTCCAAATAAACACAAAAGGCATTACAAATACTCTAATACCTTTTTGTCCCATAAAGTATTATCATAGGTAACAGTACGAGTGCTTTGGGCATTGTTGATCAATCTTCGATTTGCGAAGCGAAGAGGGGATTTTCCTGAGAATTAGCAAATCACGAGTGGTATTTAATAGGACTGTTCAACGAATGAAATTATGTCCATCAAAGTTAAAAAATGGGCAAACTATTAAAAATAACTGAAATCTATGTTAAAATCAAAGAGGTTATGATACATACATGCGCGGTAATTGGACATCGACATATCTATCTTAGGAGGTGCTATACATCGATCGCTGAGTCACAGTTTATGATTGGCCAATAGGGAGAAGCAGGTAGAAAAAGCGATAAAATGTTTGAGATGCACCGTCCTGAATTTAATTCTAAATAATACTTTTCAGTCAACGTACGTTTTAATTCAGTGTGCTCTATTTTATATAGTTTTTAATGTAAATTTATTTTATTTGTGTAAAAGTGAATCTGGAATTGTCATCTGTAAAAATTCTGAAAAAATGATTCCTGTGTTTGCTAATGGCATCATAGTGCTGGAAATAATTGATCATACCGATATATTATGAAATGAATCAATGTTATCAACTCTTCCACTACGTTGCAATTTATTTCGGTTGCAGGGCTTATCATTATTAAAATATTAACATCAAGAGTATTTAATAACATTTTATTTCTATCTCATCATTACTCACTAATTTGTAGTGAAGAGAATAAATAAATGTAATAATTGATTCATAAATATTTTAGTTTAAATCAGACTAGCATTAATTTCGGCAGTCTCTTCACCCCAGTAACTTTGCAGGCCATCTATTCTCGCCTCAGTTTTACTGCATTATTAAAACTTGATGATGTCATTCTGTAAAACGTTAGTTGTCCTGAAGAAGGTAAAATAATCTCGTGATATTGGCGTGTGGTAGAAGGTATTGGCGTGTGGTATTCGTCACATTCGTAGAAAAGAGCTTTTCGCTATCTTTTATCAAGATAAATAATTTTCCGAACAACTTATATCGAGGCAAAGAAATATTTTAATGACATTGGTTTCAGTTATTGCCTCTAATCCATCCTTCGTCATTCTTCATTACGTAAATGAAATTAATTAAGTTTAGAGGCGTTGCAAATTTCTGGAAATTTGCACTTCAGCACCCCAAAACCTTCCTCTTCCGGGAACGTGGGACAATTTTCTGAAGCACTTCCTGTCAGACCCTGCCTGTCGTCCCCCGGCTGTCGTACTTCGTAGTGGTGCAAGGTGACAACTTCCTGGAAATGTCTTCAGCGAATTGCTGGGCTTAAAGTAAAATTTCTTACGGTATTTGGCGTAATATTAGGTGACATGGAAAGACTATGCTGTAAAATTTCTTGATGTACTATTCAAAATGTCTAAATTATTTTGAACAGTTTGCATTATTTAAACAAATGACTTCACATTTCTTACATTTTAATAATTCTACGTTCTAAAAAACCTCTTGAAATTAGTAATGTTTAGAGGTTTGTTTGACCTCATATTCAATTGAAAATAATGTAGGTTCTTAGATATTTAGTAATATTCTAAATATTATATACTATATACTTCGATACGTTGCTAATATCAAGGTTTCTAACACCCAGAATTATTAAAATGACACAAATGTGAACTACAGTACCACAGTACACTACTACAGTACAAACTTTTAAAAATAATTTAGTCTTTTTGTGTAGTTCATCAAGAAATTTCCATGTGAGCCTAAAATATGGACAATATCACTAGGAAAATAGATTGAAGAAAGTTGCGGACCAGTAAGCATTTAACTTTAAGTAAACTGCCGCCAAAATGTTCTAACTTCTCTGAGAATGCCCTCTTACATTGCATTTCAGTATATTAATATTTTTCACAAAAAAACTGTAAGAGCCCCATTGTTCATATCTAAAAGTGATTACCTTTCTATATGTGTTGCAAAAAATCTATTTTTGCAACTCATCGGGGAAATATTTATTTTCGTGAAGTATGACGTATCGTCGGACGGTTAAGTGCAAATATAAAACTGAAAACATCGTTGAGAATTTTGAATTATTTGGTCGTGGATTAGAGTCGTCAGTAAATGTGATTCCTTACATCGCGGAATGCAACGCGACATAAATGCACGAGAAAAACATAATTCAATTATTATAAGAAATTAATAAACAGAAATGTATTAAAATTTGTATACTAATTAAAGTTGTGTATGTTTATTAAAATAGTTGGTGAGAAATTTGAAAAGCCAATTTTCTTTTATCTTTATTGACAAAATTTGTGTCTTATTTTGATATAAAATACTCTTCGTACTGATTCAATATTCCTTCATATTCTATTCATTCTTCATATTCTTTGTCATTTTCACTTCACAAATAATGTATCCGGTGGTTCGGAGTGCTACTCCATCACAAGAATGTTCCATGCGTTGCACCGACATTTCAAAAACATATTGGATTACCAAAACAGATTGGTGATCATGTCTGTGCGTGTTTGTCACTCTGCTCTGACACCTAATGTGCAGAACTTCCTCCTAGAATGAAAGACTCCCAGTTCAATGCACACTGCATGGAAACACAAGCCCACTGCTCACCGGGCGTGACAGGTTAATGTGATGTTTGATCCCACTGACTGTTTTTCACATATCATCCTCGTATGATGTGTAATAAAATGTCTGTGCTTCTGCTTCCGAAGTTCTTGGAAGCGGATCAGTGTTCCAACCCGATGCGACCTACATTACAGGGAATTCCTTGTTTGAAACTTTACTTGCTTCCAGCATTACAATTCCATTGTTAATCACATAAAAGGTCAAAACAGGCTCTAGAACATCTTAGTTATATTGATCACAAATTCGGTAAGTTTTCTCGTTGAACGGCTTGAGTGGAAGATGAATTATCGAAGGATTTATTTTGGAATGCTACATTACCATATATTTTTAGTATGGCAGCCAGTAACAAATTTTTCCATTTGTATATATATTGAACCAAACGCGGGTCTACCCTTTTCAGTTGGAGGGAAACGCATTTTATCAAAAAGTAGTTTTCCCCTAGATCAGTTGCCATTGACTTATTTTTATTTGGAATATTTGAAGAATTTTGTTTATCGGTCCAAATTGTAATTTTTCATCTGATGTTTTGCCGGATTGTTATATCACGCGACTCAAGCGTGTAATGCAAACGAAGAATTTCTCACACTTTGAAAAATCAGTAACCTCAGAAATTGAAATTACTTTTTGAGTATTTAACGACTAGCAACATAACGGCAAGGAGCGGTTAATTACCGCAAGGGACACGGAACGATGCTAATGATGCAACTGTTCTATTTTCAGAAGCGGCATGTTTGTCATGGTTCATGATGATTGTATTCTATTAACGAATATATACAACAGGTCATCACTTAATGTTTCGCCCATTTACTTTCCCGCTACCGCTTACGCAGTAGAGAGAAAGTTGTGTAATGCTGCGCGAAAAAAACGGCGAATTTTCGGCAGAAAAGCTCTTACAGGGCCCTGGTAACGAACAAGTGGATAAATCCAGTTTCAAAATTGAGAAAAAACCCTCTAACACGTGGTGTAGCCAGAATCCTTGTTTTGTGAGTTCTTCATACCGAAAAATCCAATGACAGCAGAACGTCCGTCTGTCTGTCCGCCCGCCCGCCCAACAACGCTCGCAGCCAAACTGTTCAGTCGATTTTCTACACAATTGTCATTCCTCAATGGGGCGCCTTGAATTTGAAACCAATATTTTAATTTTTTGGGGGGCGGGGTTCTTTACATGATCCCATAGGGACATTTTCCAAAGTTTCAAAACAAAAAATAGCTCATTTTTTATTAAATGTTATAATTGGATAGATTGAAGACCTTTACGAGAATGGTGTGAGTCTCATTTTCGTTAAAACTGATTTTTTGAAAATTGCAAAAATTCAAATTTTTTTGCGTCTGGACTTTCTGGAACTACCATTATAAAGATAGAAATGTTTTTCCTTAATGAAATATGTTCCTTATAATGGATAGATTTTGAAATAAGGTCATGTACAATGTTTTCAAAATTTGAGTACTTTTCGCGTAATATTGCATGAAAGTGCGGGTGAGAAAGCACTTGCTCTTTTAACACTACTAGCTTGCCTTTTGTATAAGCCCACAAATATGTTATCTAGGCAAAAATGCTACCATTCAAAATCATTTATCTCCCGATACTTACAAAGAAACCTGATACCACCATAAATTACAATCAATACACACGCCCAATTAACCAATTCCTCTTCCGGAAACATTAAATAAAAGCATTAAAAAGAATCACTTTGGAAATACGGCTCTCCAATCTTCTTCACAAAGTATCTGTGTGGCTCTCCTCAAATATTGTTGGCCGAAAGGCCGGCATTACATGCATTCATAAAATGTATTTTGAAAACCCCCTGAAAAACATTCTGCCAAAGAGACAGTAAATAAATTTAAAATATGAATGTCATTTAAGGATCATCAAGCTGATGTACAATTAAACAATTGTTATTCAGTATGTTGGAAAAGGTATAAAATTTCTTCACTAATTGCTGTAACATCGATGTTTTTTTAATACGTGGTAGGTATCACGATAGCACTTATTCTCACGCGACTCAACTTGAATAATCGCCTGACTATAAATTATTTCGCATAACTGGTAAGAATCTGAAGGAAGTTGATAGAGCGTGGACTCCTGTTCCAGTTCTTATCGGTTTTAGGTCGACGAACAGGAACTACCAACCGAGTACGTTATTTGTGTTATTGTCCGTGTAGTCCAAGAAATATTACTTGTTGGAATAAGTGCCGGGATAGGTGGCTCAGTGAATCAATTGTCATTGTAGTGCCTCTGACCGGGAAGTTGTAGATTCGAATCCCGACGGTGGCAGGATTTTTGACATTAGCTAGACAGCTGGGTCGATTTCTGTCGCTGTCTGGAGGAGAATTCTAGCGGCCAGCTGTTGTGTTCGTTAGTTTTCCGTGGTTTCTCCGATCAACACCAGGCGAATGCCCTAAAAAGACGGGCCGCGGACCGTGTGCGATCTTTCTTTCCTCTTCCATGTTCTATCCTACCCCCTTACACACACTTACAGTTATATGCACTACACTACCACATATTCCGGGAGAGCGGTTGGGAGCTTAGTGCTAGTCCCGACTGCCCTGGGTGGGGAAAACCCCGCTAGCCGGCGGTAGGTCGGCGCCGGATCTCACCATCTATCGGGGGAAGTTCACCACCTCTCGAGGAAAACAGATTCACTAGGCCTTAACAGTTGACGCGTCCGAAATCACTAATCAATGAAATTGGTATAAGTGTACTCATATGCCTTTATTGGCTAGAATTATTTGTTTCGATTGTTCTTAAGAGACGACTGTTAAATTCTGAACGGTTGCTAGTCGTTAAGAATGGCTATTTGTTCCTGTGATGGCGTGAAGTCGATATAACTGTACATTTTTACGATGAAAAATAACGCGACTTGCGAACAAAGCAGCAAAAAGTTTAAACAAACAAGTTATTTTTACGCAATATCCTATCCATAAATTTAATAGAAAAAATATTAGTGTGGAAATATACCATAATAAAGTAATAATTACAACAGTATAAAGGAATTCACAAGATAATGAACTTTGATCAATTATAAAACGAAGATGAGTGTCGGCCCGAAACTATTCTAATCGAGTGTAACATACTGGCGTGTTAAGCATCAGCTATTTACAACAGTTGGAAGTTTGGTTTACCACGTCACCAATACACATTATGCGGGCCGCGTTCACAAATTACAAATAGATACAATCATCTAATTTGTCTTGATATTTTTTCTATTCTTGTAGGAACATGATATAGTTTGTTGTTTGTTTGTTTGTTTGTTTTTTTGTCAAAATGTTTTGAGAAGTCTCGCGACCTCTGAGACACCCTCTATTCGTCTCTGGGCTGTACTCTGCAACGAGAGAAACTCTTAACTGAATTTCCCGTGAAACATGTTCATTTCCAGTACTGTACAATTGGTATGTTCCATCGAATAGAAATTTGTGTTAGTCGAAGTTCTGGCTTGCCAGTTCTGATTTACGTAACATTCTTTCTATAAAGTTCATAGTATAAATGTCTGGTGGTAGCGTAGAACCATGTTATTTCCTTTCCTCACAATGAAGTTTTTATTATCTTATGGTTCTATTTGCCTTGACTTTAGGATCAGTATGAAATACGTCCTTCATTTTGCCTGTCATGATTGCGGAAGGTGAAGTTCCCTACGAATACAATCAATTTTCTCGAGCTGAATCTCTAGTCTACATGACAATAATTGTTTCATAGGGTACGTAAAAATTTAATCGCTACACAAACTACAGAAACGAGAACGTAGGATACTTCACTGAGCCTGTCCCGTTTACAATTATTAAGTTGCAAGAGAATAAAATAAAATTCAAAATTGATAGTATGTAAGTAGTACTATTTACTTTGGATCTTCTCCGTTATAAATATACCACTTTCCAAGAGTGAATTATAATCATTAACGATTGTAATGGTGGGGAAACTACACTAATTTACTAGTCAATACACTAGTTTTTGAATTCTTAGATATGGGTCACAAAGATGTGTTCTACATAAATACAAATAGCCAAAATGTATCTGTGAATATTCTTGTGTGGACGAACCCATTCCCGATTTTCAATAGCATATCACACATACGACTCAACCTTTCACCGTCGTCATTTAATGCAGCCTCAGCATTTCTTCCCACTATTTCACTCTTAGTTGTCATCTACTTTTCCATTAGGATTATATTCTTCCGTGAGATTATATTTTTGAGTACCATTCTCAAATTATCGTAGAAACGTTCTTTGACTTTTCTGTCGGCGTATTCAGTAAGTGCAGAGGCTTAAAGTGTGATAATTTCTTGTATGTTCTCACATAGTTCTTCTGTCATAGTTCTTTAATTTATTTCTTCCCAACTTTTAATAATGTTTCTGTGATTTTTGTCGACAACAATTGATATACCTCTCTTTGTTCTTTCTTTTTCCACACTACTGTAGAAATGAACGTATTCTGAAATTGTTTAGTTTATTTTTCTTTTCCTTTTTGCCTCATTAAAACGCATGTACCAACCTTTAAATTTTCCACTTCTTGGAATTCTTTATTTTCTTTTGCACATATACTTTGCACATTCCAGGTAGCCATTAACATAGTCGTTTTCGTAGCTGTATTTGTCACCGAGATCTGTTCCGAGGCTTTTCATCGGGGATTGTAGCAGAGTTTAAAAAATTTAAGGATGCTGGAGAGCTGGCAAAACGATTCAACACCCTCCCTCCCACCCCGGAGGATTGGGCAATATTTCGGGTTACCTACCCCTAGGCAGATTGCCTTGACAGAGCTAAGAGATCTGCCCACTTACCTCAGAAAAGTAAATGAAATAATGAAGGAAAGCAAGAAAGATATGAAATAAGGGTAAATAGGAAATAAAAGTGAAAGAAAGTGAAGATGATAATTGACTTTGTAGCCCTCGAAAACTAATAGTGTCAGCATCAAAAAAGGCACAAAGGGTCAAGAGACACCAAATAGAAAAGATAATAGAAAAGATGGCATAAGTGAGTGGAAGGAATGCCTCAATACAGATTCTCCTCCTTTGACTGGGTTTGAGAGCGCAGGATTGCCTTGGTGGAAACGCATTGTTGAGTTACTTTGGAGCACTGATTTTTGCTCGTACTGCGCAACACCAGTTTGTGTCACGAACCACAAGAAGTTTGACACTCCGTTTGAATAGCCAGACCAGACGCTGGCCGCCATGTTGCATAGAGAGCGAAAAGTGTCGAGAAACATTTTAAAAGTGACATAAAGTGTTCATTCAAAATACGTTTCATTCAAAACCACGTATCAGAAAGTGTAATTTTATACGCAAATTACTACCAAAATACTAGCATATGATACATCATTTTATTCCTCTTTTCATGATCTATCCATTGCTGGGGCGCAAAATATATAGTTCCATTTAAAAAATTAAATATGATTACATTTCTCGAAAACTAAAAATATTATAGACAATTTCTCTACGGCATGTTACTTGCCCTATGATTCTGCAATATTCAGCGAAAACGCATTTCGATATCCTGAACCGTTTAAAAGTTATGGGAGTGGCCCATAGTTGGTGGGACACCGTGTATATCATTACGGGCAATACATCAGGCCTAAGCACCTGATTAAAGAATTGATTTGTCTCAGTAGCTTAGTGGTTGGAGCAACTGGGCGTAAACCAGGGGGCCGAGTTTGAATACTGGTCGGAGTGACGTTCCTTTGAACAAATTTAATTACTAAAAATAATATACGCAACTCATACAAAAACGTATGTTATATAATAATTTTAAAGAATTCGGCCTCTGCTACCATATTTGCCATGTCTTTCAATATTTTATTCGTACGTCAGAAACTCATTTTCTCACTTGCTACTAGTAACGTAAATAATTATTCGTGAGTGAATAGAACCTTTTTAATTTCAAGAGCGCACTTTTTCTCCCTGAGCCACTTCGCTTGGTTTTTACGCACAATATAACTCAGCAATTTTATCTTCAGTATCAATGAAATATTCTTTATTATACTCGGACTGTATAAGAATTTCAAGCCGACAAGACATTATGCCTATAGCTCCCTCCTTCCGAGAACAATGCTCGGTACGTCATCACTCACATGGACTGTGTACGTCAATACTCTGTATACGTCAGTACTAAAATGGACATTTCATTGTTTGAATAACAATAAATTCATTCGTTTCGATATGCGTGTGTTGTACAAGGAGTGAAATGAAACTAATTTTGTAAGTGTTAGGTTATAGTTAGCGAAGCCATGCTGACTGTTCCTTTAATGAGTGTCAATTCTGTAGTTTTCGACTCAGGTAATTACCTTCAAATTTTGGCGGCTTTCCACTACTTGTTATTTATATACCAAGGCTGAAAGTAAATATTTTTGGGACAAGAGGTTCACAACCGACGCGATCGGTTACGTTGCAGAATTTCGCAAAAATGAAAACCAGAAAAAATTTGTTTTTTGCCGATATGCATTCAAGGTGTTTTGTACAAATATCTCTATTTGTAGTTGTATATTAAAGAAAATGTTCTGATGTTATTTATTTAAGAAGTTACAATCATATGGAATTAACTATTGTAGATGACGTAGTACCAGGAGTATAAAATATGTAACCATATTTTCAAACAATTTTATTAACCAGGAGTATAAAGTATTTGATCGTATTTTAAAACATTTTACCAAAACTATGTAACGATATTTTTTATAATCAATGAGTATTTAACATTCACTTTTAAATTTAAACGATATTTTAAAAAATTGCTTTTAACAGTAAGTAAAAGCCTAAATCAAGTTAAAAAACGTTTTTTTTCTCCTTCGTCTGTTTCGCTGAAGTTGGCGCTAGCATCTTCACCTGCTTAAGGCGAAAAAATATTTATCCCCATAAACCGAAAAACATCAATTTCAAGATGTATAGTCTCTAAGATGTACATAGGTAAAAATATAAAATACAATTTAATAAAACGAGCAGTTCCAAAAAGGAGAGTTTGAGAGCCTTTGGACTGCTCGTGTGTTTCTTGCCCTTAACGAAAAAAGATAGTGCAAGGCATAAAATAAAATATTCAGCTACATGATACTTTCCAAAATCTGACGCTCGCGCTTGCGTGCGTGCGTGCATCTATATTTGTGTGTTTGTTGATTTCTATTAAACTTTAGTCTGATTAAATGAATTGTAGTTTCAGAAAAATGTTTCTTTTGTACTACAAAATCATTGCGTTTTAAATGAAATCGTTTGATTACTAAGCGAAGGCTGTGAAGAAAATATTAATTTCATAACAGTAGGATTTAAAATGTTCAGAAATTGGAAAGTCTGAGAGAGTAAGTGCGTGACTTTTATGAACTCTGTAGTTCTAAAAGGATAATTTTTAGAATTGGCTTCGGTGTAATGTATTCCTTCCTTTACCATATGAACACATCGAAAGACTTGCTACGTTTCCACGTAAAGTTTCAAAACATTGCCATTGCAAACAATGCGTGGCAAAGACAGCTTTGATATAGCATTTTAATGAAAAAAAAATGTTCACTTCGAGCAATTTATTGTCTACATCGCTGGAACATCACATGTATCGTTATATGTGGGAAAAAGTGCATGCAAATGAAAATGCGTATTGTTAATTCTCGCAGTTAAATTGTTTCTTGGAGATCAATGAGGTTTTCGTGCATTCCTTTGAGCTTCTAATGAGCAACTATAACAGAAAGTGAAGTGGTATAGCGTGGTGTGGTACACGCGTGCGCGCGCGCACACACACGCTACACACTCACACACACGCGCGCGCGCTCACACATACGCTCTTATGCGGCCGCGCTCATACACACGTGCTTACAGACACGAATACATAAGCTCCCACTCACGCTCAAGGTTACATACTCGCTCACTCTCACACACACGCGCGCGCACCCACACGCTCACACACGGCTGCGCTCATACACAAGCGCACACAGAAACGAATACACACGCTCACGCTCACACACTCGCTCACGCTCACGCTCACACACTCGCTCACGCTCACACTCACACTCACACGCGTGCTCACACATGCGCTCAGACACGAATACACACGCACGTGCACACGCTCACGCTCACACACACCCTCACGCTTATGCTCACATACACACACGCGCGCGCGTGTGCTTTCCTTCCTTGTTGGCGGTCGAAACATCGCTGCTCCTCGTCTCCACGAGCGCTCCTCATTTGTTTTCTGAGGGATCTAATCGATCGTCGGCGGACGGCCATAAAGCATACCACACGACTGGCCGCGATTGAACGGAACCAGAACGGGCGAAACGACAAGCGAGCGCGCAAACTGGAACGTCAAAACTGAGAGCGGGATAAACTCAAGGAACATGAGGATGGACGTTTTGTTGGCCCCTTCCGAGTATTTGGGACCTGAAATTTAGAGCTTACACTAAACAAGGAGCTATTGTGTCTAATATTTGTTTTTCTTTTGCCAAGTTGTTTAGCAGGACATTGTGGAATGATTGCATTAAGTCGTACAAAACCTTAAAACCTTTGGAACGTAGAAAACGAATTTATTTATTGAATAGAGTATCAGTAACTCGGTATTCACTTTGTGTTGTAGACGGTAGGGGTTGGCATCATCTTTCTGTTTTCGGTTTGAAACCTACATCACTATCCCTATATATTATTTTAGTAAACTCCTCGTGTGCGTGCGTGTGGAAAAAACGCTTCAGTCTCTCATGGTTAAACCATTTCCCGGTTACCAATCGAGACATACAAGGTGTCATTGAACGCGTCTCGGTCTCCTGATGGGGAACTGATAATTTGTTTTCCGATCCACCCATAAGATTCCAAGGAAATGCCAAAAACGTGTTTTTTCTGCGATTTTGCGAGTATGACGGGAATTAAACCGACGCCACCTAAATAGGTTCCACTTAAATCTATGAAGGTGGCGTTGATTAAATGGGATCGATTCTTAAATTATATTCCTAACTCAAAATTGATAACTTTAAACATACAAATGCTGTGACAGCATTCCTCCTCCACCAACTCTTTCCTCCCTCGCTTTCATTCCTGTCTTCTATGTGAGAAAACTTTCACTCAAATTGCGTACGTATTTTTCATTGAATGACCTCCTTCTAGTATGCACAAATGTAATACAATTTTGAAAGTGGTTAGGCGGAAGAGCAGGCTAAATGGCCTGAGCCTCGCCACAAATAAAGACATTTATTTATTTATTAAACCCCATTATTCTGTGGTTACTTTCAGTCCACGACACCATAATATTCTTCCGTGAGAATGGCAACACTGATTTTTGACAAACGAACAAAAATTAAATGAATATCGCCCGGCAGAATGTGTTGAACATTCTGAAGTATTTCAGTTGTGAAGTGTGAAGTATTTCTTATGTATTTTGTATAAAGAATATTCAGCTTTCCTTGGAACATTAAATTTGAAGAACGTGAAGTGGATACGAAGGAAACAAGAACTGCAAATACTAAACAATACATTTCTTAAGCGTGCAAAAATCGATTTTCAATTTAATGTAACTTACAACTTATACACATAAACATACAAAATAGTAACATTTTAATGCTAATATATATTCGTCTTCAGAACAAAAATCAGATTGAGTTTCTGGAGTTTTAAAATCTTAAAATAGAGGATAAAAATACGGAAGTGTTAAGCAACTCAGGTAAATCAAATGTAGTTGTAGAAGATTTTGCGTCAGAATGTTTTGAACTATTGGAGAATGATCCTATATTAGTATTAGAGAATAACGCAGAACAACAGCTTACAGATGACCATTTTTGTTCATATTAGAAAAGAAAAAGTAAAAAATATAGCTGTGCCTTTCTATCATTCATGTACCTGTATTTTTTTACAACGATTGTAATTTTTAAATTGCAATATTACCAGTTCATATCCCGTTTGGAGTTGAACTACAAGGTCATGAAGTGTTGGGAATTTTAGAACGGGAGTATAACATTAACAGCTACGATTCATTGGTCAGTCCAATGTCATATTTGAACAAAGCTACTCATGAAAGAAATGAAGTATGAAAGAAATTTTCAACGCATGAATATTCTTTTAAAACAGTTTACAGCGTCGCCGACGCCACATTCAACTAGTATTATAATAACAGAGCAGAGGAAAAGTGTGTAGAATAGAACTTTGAACGCATATAGATATTTTCACTGAATACACATTTTCATCAAAGTTTATATCTACTACAGAACGTAAGGCCATCTCAAACAAAATTACCGTTCTATATTTCTCCCGTAATTCGTGTGATGTAACGTGTCTTTCCGCATTATATTTTAATAGGAACTTGCTTGTCGACAGTTTCGTGGTTATGACTATATTATACATTGTGAGAATAATTAACTTAGTTAATAAAGGTATACCATTCACCAGGTAAGAGCAAATGAATTTGTAAACTGTTTGGCGACGAGTTTTCAATTTTAAACAGGGAACGATCTGAACAATTATTATTATTATTATTATGCAGTTTATTTTAATGTTTATTTTCTTTTATCATAAGGACAAATACACAGGTTATACAAGACCAAAGCGTATTTATCGACGTCTTTTTGTCACGAATTCATATCTATCCTACTCCCATAAACTTTCGAGTTATTCCTGCTGTTGAGATAACCACAGCCTTTTGCATTGTCTTATAAATATTCACATTGATATTCAGGTCTTTTAAACTTTGGAACAGTGTCTTGGGAATTACTGCGGTGCTAGTGTGTGTTATTATTATTATTATTATTATTATTATTATTATTATTATTATTATTATTTTTCCATTACATCACGACTAAAGATGTTATGAGTCGGCTGAATATAAAATCTACTCCAGACTGCAACCAGCTACCTAAGGAGCAGATCCGGTGACTGTCTGTGCTTCTACAATACTTTGCGCAAAATGTGGGCTGTTCCAAATAAAGCAATTTCTTGCACTTCCCAGTCCTTTGAATTACCTGGGAGTTTAGACAAGTTCTTACACAAATTTTGCGGAACAAATCCCAGAGCTCCGATAACTATCGGGACGACCTGTGCTTTTACGCCCCACATTCGGCTGATCTCGATTTCCAAACTTTTGTATTTAAGACGTTTCTCTGCCTCCTTGGTAACGACGTTTTGATCCCAAGGTACAGCAACATCGACAAGTAAACACGATTTGTTCTCCAAATCCCGGATGACCATATCCGGTTTGTTTGCCGCTATCGTGCGATCAGTTGGAATTTGTTGGTCGTACAATATCGTACACAATCCAACAGACGTCACCGGTTTCGGTGAGTGTTCGTATCACTTGGGGCATGTGTTCGGATCTTCGAGGGCGGTACAGATCTGCCAGTGGAGGTAGCTACACACCCTGTCGTGTCTTTTCAAGTATTCGGTCTTTGCTAGGATTGGACAAGCTGAGACAATATGATCGATGGTTTCTACGTGTTCCTGACAAATGCGGCATTTATCATCTTGGGAAATTTTGAGAACCGCTTTATCATAATGTCGTGTTCTCCAGGCCTGATTTTGGGCAGCTATTACAAGTGCTTCCGATTCTGGCTTCATTCTTCCCCTTTTAAGCCACATAAATGATTGATCTTTATTGATCTGCACCTTGTCCATTCTTTTTAGATATTGCCCGTGGAGTGGTTAGTTTCTCCACGATTTCTTTAACATTTTCTGTGTCTCAAATTTCATGTTAAGTAGCATCAGAAGTTCAGTGTCTCTGTCATTCTGGTTGTCTTGCATAGTCTGGTTCGCAATGCTTCTCGCTACACTTACAATGCCTCTGTTTCCCAATCTTCGGTCAGATTTCATGACCTGCCTCATTAGTGGGTCATCCTGATGGCTGACTACATACTTTCCCATCCCGGTTATTGCATTGTGCCAGGAGACTTCAATTTGTCTGAAGCCTCTTCCTCCTTCCTTACGTGACACATAAAGTCTATGTACATCAGCTCTGGGGTGGGCAACATGATGCATTGTAAGCAATTTTCTGGTTTTTCGATCCATGATGCGAATTTCCTGTTCAGTCCATTCTACTAGTTCGAAACTGTATTCGGCTACAGGCACCGCCAAACTACCTATTGCTGATATTTTATTCCTTGAGTTCAAAGCGGACTGCAGGACAAGTCACACTCGTCTATAATACTCCCTGCGAATTCTATGTTTCATTGTGTCGTTCGAGATGGTCTCACATTCTTCAATGCTCAGATATTTGTAAGTTTTACCTGGCTCAAGATCTTGAATCACAGTGTGTCTATCAACTTCAATGCTCTCGGACGTGGTCATTTTGTCTCTTTTTAAGATGGCTTTTGCACACTTGTCAAGATCAAACTTCATGCAGATGTCATTGCTAAAATCATTATTGACAGACAGCATTTGGGAGAGAATCGCTTCATTCTTAGCAAAAACTTTAAGATCATCCATGTAAAATAAATGTGATACAGGCATTTCATCACCATGGAGCTTGTAACCAAAGTCAGTGTGCGACAGCTGTCTAGATAGAGGAATCAAACTAATGCAAAACAGCAGAGGGGATAGTGAATGTCCTTGAAAAATACCCCTGTTAATCTGAATACTTCCGGTTTCTACTAGTCCCTTTCCGCTATGGATTAGTAACCTGGTGCTCCACGACTTCATACTAGCCTTGCAAAACTCAACAAGTCTAGGATGAAATCGATAGATCTCCAGGGTCTTCAAAATCCAATCGTGTGGTACACTGTCAAAGGCCTTCTGGTAGCCAATCCAAGCCATGCTTAAATTACGTTTTCGTTTCTTTACATCATTCAAAATTATTTTATTCAGAAGTAAGATTTCCTTACAGCCATAGGAATCTTTACGACATCCTTTCTGTTCAACTGGCAACAGATGGTTCTTCTCTAGGTGCCTATACATTTTGTCAGCAATGGCTGCAGTTATAAGTTTGTACATTACTGGCAAGCAAGTATTTGGCCTGTAGTTCTTCGCCAAAGAGCTGTCTCCTCCTTTGGGTAGCAAATACGTAATGCAGCGTGTGAGCCATTCGGGGAGTTCGTTAGGGTTTTCTAAAATTTTATTAACAGCCTTTGCAAGATGAGAATGTAGTGCTGTTAATTTCTTAATCCAATCAATCTAGATCTTATCAACCCCAGGGGATTTCCCGTTTCCCATATTCTTAATTGTTTGGCATAGGTCCTCTTTCGAGAATCCTTGAAATGTTCCACTGTTTCCACGAGTCCATTGGCAGCATCAACTTCAGATTGGAGCCACGATGCGTCTTTGTTGTAAAATCTGGTTTCCTCCCAGATTCCTGACCAAAATGTTTCGACATCATCTTTTGAAGGAGGGGCAGCATTGCCATTCGGTTTTTCAGTCAGACTGCGATAGAATCTCTTCGCGTCTGTTTCAAACGACCGGTTCTGTACACGGAAATCGATTCTACGCTTGTACCGTCTTATTCGTTGAGCCCATGCTTGGATTTTTTCTTTTAGCTTTTCAGCTACCATTAGCCTTGTTGTGTCATTGTCAATTAGGTATTTTTGTTCAACATGGAGTATTTTTTGTTGAACTTTGTACGTGTGGTTTGACTTAGAAGATGCCTCGGCTAGGAGTGATATTTCACGCCGTGTGTCGGCTATCTGTTTCATAATTCTTTTCATCTACGGAGGTACGGAGCTTTTTACTCTGTCTGGCTGTTGGCCATCGGTGTTCTTGGCTGGTCCCAAGATTATCTGAGATACTAGATATCCAGTTGCATACACGATGTGATTGATTTCAGTAATATCTAGATCTCTACTTGAGGTCTGTACAACCTCATTTAAGACAGAATTCGCTGTTTCTATCACTCTCTTAGCTTTAGCATTTTCGTAAATTCTCCTCAACGGTGCACGAGATTCGAATGGAAGCAGACGAACTCGTTCTATCTCGCGTCGGAGGAGGTCCCGCATCATGTCCTTATCGTGTGACTCATGGCCAGATGAATTTTCGCCACTGACGGATGTTTCATTTGGAAGAGATGAACCTTGAAGTGGATCATCGTTTTCAGGGATATTCGATGGTTCTAAATGTTCGTCATGTGGATGGTTTGATCGATGAACATACTCCGCGTTTCTCTGGATGTCTGCAAGTTGTTCTGCTGTGAATTTTCCACTGCTGAGTATGTATAGTCGTTGACTGGCAAGCTTCTTTGAGTCTAGGGTAGGTCTCATATCTGGGTTCCGCTCTCTCCATATCTTAAAAACTTCTATTTCTGAGCCCCCATTTTTCGCTTTTGCATAGTAAAAGCACCACATCACCTCCATTAATTCATCCCGGGTCCATCTCTGACGATGGCTTCGAGCTACTGCCGGCTCTGGGTCCCTGGGACTAACATCCGTGGGATGGCCAGATGTCGACAAGATGACATTAGCTCGGTTCCTGAGCAGGTATGGGACATTTGTAGAACAAGGCACGTTAAGGTTCATTACATTGCTTGTTCTATTCATTTTGCTCATTGGTTTCAAGTGAAGATTCGCAGGTAGCAATTTCGAGTTCGCAGATCACACTTAACATTTGGGTTGTTTCCTGCGATCCGTTACTGCGACCCATAGTGGCCTCGGGGTATCCCCCCCGCAGGGTCCAGCAAGGGGTCCATCCGATCGCCAGTCGGCATTACTAAACCCTACGGGATTTTCACTGACTGCTGAAGGCAGCCTCCTTCGCTGGCTAATGCAAGGTTCGGGCCTCCACTCCCAGTTTCTCTCCTGTACCCTCCATAGGCCGATAACAGGAATTCCAAAGGTTCATGACCCTTCCGTCTCTACTTACTTCCCACTCTCCTCAAAATGGAGTACTTCTTCGTCGGACCCCTCACCTTCAACCTATTCAGCAAGGGAGACCCTACAAGTAGCTAGGCTACCACTGACATAGCTATCAGGCTCATGGGGATACTCAAGCTCCACCACCAACTCCAAGGTCGTGTACTCCCTAGATGGAGTTATTATTATTATTATATTTTTATTATTATTATTATTATTATTATTACATTTTTCTTTACTTTCCAAGAAAATCGATGAAAAATCAACCCTTAATGGTTATGCAAATACACACTTTACACGGGTATTAATTTAAATCTCACAGATAAAAGAAAACATTGCTGTCTTGAAATCAACATCTTCATTTACTACAACTACTTTATTGCACGGATATCAATTTCAACTCTTTGCAAAATTAAATTATGATTAATTTTTTATTTTAATTGAATAAGTTTGTTGTTCAATCAACAAATTCTGACGTTATGCGAAGTCAAAATACGAGTACTTTCTAAATTGAAGGAATAGTTTTCCCTTCTAAGGAATACACACTTGTTAAAAGTTTCTTACGTGAGCTTTCTTTGATTTTTACATATGTTTTCTTTGACTTGATATTCATCTTATTATTTTCCTTAATTAACAGTAAACATTGACTTTGGTATGTATCTCTGTGACGGCCGGAAGTTCTCAATACAGCAAAAGTAATGAAACTTTCACAACCCTCGCTCTTCGCATAATGAAGTGTTTTAATTTCCTAACATTTTTCGCGGGAGGAAAAACTCGCTTACACATTTCGTTTAGAATGTCCACATTTACTGAAACAAAATTCGTAAATTATTGCCCAAACATTGAAGCAATACCGCTGCTTTGGGAATATCGTTACCAGAAGCTAACGCTTGGCACTAATGGGTAAACGCAAAACCAGTTACCAATGTTTCTGTGTTCTTGATGGTTGTAATTTTTTGAAAATGTCCTTTGATAGTGGAAAACAGTGGAAAGTCTTTGACTATTTCACTCATGTGCCCGTGGCATATGTAACTAATGAGAAGCTAGGATATATTCAAAATAAGCTAATCCCAGAAGTCAATAGGTTTATCACTTTGTTTACCTTTTGCACTCCACTGTAATCACTTTCTTTACCTTTTTAAGATAAATATGACAATTGTTTTAAGATGACAATAGCTCGTGAGCATCAGTATAATATTAAAATGTGTCGTTTTGGTAATGTTGAAAACTCTGAAATATAATATATTATTCAAGATTCAGTGCTGAAAAACAGCGAAAGAAATAGACAAAGTGTGTGGAAACTATGTCAAGAATTTTGTTAACATAGAAAATACAAATGGTCAGCAAAAATTTGCAAATGAAGAAATTACACATATTTTAGGCAATTAGCATGCAAAGATTAGATTGTGAAGTGTACAAACAATAGGATATCAAAACTATGTGTAACGTTACAATCAAAATTATTCAGAAAAACACTTTAATGATTACACAGGTATGTTCAATCCATTTGAAATTGACGAATCCCGCTGCTAATATAGCTTGTTTATTTCCCATTTCAAAAACTTCCACGGAATACCAAGACATGGAAAACTCAACTTCCTACAACATTAATAATTGGGTTCTTAATAAATGTTCTTGAAAGTAGCTTTGTTATAATTGTTTTTGAAGTTTTATTACTATAAAATCGGAACACATTTGAAAGCATTTTTTTGCATTGAACTGTTATTCATATTTTACGTGATTGTAAGTTATTCCAGAAAACAGTGATAACTCGGAGTTGAATGAAAGTTTCATATATTTCGGTCGCAATTTAGTGAAATATTTATCTTTTTCGTAATTTCTGTAATTTTAAATATTCATTCGAGTCATGTAATGTCTTAATTGGTGAAATAGTCACACTAAATATCACTGGAAGTGCTCTGATATTACTTACGAATGTTCCATTTTGTTTTTTTCCTTTATTGGAATTTTTGGCGCCAAATAAAGTTGATACGTGTACTCTGAGCTCGAATTTCATTTTTTACATTCTTTCTAAACAATGTTTTGTGCAAGGACAAATATCCAAAATACTTTTTTGGTTGTAAAATAGAAGAATGTTCTTATTTATTTCTTATCTTTTTGCTGTGCCGAGAATTGTAAGATTACATTCCTGGAAACACACGCGTTTAATTGCCATTTTACTTAATATTCAAATGTTTTTAAATGGTAGAAAACAAAGATTTTAATTCATTTCTGATCTTTCAGTATCAAGAATTGTATAACATTGTTTCTAGGCAAACCGCAATATTTCGTACCCTTATGAATTAATTGCAGAAACATTAAATAACCTTATAGAACTAAGAGGATTTGTCTGTACGTTGCACATTTCTAGACGTATTTTTCTAATTCCAGATACATACTGGACTGCATACTTCAAAAAGTATAAGAAGACATTTGCAACCAAATAGTGTGAGAGAGTTTACACTATTTGTTGGCGGTATCTCAATATATTGTGTTTTCTTGAATTTTAACGTTCCGCCTTAATACAAAACATGTATGAATAATATGAAATAAATCGAAAATACTTTCTTTTGTGAAATTGTAAAAAGAGGAAAATCTTTCTTCTTGAGTTAAGTTTTCTAGTCTGCTTTTGTTGTTTAATGGCACCTTTAAACAAGTTATGTTATGCTTCGCTTGTGAATGAAAGTGGTTTATTAAAACGAATCACTATTTAACTCTAGTTATCAACGTCTTGCAACACTTATCAAAGGTTAGTTATTATCACAACTAAGATAAGATGGTGATAAAGTACAGTTTATCAAAGACGCAAAATACATTTCAGTTATTTTTAAGGCGTGCATTAGGAATACAAAACAAAAGGAATGGTACAAAATGAAAATTAAAGAAAATGCATTTCGACAAATTTCAACTAGTCCTCAATTTCTCTTTTAGACTTTTTCACACGAGTGGTAATGACAGCTAGATGTAAGAACTGAAAGTCGTTGAAGAGATTGTACAAAATATTGCCGAGAACATGTATTATTATTTATTTCATAGTAGATTATACTGATATATAAAATACAAATCAATGCCTTGTCATTATCTGTGTTTTAAGAATACAAATAAAAATAATTTGAATTAAATCAATGTTCACATTCTACTGAAAAACATGGAATGCGTTGATATTAAATAGGCTATGATGTGAGGTCCCGGCTGTGTCCTTTTATCCTTGGGAATGAGAGAAATGTGCAATAGAAGGGGCCGAAAACCTGACGACGGACGAAATTCGGAAGGACAAAATTCGACCTAAAATACGTGTATTTTAATACCCAATTGTCCATAAAATGTCATTTTTATGGCAGGAATGCCCTTCTAAAACATTGTGTAGCTTTTCCTATCTTATGGAAGAAATTGCACAGTTCATCAATGCCACTGAAAACAACCTAGAAAAGAGATTCGTGTAATAAAGTAAAGACATTTCTTTAGAATGCATTAGAATGCGTGCTCTTTGATATATCACGTTAAGAGATCACGTTTAATTAGTTGCTCAATTAAAATAAATTATTTTAATTGAATTTGTGATGGTCCACACGTTGTATTTGACGAACTATCCATTTAAAGGCAAATGTTGATTTTATCTTTTAGTAAAATAAAATATTGACCAAAATTTCATTATCTGTGACTCAAATTCTTTAGACCTTTATTTTCCGACTGTTCGTATTGTTGAAGAGATCGTAATTATGTATATTCAGAGGGTGATGTTATTCTTGTTGTGTTCTTTTTCCTTGGTCAAATGAAAAGTCATTTCCTTGACATGGTAATTAATAATAATTACTTTATCTTCATAAATATTGACTGACACTTTCAAGATTTTAATGAAAGCATTGGGAATTTCTACATCTGAACCCATATTTTTTATGAAATTTATCAGGGTGTATTACTCTTACTTCCTAGACTACGTTTATTACTTATGTAATAATAAATGGATTGATATAATTGAACCACAGTGGTTGCAGTAATTACTTTAAAAGCTTGCAAGTCAATCAGCATCAACATCATCTACCTTCCAAACTATGAACTAGTGCATCGTCTAGATTGTTTAAAGTTTTGACTAATTTTATAATTAAAACATTGAAAGGTATGACTTGAAAGAAAATAAATAAAAAAATGAATACTGTAATAAGCGCATGGAGTTATTTAGCAATACAATATGGGAAAACTTGTGGATTCAGAATGTACGGAAACATTCATCAATCATTTTGCTTTGGGGTGAAGCATAGAATGTTCTTTTTGAATTACTATTGACCTTGCATCCAACTTGCGCTATTGAGACACCCTATTTTGCAATAAATCATCGTAAAGAATTGCAAAACACAATCTTGCGAATCCGCAGCATGAACACTTTTCTATTAAACATTTTGAGAACTCTTCGCCTGCGAGATAAATTAAGGAAATTTTATTTGATTTGAAATACAATGTGTATTAAGATTTTGAAACAACGTTTTTGGTTATTAGTCGGAATATTTATGTCGTGTATGACCGATACTGTTGTATCTTGCATTAGTTATCTGAGTGTAATCCCTTCCATTTCTGTGTTGCAACTGCAAAGTCGTATCCAAGGACCTTAGCTGATGCTAGGACTTCTTGCCGACCTCTAACTATCCATAAATTTTCTATTCTACTATCACTTCTTACCGACCTATCACTTTCGATAAAGCATACTGATAACTACTTTGATTTCATTCCAATATGTTGCCAAGTTTTAGATTCTTATCATTGCACCTATGTTTTGATATCTAAAA
Source organism: Acheta domesticus (assembly GCA_031308135.1). Classification (NCBI taxonomy): domain Eukaryota; kingdom Metazoa; phylum Arthropoda; class Insecta; order Orthoptera; family Gryllidae; genus Acheta; species Acheta domesticus. The sequence goes on along the minus strand of JAHLJT010009419.1, from coordinate 4,371,409 downwards.
TGGTCGCAAAAGTAAATTAAATCACAAAATTGTATTTAATGAGCATATTTTAAAATGTTCCTAATGACAAATAATATAGGGCTACTTCAACAAACCCGTATGAGAGTGGACTTGTAGCACAGCCGTTCATGATTCATCCAGTCTTTTTGAATGGGACGCTGCCGTCCGCTTTAGTTAATGCCTCCTGCACATCAAAGGCAGCTAGCCCTTTGTGTTTCAGCATGCCACCTGCATCAAGCGATTTCGCCTGACTGATTCTCGCAGGACAGAGCTGCAACTAATGCATTTCTTTGTAGCCTGCATATCCCTAGTAATTTAAATCATTTTGCATAGAAAGTAAAGAATTACATAAAATTTATGCGTTCATCTACTTCTGAAAGAAACGTGAACAATTTGGTTTCTTTTCAGAAATGGAAAAAAAATTGTTTTAAATATTTATGTAAAAATTATTTTTCTTAAGATTCAATATTTTGAATTGATGAACAGGAAGCTCTCGCAGAAAGAAAATAAATTTGGAAAATTTATTATTCTTTGGTCTTCAGTTCAACTTCTTTCTTTCTCTTCCCAAGTAATAGAATCCAAAAGCACAGCGCAACATGCGCTTAGAAGCTTCTGAGCAGCAGAAAGACGGCTTCTTCCGGTTTTAGCCTGTCACGTGAATCCTCTCGATGAATTCGCGACAAGAATTTTTTCTACTTCGCCAAGTCTGCCACGTTTGCCTCAGACTCCTTCCCCTTCCCCACCCCTCATCCCGCCGTGCACTACATGAGCCAGCTCGTACCAGCACCATCCTTCGCCTGGAATATTCCACCCCCTTCACACACCACCCTCTCTGGGCCAGTCTTGCCGCTTTCCATGAGTTAACGTCCCGTGTGCACATCCCACATGTTCGTCCCCGTTCAGGCCGTTCGGCCCCGCCCGTTCGGCCCCGCCCGTTCGGCCCCGCCCGTTCGGCCCCGCCCGTTCGGCCCCCGCCCGTTCGGCCCCGCCCGTTCGGCCCCGCCCGTTCGGCCCCGCCCGTTCGGCCCCGCCCGTTCGGCCCCGCCCGTTCGGCCCCGCCCGTTCGGCCCCGCCCGTTCGGCCCCGCCCGTTCGGCCCCGCCCGTTCGGCCCCGCCCGTTCGGCCCCGCCCGTTCGGCCCCGTCCGTTCGGCCCCGCCCGTTCGGCCCCGCCCGTTCGGCCCCGCCCGTTCGGCCCCGTGCATGCGTTTCTGTAGCACGAGCGGAAATGGAGATTCGCGCGGGAGACGTTGCGGAAAAGCCTTCGACGGAGCCACCGGAGATACACAAACAGAGCCCGTCACACGACGCACAGTGGAGCATTGAGCCAGACAGTTGGCCGGAATATTTTGTGTGACACTTTTGCAACAAGAATATATACTTTACAATACTTATTCAGTTTTATTACACTTTTTGAAAAATATGTAACTCCTCACAGAGTTATAAAAAAGTATAAAAATTACATTTAAAATAAGAAAACGCCTCGTCATCAATATTCAAAATAAAACAGTCAAAACGACTAGGTAAATCATTTACAAAATAAACTATGGAGTCAATAATTGAACACGACATGTTGAATACAACCTTAACAAACGGCTAATTTCAGATGCTAATACGAGAAAATGAATAAATGTACAAGAACCACATCCACCTTTTATTACAGCAGAATCATTCAAATAAGGCAATATTTTTAAGAATATTGGATTCTCTTGAAGGAGGACGTTTATAATCGAGAGAGAAAGTTAACAGCCAATAGCATATATTTAGCAAAAATAAGCAAGGTGAGTCGGCCCCGTGGCCGAGATCGCTGAAGCGGTAGTTCTGTAGTGATCTTGGAGCGTGGGGTCGCGGGTTCGAGTTCCGTCTCGGGCATGGTTGTATGTGTTCGTCTTTTCACTCCCTATCATCACCATAGCGCTTCATCCTCATACCATAACGTTGCATCCAATAGTGGTCGCTGATGACCTAGTAGTTGATGTGACCTTAAATAACAAAAAAGCAAGGTGTGTTATGATGCAGAGCGAGTGATACAATGGTGTTACAAGAAGCTGTTTTGTAGAAAGGTGTATATATTTCAGTTGTAAAGTATAGAATAGTTGTCAGAAGTGGATATGAATATTGTGATTTTATTCTGCATTATTAATATCTGGCGAAGACGCAAAGCAATTTCGAAACGTGGTCGTGGAAAACGTGCTTTTTCTCCCTCTACATCGACTTTTACGAATTATGAATCGAGAGAGACCACGATGAATCAAGAAACGAATCGAAAATGCCCACATGATTTAAAAATCAAATTTCTTAGACATTCAAAAAAGAGATTAAGAAACAGAAATTCTCTATTTTTAATTGTGTGACTTTTGAAACATAGAACATAGATTAAGGTATTTTATGTCACTTTAAAGACAAGTTACGTTGACTTTTATTTAACAGACAAGTCTTTCTTCTTCTAGGCTCTTATCCATCCGACAGCCCGTTACCCTTTACGTCCCGATGGTACGCATATTCGACCAAACACTAAACACAAACACACTTGCGGACACCTTTGATCTGTGGTCAGCAGATCGAAAGGCCCTTCGCGACAACACATACTTAAGACTACTGCAAAACTCCTTCTATACAATTAGAGACTATACTGATCGTGAAAAAGAAAAATAATGTTTATCGTAACAAAACAAAGATATATAATAAATTTGTTTACGTTTGCATTGTATACATTTAAAAATACTTTATTACGCCTGTAACAAGTAATGTACTTCAGCTTCCGGGTCAATGACCCCCATCTCGATCAGGTTTCTGTCCAGTTTCCCTGATACATTGAGCAAATGCTGAAATGGCCCCTTGTTTGGCTTCTGGACGTAAATGTAGCTTCACTGTGCGCACGTTTTGTTGAGCACTCCTTTTGCTTGTAGTTCATTTACCGTTGAAATTTATTTTCTATAACTCGGGAACAAACATTTTTCAAATATTTTTATTTTTCTAAATAATTATTTTCTAAATTAATTTTTTCGTTGTTTTTTTATTTTATTTAATTCTGGTCGTCAAGAAAATGTGCGCAGAGAAAATCTCTTTCCCCACACGTCATATACAATTTGTACTGTTTTTTGACTAATAAATAAATAAATAAAATAAAGAGACAAGGGTCAAACAACCACGCCCAAAGGCAGGAGTCGAAAACGCAACCCTTCGGACCGAGGCGTTGAGTCGGTACACACTCTTAACTACCTCGGCAATCTAGGTCGGCTTAACAGACAATTACATTCCAAATAATCTTAACATTTTTGATTTGGGCGACGTTTTTGATCTTAGAAATCTGGATCTTTGTCAAGTGTGCTGGACCTCGGAGTAAGACTAATTTTAATCAATTCAACAATATGTGATTTTGCAATCCGAAATCCAGCTCGCTTGAAAAATATCCTAATGTCTGTGTTCAAAACGTTGATAAATTCCAATTTGTAAAGAGTATGTTATGTAATTTAATGCCATGTTAATCAAACAAGGTCAACGTAAAAAACGTCGTTTTTTGTTTGCTGGCGTCTTTTGAAATTGACGTTTGAAAAATCAGACGTTTGGCCGGCCGGAGTTTTCGGTCCGATGCGTCCACCGTGCGAAGGCGGGGGAGGAGGTAGCAAGGGACGGTGCCGCGGTCAGGTCTTTCAGCGACATCTTTCGGCGGAATTCCGGTGCAGAGGGTGGAGCGGAGGCGGAAACGTCAGACAATTTGTCGTCGTCGGTTGTTTGTTGTGGTGGCGGCACTGCACGCTCTACGAGCCGCCTTGGCGGAGCTCATCTGCCTCGACGCGTTCCTTTTGCGAAGGTTTTCAAAGCAGCCTGTAAGAAGATTGTCGCGGGGAACGAGACTAAAGCTTGTTTGTGACGTCTCCTTGCGGGGAAGTTGTTCACAGTGAGAATAGCGAGCGAAATTAATAATCGATAGATGTCGGTAGTGAAAAAAGTCGTTGTTGAAGGGCGCATTTGTATTTTGGAAGTACTGACTTATACGATTTGGAGCCTTTATCAAAATAATATTAAGGTGATGGTTAATTTATTATTACAAATATACGTTTTATAATAAGTAGTTCCGTAGTTCCATAATACATTTAGATGTTTAGTGGTCGTGATTCTCTAGAAATGACCAGAGAGAGATACGACATACAGCATTTGGTCGAATCATGAATATTTTATATTATTATGAATATTGTTCTCAGAAACAATAATTAAGGGACAAGAACCATTGTAATGTCAAGAACTGTTGTAGTACGTGATGGTTTATTCTATTGTGAAGATAGGTACTTTTCGTTACATACTAGTTTGTAACATGATTACTACACGTTTTCTCACATATTTTCAAGAACACACGAAAGAGTATACGGAATACTCTTAGAAATTCTGGACTGTGGAATTATTTGAAAATATATTGCCTTTAATTCTAAATGATAGTCTTTGCAACGTTCATGTAATTATGTAATGTTTCAGAATTTCATGTGCACGAAAATTGAACAAGTTTATTAATTATGAATAGTTCTCTTTTCAAACTTAATGTAAAAATTAATATTTTTATTTATTGGTACGATCTAATACGATCGTATATTACAACGATTTAATAATACGATCGTATACATTGAAATAATCAGTTCATCATGCATTATTGTACTGTTTGTATTGTTTTCAGTTAAATTATTTTATTTTTCAACTTAGTGCAATTTGAATGTTCATTCTAATTCCCACCATAACATTACATAAGAAAACTTGAAACAATATTTTAAAAGTAAGAAAATGCTTTGCGTATTATTCACAACTCTTGTTTCAATTAACCTGTTCTATTTATTCATTTTTATTATTACTTAGGGGATATAAATCGTGGGTAAAATCATAATACCATTGATATGTTCCAGATTCCAAAGATGTGATTCTTAGGGCATTATACTTAACTCCAACTTGCCACGTTAATTCGTTTCAGAAAAGCACATACGTTTTTAGTTATAGTTAATACAATAGTTTTGGTTTTCACTTCAGAAGTACACACTTTCACATATTTGTACTTTCTATTTTTCTCTCAAAGTGGTCATTCACAGAATGGAGTGAAATGCAGAGAAGACCCTGACTCTGTCCATTTCATTGCAAAGATGTAACTTTCTGAAAGCCACTCGTGATTGCTTGTGTGCAGAATATTGTTTCCCAAGACGTAAAAACATTTGTTACAAGCGAAAAATCTAATCCTGAGAATCTATTAAGAATGGGCGTCTAGAAACCCATATCCTCCGGGTTTCAGAATAAAAAACTCTTTGACACTTCGTTACTGTTAAAAATCTTTACATCACGCTTTCAATTTAATTTACACTGAATTTTGAGGTAAATATATTCTTTCAAGTTTGAAACGTCATAAATACACTATTGAAATTTGTACGTAATGCATAAATAATGTTTATTTCAAACTGAGTTGTTATTTAAAATTATCATCTTTTCACAAAACTATTATAATATATTTGATTTCATTGAGAATAATTTGATTAGTTCACTTTCAATCTCATCATATGTTGCATGGTTAGGAATATTTTCTTTCGTTTTCTATATAATACAAGTTACTTTTAAATTAAGTACTTTTGCCTACCTTCTCATATAGAACGTCGGTGTCGAAGGATTTCAAAAAGTGTCAGTTATTGCATTATATGCGTTTTTGTTTTTTATCCGTATCTTGAGAGAGATGGATAAAGGTTAGACATTGGCGAAAGATTGCATGCAAATAACATACGTGGTGATAGTGTGGTGGTATTATAGATACTAAAGGGAAGATTGTAACCAGACAACTCTCCGGAAATTCTATTGTTACGAATAAGTGATGTGTAAGTAATCTGATTTTATAGCAGAAACGACATTTTTAGAAAAGGAGGAATGATTTTTTTAGAAGTGAAAAGATGAAAGTTTCCGTATGTGAAAAAGAAATGACTTAGTTTCTAATAGAATTCTTTTGTTGTTTAATAATAAAAATTGAATGTAATTTTGTAAAAATAATATTTCATACTCGAGATTGTGTATAACTCTTGAGTTTTTGTGCTTCTTAGTCCTTTTTCTACAGGGCTGCAGACACCCGTACTTGTCCTATGTTACCAAAGGCAAATGTAACACATAACAAAGGAAGATAAACGTAATATGTATTTCAAAATCCGACAACACAAATAATCGTTTTAAAATCTTTTCAAGTTTGTTGAAGAATTTTCATCGTTCTGTTTTGTACAGTCTGTACAAAAATAATTATTCCTCAATAGATAAATTTCTTACCTGGAAAAGAAATATACTCTCACGGATCAACGGCGAGAACGCCTCAGAAAGTTTTACGAAAAAGTGCGGTACACTGGTGCTATTACACAAAAAAACAAAATGGGGTGTGTGTGTGCATGGAGGAACGACCGACTCCTCTAGAAGTTGGATTTTTTTAAAAGTTTATTCAGTGATTCAGATGAAAATGCACGAAAATTCTGTTAAAAGAACTGCATTCTATTATTTCTTAAAAGAATGCACAACATTGCATTTCAGATGTTGTTTTTAAACGGCAATGCATGTAAGCCTATTTTTGATTTTTGAAGATAGAATGACAAAGATCCCGGTAAGAAAACAAATATTACTTTTAAAATGCCTTACAAACATCAATAGAATGATTAGGAAGTTTTTGCTGACTTTTCAAATATCAGTCTTTTGTATTGCCAAAAACCTTCGTTGTAACATGTTATGGATATATGCTATCGATGAGAAGAAAGCAGATTTTTTTTAAATTTAGAATTCTTTTACCTCTATAGTTAACGAAAAATAAACATGTAATCAAATTATGCAGTACCAATTGAATGATCACACAACCCTGAATGACTATATTCGCTACATTGATTTACAAAATTGCATTAAGTCCATTAAACATTGCAGAAATGTTGAGTTTTGGAACAATAATTTTTCTCGATCACTCTATATAAATTTTGTGACTGTGAAGAAAAATGGACAAAAATTATTACTCGAAATTGCTGAAAGAACAATTAGAATTTTGAGTTCTGTGAACCAAATCAGAAATGAAAAAAGTTTGTAAAGTTTGGCATTTGAAGAAGTAGAACGCTTGCTAGTTGAAAAATTATGCTGTACTAATATTGTTTGTCACAAAACATACCGAAAGCACGTCTCATGTTGAAAGGAGTACTTTTTGTAGTATCGAATGAATTTTCAAGAAATCTGAGAAAAGTTTCAATTAATATTTTAATCTACCTGAGAATTCATATAAGTATGTTTCCATGATTATAATGCACACAAATATTCGGAAACTGGATAAAAAAATTAATAATGTTTGCTATTTTTTCAAGAAACTGTTGTCATTTCTCTTAACAAATCTCTCATGTGCTTGATATGAAAAGAGAATTATCTTTTTTGACATACTGTAGAATATTTTTTAACCTGTATACGGTTAGCACATGCTCTTAAAATAGTTGATGTGTATCTTCATTTTCTTTGCGTTTCTACGGCGCGCGGCGTTGGGTGTTTTTGGGCGTGATGAGGTGGTGCGGGATCTGGTTGAGGCTGTCAGACGCTGCACGTGCTGATGGGCGTGGTTTTCGATGCCGATTTTGATTCAACGTTCTCAGTCACGAATCGACAGATGTTCGGCACAATTTCTTGGCGAAGTTCGATTGTACTGAACTGTCTTCGATTCTTTGCGGAGCTGAACAATACACTGGTTAGT
>JAHLJT010009419.1:4251067-4363597 GCA_031308135.1 Acheta domesticus | reverse complement strand
ATTATAACCAGTTTAACGCCATTGGCGCACAAATAACTATTTCCCTCCGAAAGCACGACTGTAGAAACTAGTGGTGCTACAACAGCACATACTTCCTTGCTTTATCTGTATCTACTGCAATTTGCGAAAATTCAAAGGGTTCAAAGAAATTGGAACCTGCTCCATTCTCATGAGCGTACTTATTCAAAAAAAATAAAGAAACAATAGCCATTTTGAAAAAAAATTCTAATTGCCTTCTATTTCAGTAAAAATAACGCGGAAAACTACTATTTTCGAAACATGTACATGACTGCGCTGAAAGGTTTATGTTTTAGAACGTTTTTTTAGCAGTTTTGTCTTCGAATGAAATTTATTCTTCACAGGTAGTTATTTAAGTAATATCATATTAATTGTTTAGAAAGTATTAATAATTTTTGCGCAATTTTGAGTGAACTCAGAGCAAAACAAGATTTTTTTTAAAAACTAATCCAAATACTTTCTTTTAACTTTTTCCTTGAATAGTGCTAAATGCCACTGCAATAATGACATACACTCTAATCTACTATATTATTTTGTTTGTTTATTAATTACACATATCTAATCTCTCTTACTTCGTTAATATACTGACGACTTGTGTACATTAAAGCATTTGTGAGCACAAGTGATTCAAATGATGTCTTACAAAGTATCCCAAAAACTGAAATGTTTTCTGTGAAAACGAGTTCCAACATTTTCAAAAACGCTCGAAGTACGTTTTTCAAAATCGGCTCCCAATTATTTCTTTAAACTTTTTTCTGGATGGTGCGAAATCTAATGAATAACGACATTAACATCATTTTGATTTTTTCTTTCTATTTTAACATTACGAAAGTTTTTTATGTAACATTTTGTATTTGTGAGTAGAAGTGTGAAATGATTTTCAAAGAAATTTCTCGAAAACTCAAAACGTTTCTGTGAAAATAAGCGCAAAATTATGCATTTTCCAGTAAATGCTCCAAGGACAATTTCGCAAAAACAGTTCTGAAGTTTCCAAACGAAAAATTGCTAACAGGATCAGGTTTTACTGTTCTACAACATTTATAAAGTGATATTTCAGTTCTACCATTCGGTGGTCGAAAAATTGAGGAAATGTAAAAAAATGCCCTGTAGACGGCAATAGATGATGGTTGGGAAGAGGGTATAGCGAAACTGAAAATCTAGCCTACACTAAAGAGATTACAAAACTAAGTAGTAGGATAGCATTACCAATTTGTTTTGCATGCATTTCTTTCAAGGCAAAGAAGCACTAAACTCGTATAATGAGTTTCGCCAAGAAAACTAGTTTTGAGGTAATATTATCTGTTGCAACTTTTATAAGATAATGTAAAATAACTTAGATGTTATTTTGCATGGATGGCGATGTAGAAATATTGCAAAAGTGCGGTCTTTTTGAATTTTCGGGGCAGGATTTGTCTTTTCTACATTTAGGATTTCAGAATGTGAGTACAGTTTTTTTCTTATTCATACATTATTATACAATGCTTTACATCCGATATGTTTTTGTCAGTAAAGAGTATGATATTCATCATTCAATTGGCTATTTAAAATTTCAATGTTGTGACCCACAAACTGAAACCAACCGACACGGATACTGTTCACACAGTAAAGTAGAGCTGACTGCTTTAGAAAAATGTTTCAATCATAACAACTACGCTTTAGGAAGTCGAACAAGACATGTAATATATTCCACATCTCTAACCTAAAATATGGTTGCTTATCTTCTTCAAGATATTTCTTTTGCATGAATTTAGGAAAGAAATGGATACAAATAAGAATCGACATAATGGCAAACACTGTAATTGGTGCATTTTCGATTGAAGTTTTACTTTTATAACATTCTCACGGTAATAATCGTATATGGATAACAGAAGGTTTATCTCGGTAGGAGAGTACTTACTAGGAATACGCGGTTCGATACCGAATGAGGCGCGTGAATTTTCGAAGAGTGAAAAATCCGACATTAGCCTTATCATGCTTAAGGCATACGAAAGAACCCTGGCTGAAGTCGGGCAAAATGAAATCCCTCCAGAAATTTCCCAACATAATGAGATCCCATGTTCCAGAGACCGATTGAGGTGACCGACTTAACTCAGATCCACACCTGGTTAAGAAAATGAGAATCAAGTACAAGCGCTTCAGGGGGCGAACATATGGCGTTCCTGCCCGAAAAATAACCCTTGGAACCAAACCAGGCGTGGCCTCCAAATCAATTCTGGATCAAAAATATGGGGAAGAACGACGGCCTATGGCCGTGTCCATGCAAAATAACTCGTACGATAAATAAAATAATGGAATGTGGGCTAGTAATAGAAATACTTTAGTTTGCACACGTGAAATATATAACGCCTTCGTCAGGGCTGTGAATGTAGAAAAAACACGGAGAAAAGGTTGACGTTTAGGACGGTTTTAGAATGAAATCGTTACTCAAATAGTAAGCAGCTACTGCGTACTTCGAGCTCGGTTATTGCTTTCCTTTCTCATCCTTTTATTACCGTGTTAAATGCCTGCACGAAGTATGCATGAGAGAGTAGTTAATGTTTAATAACCGGAAGGTGGCACAGAGACACTCTAACAACATATTAATAATTACTGAGGAGCATATACAACATTTTGAATAAACAAAACATATTATTATTATTATAACATACCAATATAATAATGATAATATTAATTATAAATTTTAACAATTAAAATGATTTTACAATGATATAACTATGCATTCTCTCAGATATTTAGATCCAGCGATGTGCCTTTGATGTGTAATAACAATGGCAACGACGGTGCCATTTCATCACGCGCTGGTGGGGGAGGGCAGGGACGGGGGAGGGGGGGCTGAGGACCAAGGCTGCGCCGCAGAGGGCCTTGCCTCTCTCAGCGCTCAGTCGCCGCCGCCGCCGCCGCCGCGTTGCAGCTGAGTCATTGTCGAAAAACGCATGCGGCGAGGCCGTTGGGACGGCAGGTGATGTGCTCGGCGCCCTGACGCCGCCGTTACCGCCGCCAACGCCGCTGCCATCACCTCCACCGCGGCCTCCGCCTCTGTCTTAATCGTCACCTCCGTCGCCGACTGCGTCACCGCCTCCGCCTCCACCTCACGTCACCTTACCTCACCACAATTCATCACAGATCACCTCATTAATTTCATATAATCTGCATCGCCACCTCCACCTTCGTTGCCATCTTCGCCTTTACCTCCACTTACGCTTCCACCACTATCTCCGCCCCCACCTCCACTTTCTCCATCTTCACATCTACACTTTCGCCTCCACCTCCGCCTCCGCTTCCGCCACTACCTTTACGTCTCCTTCCACCTCCACTACCGTCTCCACCTCCCTCTCCGCCTCCACTTCTTTCTCCGCCTCAGCCTCCACGACCACCTTCGCTTCCATCCCCACCTCCGCCTCCATCACGTGCAGGTCCGTCTCCACCTCCATTTCTCCCTCCATCTCCGCCTACCCCCCACCCTCATCTCTACCTCCATCTCTGCGTCCGCCTCCATCTCCACCTCCGTCCTCGTTTTCATCGGCGCCTGTACGTCTGCCACCAACACCTCCGCCGCCACCTCCGCCTCCGCCTTTTCCTTCGCCTTCGCCTCTCCCGCCGACTTCGCCTTTGCTACCGTTTCCACCTACAGTTTCATCTCCGCTTCTCCCTTCTTCTCTAACTCCGCCGCTCTGGTCGCCGCATCCACTGCCACCGCTCCCACTTCTGCCGCCTCCATTCCCGCCTCAACCTTCTCCCGCAGCTGTCTTCGCCTTCGCTTCCACCTCACCAGCATCGCCCTCTCCTCCGCCACCGCCTCGCCTCCGTCGTTACTACTGCCGCTGCGGTGACTCTTATGATGGAAATTTCCGGTTGCGACATTTCCGTAGATAGTTTTGTGATTTGGGTTTTTTTGCAGGACGCAAAACTACAGCGGATAGTGAACACACATATAGGTGACTATCGCTTATTTGTTTCACATTTGTCGCACATTATTTTAGTACTAATATATTACGTTAGTGGTAACGTTATGTTTATGGAGAAGTTAAAACATTTTCCCCAAGGAAAAAAATTGATGCAAATGTACCAAACTAGCCTATCACAAACATATTCAGTGAGATATTTAGGAGTTCGTCTCAATAAGATATCCGCATAAAATAAACAACTTAATATATAAGTTTAAAACAAAGTTAAAATACAAACTTATGGTTCTACAATAGCACGTACTTCCTCTCATTAGTAACAGGAACATAAAATTAAAATACTGACCCTATTAACACATCTCAGCCAACACTTGTAAAACTCATTACCATTCCGTGCGAAAGCTTAATTCATTTAAAGCTAACACATCAACACAAATTCGACAATCCAAATCTGCCTTCTCATCCCCCGGAAAACACTGCCAAATAAGAAGTTATTGTGACTTTCTTTCCATCCTCACCGTTTCAAACAAACTAAACGTGAAGATGCATTTTTTTTTATCCTAGGGCTTTTGCCAGCTAGAGGATATGTCGATTTCGATATGCTCGCCGAGTACCGAGTATCCACCATGTCTCTCGTGGGGACACATATTAACCTTTAACACTAAAGGCACTTGCGGGCTCCTCGGTCTGTGGTCAGCAGACTCACAAGGTCTACCGCGACAACACATACATGTAAGGCAAGGGACAAACAACCATGCCCACAGCGGGACTCGAACCCGCAACCTTTCCGACCGTGGCACTGCTTCGGCACACACTCTAACCACCTCGGACATCCAGGTTGGCACTTGAAGATGCAATTTATATTCTGTAGAAACGCAGGCAGCGTGCTCCGAATGTCATTAACAGATTTCCATAGAAGGGAAGCACAAGTGAGCAATCCAGAGGAGTGTTGTAATATGTGAGGAACGAACGCCTTGTTATTCCATTAGGCGAAATTAATTAAAATCTTTTGTTATCTGAAACAGAAAATCATTTATCTCTGAGAAAAGCGGCTCTGGAGGTAATTATTCGAAGTAATCTGACAATGAGTCTCGTCGCACGAAGAAATATCAAAACTAATCCATGCCACTTCTCCGCTTCTTATTACAGTACAATTCAAAATCGTTTAAGAACACAGGTGAATAAAATGCTAAATATATCTACGAAATATGTTTCGGCGCTTGCCACTTAGTGAGGTGACCGCTGAAAGGAGAGAGTAATTACACTCTTGTGGAAAAATTAATCGGCTCTAGATAATATGGCCCTTATTTGAGGTGACCGCTTAAACGAGGTGGCCGTTTGACAGGTTTTTACAGTACAGTCTGATCTACCTTGCATATAAATGTGAGCCGAAGTAGTAAATCAAGTACCCAAATCATTCAACATACTTCAAAAGTGTAGAACATGCTTCACAGCTAGCTGCCGTTGAGTAGTGTTCTTGCACGAGGTAGTCTCTTCCTCTGTGCAACACCGTCGCTGCCTGCTCGGTGCAACATCGTTGCATAACCGTAGCTTACATGGCTCATCGGGTGTACGAAACTACAGAGCATATTGTTCATACAGAGACACAAAGGGCACGCAGAGGCGCCAAGGATGAGTAGTTAGGATAGTAAAAGCGTTTCGTCCTAGTTTAGGACTCATTAGACAGGCTTTCAGCTTGTGACGCTGTATGAATACTTCCTTCCCCTTCAGATATCTCCCCTAGCAGAGCACCCTCATAGTCTGGACAAACTGTAAGCTCCCAACATGTATGGTGCTACACGTGGGCATTTGTCTAAGGGGAGACGAAGGGAGAAAAATGAAAGATAGCGCAATCCGTGCCTCTTTTGTTAACGTAATGTTCTAGTATTCACCTGTTATTGCTAGGAGAATCCATGAAAACTCCCGATATGAGTAGCCACCAGCTACAACAGTGGTGTCAAGGTCCTCTACTGGTGGCTGTGGCACGCGTCGTGGCACCGTAGCATGCCACGAGCTTCTCTGCGCAACTAGCGTCGGGAAAGGGAACTATTACGAGCAGTAGTAACCCCGTCGTTTTACAATAGGGATGGCGGTATCTCTGGTGGCGGGGTAATGAACTGCGTGGAGAGGCGATTTCATCGTAGCAGTAGTGCCACGGATTCGCGCTCGTGGCATCGACCTTGACAACACTGAGCTAGAATTTTCCTTTCATAACGGTTGAATTCAACCCAGTTATTTTTGTCTAGCTTCGGTCAAAAATCCGTCACCCGCGAAAATTCGACTCCTCCACGGCCATTAAGGTTACAGATGTAATAATGGTGCCCCTGAACTATTGCGGCCTGACAGAGGAGACGGGATACTAATTAATATCCGACAGACACAACAAACTCCCTGATGTTAAACTCATCAAGTAAGTTTCTGGCATTTTGCCGATATCGTATACGCAACCTCGCTCTCACTCAAGTCCAATGGCATTGCGCAACGCTCAAGTCCAATGATATTGCTTAACGCTCGCTGCTACCGGTGTAAGTTTAAAGCGATAAATATAATTCCAAAATCAAGGAGGCTCATATTGAGGAAGGACATATACTGAAAGTGAAATTCAAGATTCATCGATTTAGCTGTCACCTCAATTAAGGCCATTTTTCCTGTTATTTATTTTTTTCCAATTCGACACGTGTAACTAATCCTTACTTTAAGCGACCGCCTACCTACGAGTAATATTGTCAGCGACCAGAGACAGTTCATAGGCTGACCTGTTTTAAACGGTCATCATCAACGATTTTGAACTGTAGAATAAGAAACAGGTAAGTGGAAGAGATTTCTGTTGATTCAGTATCTGACTCGTGGAAAAATACATTATTTTACTGACAGTCTCGTTATGGATGTACAATGCCTTGTGCATTTCACAGCAGTCTCGTGCAGTTTGCTAATCTCTGCTTACTCTGTATGGAATGTGTTCAAAGGCTTATATGTTCGCTAAATCCTTACTCTGACGACCCTGCTCTAAAATTTCTTTAGGATAGTGGTGCCAAGATCTTCAACTGGTTACTGTGGCACGCGTCGTAGCACCGTAAAATGCCACAAGGTGCTCTGCGCAACTAGCGTCGGGAAAGGGAACTATTACGAGTAGTAGTAACCCCGCCGTTTTACAATAGGGATGGCGTTGTCTCTGGTGGCAGGGTGATCGAACTGCGTGGAGGGGCGATTTCGTCTTGGTACTCGTGCCACGGACTATCATCGCTCGTGACATCGACCTTGACAACACTGCTTCAGGTTATAAATGGCATCTTCACATCTCGTTTCCTGGTGAGTTAGTACGATGAGGGCGGGAGTATTCGCGAATGAGAGAGGGAGTATTAAGTGAAGGGTGTGTTTAGCATTGGCCGAGAAGACACAATGATCCTAGATTACTGTTTTAAGATATATATTCGTATTTAAAGTCATTAAAATACGTTATGAATTCGTACTTTATTTCATAGCAATTAGAACAATTGACGTATAGTTGGCTTTCTGTAAACTCATAAACTTTATAAACAGTCTCAAAGCGATTCCATTCTGGTTCCGGAGAACACCAAAGGAGGAGGATGGAGGCAGTGGAACCCATAATAAACTGCAATATAATTAAAGAAATGTTTTATATATTTGAGAGATAAGAGCTAAAATGAACAAAATATTACAATCATTTTCTGCAAATTACTGTTAAAACATCTTCGGTTGATGAGGCCTAATAAGGCCGCATTATTTGATCATTTTCTATGTTTGAAGTTCTTTCTGCAGAGTCAGATGGCTACAACCTATTTTTGAACAACTAGTGCAACATTAACAATGGCAACGTGATTATGCATTGGCCGGACTGAAGGAGTGCGCGGGATTTTCCACGAATCGATTATGCATGGGGACGATTTTGAATTGTTTTGTAAACATGTAAACAAGATGAATACTTAGGATTCATGCCCCTCTCATTGGTGTACGACAGACTGATTAGTGATTTCGAGCGTGTCGACTGCTAAGGTCATTCGCCCCGTACGTGTAGTGCATGTTTTTATCTCGTGAGGTGCCGGTGGTCTTCTCCCGCTGGATTGCGAGATACAATGCCGACTTAACCATCGGCTTGAGGAGTTTTTTCCACAAATAGGTACCTCCCATCATCGGTTTATGTGTTAGGGAACTTTGCCTGGTGTGAATCGGAGAAACCACGGAAAACTACCCATCAGAGTAGCCGGCCGCTAAAATTCTCCTCAAGACAGCCGTTGAATTCGACTATGCTATGTACCTAGTATCGAAATTCTTGCCATAGTCGGGACTCGAACTCTAGGCAATGGCGGTTATAGACAGCAGTAACATCAATTGAGGCCCTAAGACGTTTGGCGTATGACTGTTAAGCGACCACATCTATTTACGTCCAGTTTTTGTCGAAACCTTCAGTGACCGCTGAAGACAGGTTTCACTGTACCACATGAGAAAAACACCAAAAGGACAATGTTATAACTATTCCCGGAACCATAACTTTATTTGCAAGACAGGATTTTCTAAGCACTTGGTAGAGCGAAACAGCTGAATGCAGGCGTTGGAGGATACTTGGTTCAGACTAATGTCACACGAACGCAAAATTGATGGAGAACTTCCTCCTCCCGCAAGAAAAATCGTGAACGCGCAACCGGCTGTCAGAAGCATTCGAGTTTTCGCTGACGTGTTGCAAGATTGTTTTCCTCTTCACTTCCTCGGAACCGTCTTCTTTTGAAACCAATTGTGACATAATTTATTATTAACGGAAGGGCAGTGAAATAATAAAAACAACTGAGATTGCCATAAATAGTTTAAACCAACAATTTAAAACTTAAAAAATACCAAGAAGAGATTTTTCATATTAATCATAACTTAATATAGTTATTTATGATACGAGTGGTAAAAGTGACATTTTATTTTGGGAAAAGGAATGGTTGCGACACGAGTCTATTTGGCGCAATTCTAGTAAATCATTTGCATGTGCCATAATTTATTTCATTTTTACATAGCCCTACTGTCTTTCGTTTTATTTTAATTCAAGTACACAAATCACAATACATGAAAGGTCTCTTGTAGTTGATACGATCACATGGGAGTATTTTGTTTCCTTTGTTGCATTCACAGATTTATCTGAACACTTGAGCATCGTCTTATTTTCACTCATGCCCTGAAAGAACGGTTTATACTTGTGATGGTCTAAAAATAATTTTTAATTTAGGAAACGTTCGAAAACAAACGAGAAATATTACTTCTATCTGTAGAAAATGTAGTAACACTTTCAGAAGATATACTGGATTAGTGGCCTGTAGAAACAATAGTGCATCTGATAGAAACCACAAAAATTGTTTTCCAAAAGGCAGCACACACATTGTTCAAGAACAATAAATAAAGTAGGCACTCTTGAATAACTCCACAATAAATTCAATATTTTAACAAAACCAGTCTTCACGAATACTACAATAATATAGCGAAGTGGGTACGGATACTCGGTACAGCAGTTCTTTACATACCTGGAATATCCAAATAGTTGCTGTCCCAAAACGCAACAATGGAATAGCAAATACTTAATGGACGGCGTCCTTTCCTTGGGGTCTTGATGTCACATAACGTAAATACTCTCTCGTAAGCAGTGATGTAGTGGGTATGTTAATTCGGTTGGTAAGAACAATATGAAAATAGACAATCAAATATTTGCATTTTTCTGTCAAAATCGTAACTCTTTTTTTTTCAGGTAGTCCTCTCTCTGCCGCTAAAATAGTCCAGAGCCAGGAAAACAATCCAGATGATTTTGATTACCGGTTCTACATGTTTTTGATATGCTAAGGCATTTGAGTTCTGCCGCCTCGAGAAATATTGACATCACAAAGGAAGTTAAAATAACCTAAAATTTCGCAATGTAACAATTCAAATAATTCATTCTTCATTAGCCGTTTTCAAGGATGATGTAGAGAATCTAAACTTCCGTGCAAGACAGGGGGCGAAACATCGTTTTCCATTGCGGCGTAACACCTAAAAGAATTAAATCGGTGATTTTAAAAGAGAAATAAGTCCACTTTGTTTCGTAAAAAGAGTTGATAAGCATTTTCTTCGTTATTATTCAAGCTAAAGATCAGTGTAAAAATGAAACTTGTCCAGCTTAAAGTATGTGTTCTATTGCTAACTAAATATGCTAATGTCTGGAAATGAGAAAATGTCCAGGACTAGTTTCTGATCCTTACACAGAAGAACTAATATTATCAGTAGGAAACGCCTAAATGTTTTATGGCATCTGCAATAAGGACTTCATAGACTTCAACTGGTCGAACTAGATTAAGAAGACATCCAAGTCTCTTGCTCGTCCTGGCAGTCCTCATTGTTAGCCTGGTGTAACTCTTTCCAAGTAAAGCAGCTAACGTACGATATTTTGGTTCCTTCATGCACATGATTGAGATGGGCTTGTCAAGTCTCACTTATGTTGGCAAAAGGGAAAGCACGTCCATATTTGCCTTTCGAGAAAGTTTGTCCCCGATGTTCATCCCATGAACGGAAAGAATATAACCAATGTTCCAAAAAATGGAGAATACATTCCACATGAGTGTTTCCATGTGGGAGTACTAGAAAGTTTCGACGCAGTCACAGACTGAAGTGGAAATTAGGGCTTATATTAGTAATTTAGAATGAATATATTTTCATGTTCATATAGCACAA
Organism: Acheta domesticus; assembly: GCA_031308135.1. Classification (NCBI taxonomy): domain Eukaryota; kingdom Metazoa; phylum Arthropoda; class Insecta; order Orthoptera; family Gryllidae; genus Acheta; species Acheta domesticus. Next base: position 4,352,981 of record JAHLJT010009419.1, on the reverse strand, counting down.
TAAGGTAATTCATATTGTTATACACTTATTCTATGATTACATTGGTTAATAAGTCCAAAAATAAATTTAAAATGTTTTTTTAATATTTTTTAATTATTTTGTAAAGACGTCCAAGGCATCAAAACGGTTCCGTACATTACAGAAAAGCAAATTTAAAGTAACAGAGTAGCCCAAGCAATCAATAAAAAGTAGTTCTACAGGTTTTGTGTAGAACATAAATGTCTCAGATGCGAACTATGGATGTTATTATTATTTTTTTGTTTTTCTTAGTACTATGGAACAAGGACATGTCCATTTTAAAACCGATTCAATTGTCAAAAGATTAAAGTTAAAACATATATATTGTAGAAAATTTTATCTACTTTAATTTTTTCTATATACGAAGGTGATTTCGATGAAGCATATATTTGTAGAGATTTAAGTGAAAATCTGAAAAATATGGAAAATTGTTCGATTCCTTTTCAATTTTCTTTATAAAGCCGATATATCTTGAAGTGGCAAACCTCAAATTCGAATTTAGTATCTCCAAAAACAAATGAAACCGGCGAGAAAAAAATTCCGGAATTTTTTCTCCGACCGGCTGCCTAGTGACTGGACAAGAGTTCCTAGGTATCCAAAGAAACAATATACAATTTTCAAAAGGTAGGAGATTGCACAGTTTTCTGTTTCTGCGCACATGGAAAATTATTAATATAGATTTAAGTTAGTGTGAATTAAAACAATTCAAGCTTTTATGGAAATTTTTCTTACAATAGAAATGCAAACAAAAACTTTTCTTGTTGTATTGTTAACAGTTTTTACACACATTATGCATGAAATCGACTTCGTTCATTTCCTTTTTACCTGAATCATTCCCATCAATTGAAATGTACACAGAGAAACGCATAGAAGCTTTTGTTCTCACGTGAGGCGTGGAGAAATTGTGATGCGCCAGTCAATAAAAAGATGTTTGAATCAGAGTCAGAGTTCCTTTAAATATTCAATTTCTTTCGCGTCACGGAGGGTACTCGATTAGAAAGTGCCTCGTCCAATAAATGACGCACGTTGTTTCACGACTGACTAAAGAAAAAAAATATTCAGGTAGCCTAAACGAGTTTCCCAATGAGCAACGCACACACTAGTAGTACTTGTAAAAAAAAGCAACAGAGAAAACTCCGAAACTGAACTACATTGTTAACAGTAAAAGATTAGTTGGGTTAAAGGGAAACAATTCTTTCACTTCTGGAAATGTTGCTAATACAGAGAACAGTACCAAAAACCCGGGCCCAGTTCTTAATGACAACCCCTTGATTTACTGCTCTGTAGTGTGCTGCTGCTTACTGAACACGTACCAATATATGGTTTGTTAAATGTACTAGCTAAAATTCTTTGTAAAGTTGAACTTTGGAGATGAACATTGGAGAGTTCGTGATGGTGCGGAAGAACTGATTTTGAATTACTTATAGTTTGTTTGATTTATTTTTATCGATATTGCTATTAAATGTTTTGGATTCTCGCTTAGTGCCATTGTTTGTCACTGACCTTTTCCTAGTATCATTTTTCAGTAGCTTAACGGTTGAGGATTAGCTGAGTTATGATGGTTCTGTGCGTCCAGCACCATGGGTGTCATGTTGGTTGGTTACATTCCTCATCGTCACCTCCAGTTCATCTCCGGTAAATTAGGTTGGTAAACCTGGAATGAAACTTTCCGTAGTGGCCGGTGGAATCTCATTGTTATTAACAGCGATCAATGCGGAACTTATAGATTCGTTGGTAGGAGGGTTGTGGCTGTGAGACATTAGAGCAAATTATACGTTGGTTTACTACACTGATTTGCACTAGAGCCACATCACCGGAATTATTTCGAAGAACTGGTCGCCTGTAGCACTTGTGTGGTTCACTTCAGTACTTAACAAATTAGCATCGCAATGCAGCGCGTGAGACCCCTCCCCCCACTCTGTTAACAGAAGTGGCAATTGCGAGGAATTAGTCTCACGACCCAGTCAGATCTGATAGGGCGGAACTCTACCTCTCACAAGCACTGTCGGACGGAGCAGTAGCGTAAGGAAATGAGTCTGGCCCCGCCTGCATAACATTAATCCAGGCCCCCTTTATATCCCTCACTCCCAATACTTCCTTCGGAGGGAAGTAAAGCCGGCAGTCTCATGTCGTAGATTTTCTGCATGTAAAGGATTCTCAAGCCTAAAAGAATCTTCTGAGATCAATTCAAATCGCCTGTTTCGTTGCTCAAGTAATACCTTCTTTCTCTGCTTGTAATACTTTCTTTCTTCGTGGGTGAAAGGAGCATAGCGGAATTTGCGTGATTAGGCGGAAGATTAGGCTTCATGGCCTGAGCCTCGCCTCGGAAAATAAGACATCATTTACTATTTGAATTGAATACTTCAACGACGGATTATCTCATTCGAGTCTCGTTAACTGAAGCACTAAACTCTGTGCGTTATCACATAAGATGGCAAACTTCAAAGCTAAACATCAAAAATCGAAAGACAGTTTGTGTGTTGTGTTTATTGTTAACAATGGTAAGTGCTTATAACCAATAGTGGAAATATGTGCTTTTATTATTTAGACTGTTATAAATCCTAAATGAATTGCTTACCTTTATTGACTTAAAAACAGGGTTACATAAGCTACCGAAACGGAACGTTCTTCTGGAAGCTGCTGTTTTTAATATAATATTGTATCAACTATCGCAAAGTATTAAGTAATTAATATTTCTTACAAAAGCAAAACCATCAGCCTAAAAGTAGGCCCTGTTTTACCTGGGTCCGCTTGCACCGTTCGGGCCTTGCAAGCTAGAACTTTACGCCAGCATTTAGTAGCATTTAGACCCGAAGCAGCAATGAGCCAACCTTTCCCACTTCTCTCTTGCCTTCGTATCTTTCGGTCAGTTCCCCACCGCACTTTAGACGTCAGACCTTATCCACCCAGATGCAAGCACTTCCACACCTTCCTCTTCAACTCGCGTCATGCCACAGCCCTCACATTCCACTCGACATTCACACTTAGTAAGTTTATTATATTTATAGGGCCAATAAGTTTACAAGTTTTAAAATGTTCCTATTTTAGAAAGTTTACATTTGAAATAATATATTTAGTTCATTATATGCACAAGAAATGTATCTAAATAATGTAGTTATTTAGGTACATTTCGGGCGGGATTATTTGATTATTGGATTTTTTGAAATATAATATACTTTTATATTTATTAAATTACCGGAATAGTCATCTGTTTAGGAAAAGTAGGCAAGCGTGATATTTTTCCACATTACCGTACTCTTACCCCACGTCGTGCGCATACTCTCACCCCAATTCACCGTCATAACAATTGCTTTCATCCTCGCCCTTAACAGACATAATCTCAAAATGAAAATATTGCATAGTAAACATTAAGCTAAACGGTAAGCATTAAGCTAAATGGGTACTTGATATCAAATCGTACATAAATGTGTGTAATATTTTCGTTGTGAAAAAAATCTTCTATTAATTGAAAAGTTCCATCACAAACAACCACAAAAATACTCTTTAGCTTATACTATACGTTATACGTTATACTATGTAGACTAGTTGGCAATGCGTCGTAGAACAGCGCCAACACACATAGAGAGTGTTGTCACAACTGTATATTAATTTATAGAAATGTACGAAAGTAGTACAAGCAAATTTAAGAGCTTGTATTTTTGCCCCGTGTGTATTTCTCACCCCATCCCCCACCCCACCCCACCCGCCCTTCAAGAAAAATCTGTAAGTAGGCTTTCGTTTTTGAGTTTTGCCTTTACCGACGTCCGCATGCTTTGGTAGTGATATTTGAAAAGAAACCTCACAATCCGAAGAAGCGAAAATGCCAGTCAAGGAGCTGACGGTGAGCGCTGAGGGCGAGCGGCAGGCGTCGACGAAGCGTCTGGAGAACGAGCGGCGGGGCCGTCCTGTGCAGCTTCGAAGCGAGCGCCTATTTCCGTCTGCCCGGAGGCCGCCGCGCGCCGCCTGATTGGCGTGCTTTGTTTCTGGGCGGAGGGGGAGGGGGCGGGGGCGAGCGGGCGAGAAGAGGCGAATCAAGGCCTCCTGGAAGCACTTCCGCCACAGCCCGCGGCGCGAGGCCGGGCATCCGCCCAGGGTAAGGCCGTTGAACGATTGGCGAGGCTCGAGAACGAATGGCAAACGAACGAGCGAATAAATGCAAGGGTAAATGAATCAACAAAGGGGTGAATGAACGAACTAATAAATGAATAACGAGATAAACGAACGTACTCACGGATGAACGCGCGAAGGAGTGCACAAACGGTAAATGGTGAATAAGAAAATCAACAAAATAATGAACGAATCATAGAACGAACGGATGAACAATCATAGAAATAAAAAAAAACGAATGAAGAAATGCAGGAAGGATTCTAAGAAATAAAGAATGCATTCATTAACAAATAATCGAGTGAAATATTGTAAACAAATAGTTCGTTAAACGAATAAAACAATTCAGTCTTAAACTAACAAATTAGTATTTTTAAACTACGATCGGTCTTCAGTGATTTTATTGTGAATATAACAAATGTGTATTATGTTGTTTATATATTTAGTACACGTTGTGTTCTTTTTGTACAAAATACGAGCAAAAATGTAGGTGTCATCAATTTCAAATAGAAAAATGTGGTTGTAAGAAAGTTGTGATCAGAGAAAACATGGTATATTAATGACGATTGATATCATTCTCATATGGGTCTCATATGTTTCTCATATGACAGCTATCAACATAATGTTTGCAATTTATTTCTGTGTTGTGTTGAATGTTATAAGATTTGCACTGAAAGCAGTGTCTGCGTGTGTTTTAGGTATATATTTTATTGTTGTTTATGTTGTTTTAATCTGAAGTGTACTTAGTGATGTTACCAAAGTCTTCAAAAGAAAATCTGCAAGGAAATGATTTTTATTCAAATACGTTTTTTAGAAGAATGGTTGTCCGCTCATTTTCTTACCATGCCAACTATCAATCACATTACCTCTTAAATACCTTCAGTATTTTATGGACTCACAGCGGCTTAATACTATCTAGCCGATCTAGATGCACATCTGCATATCGACATGCTATCTAGCGGATGATAGCTGACGCAGATGAAGTGCTGGCAGTAACGTGGCAGAACCAACCGTGGGCTCTACGATTGCACGAATCGGCGATGGCAGTGGTGTTAAGGTCGTCTACTGGTGGCTGTGGCACGCGTCGTGGCATCGTCGAGTGCCACGAGCTTCTCTGCACAACTAATGTCTGGGAAAGGGAACGAAGGGAACGAGTTGTAGTAACCCCGCCGTTTACAATAGGGATGGTGTAGTCTCTGGTGGCGGGATAATGAACTGCGTCGTGGCACTCGTGCCACGGACTCCCGCTCGTGGCATCGACCTTGACAGCACTGGGCTACGGGACGTGGACGCGCAAGGACTCCGGATTCACAAAGTGACTCAGGGCATCAACTGATGTCTCTGCAGTGACTCTGATCGCGAGGTCCTAGGTTTGAGTCCCGACGGAAGCAAGATTTTCAACACTAGATGTAGGGTGAATGCGTTGTTTCGTGGACTGTATGATAATTAATTTGCATTTCACTCACATTCTCTGGTGCTGCAAGGAGGGCCACTGGTGAGATAATACTTACTTAGCAGGTCACCAGTCCTGCGATTTGAAGCTCAGGTGCTGTCATCACTATAAATAATTTGAAGGAGTGCAAGTGAATATGCATGTAATATAAAGAAAAAAGGGAACATTCAAAGTCAAGAGATAATACCTTGCAAGGATTTAGTTATTGATTGAACTTAAATTAAAGCAACTGTCAATAAAACGAACATAGTGATGGTTACAAGTACTCGTGTGCTGCTGCAAAGACGAATTGCACATCCCTGTTGAGGAAGTGCGCCGTGAGCGCACAGTGATGACGTCAGGACCCAATCTTGTTAAGACTTGCATCATGGATCGGCCGGCGTGAGATATGGTGCAACCGTGCCATGTAGAGCGAATACTTAAATGAATGCACGATCACAAGCACTTATTGAAGGCACACATCACATTGTTGTCAGTACACTGCACGTGATAATAAGCTGAGTCCTCTTGCCACTAGTAGCGACAGAAAAAATGTAGGTTTTGCTCCGAAGAACACTGTCTTTGGTTACGCGCGATAGCTAACATAAATAATAGTTCCATTTGATATGGCTAATGAAATTGAGCCCTTGCAGCATAACTTGATCAATAAATATGAGCTCAAAGTTGTAGACACGTATTGCACTGTGCGTAACATGTAAAACAAGCAAGCAACCAGTTTATACAGTTAATATCAATGGTACACAGTTTAAGATAATTATTATAGCTCATTGAATAGCACTATGTGTGGCAGCTGCCGCAGGACACTGCGTGGTTGACAAAGTTGTGGAACTGTACGTGTGTATTTGATGCACATATAAAAGCGTTCATATGGCATGTGCATAGAACTTTTCCTGGTGCGTTACCGACTGTTGTAGCACTTTGAACGACACAGCATATGTTGATCGTCGTAGGTCAAAATAATTTGCTACAAGAACTGTGAAGATAAACACACGCTTATAAAATTATATCGCTTATGGAGACAGCACTCACATGGCATGCGAATCGCGTTGTCTCGAGCGCTCGACTCACTTTCTAGAACATGACGTGTGCAGCGTGACGTAATATTAGAGCCAGTTTTGAGAACAGCCAATTAGGGCTCATGTATTGCAACGAGAGTTAAGTCTTAGCTTGTTAATTAAAATAGATTAAAAGTGTAAGTTATTAAACGTTAGGTGTTATAATACATATAACATGGTTGAGTTGGTAATTAATGCAAAGCAACGCACAAATGATTACAATAATTGCCGGAATGGAAGCAACGTTGGCGGTGACGTCCTGTGAACGGCCAGGCGTTGTGTGTTGTAGTTGATGTTCCGAGAATCGGAAGGCGTTGAGAAACGTACATTCGTAACGGAATGTGGTTAAATAATACATATAAAAACCAGTATTTGTACAATAGCTTCATTTAATGAGATGCATATAAACTAAATAGTTGTAACAACTTGCTTGCGCAAACACTAGTTGTATAGCTAGGTTAAGTTCAGTCTCTGTCTGGAGAAGAATCTTAGTGGTCGGCTGCTCTGATCTCTAGTTTTCCGTGGTTCTCCGATCAATTCCAGGGCGAATTACGCAGCAGTACCTTAGAAAACGGGCCACAGACCGCGTGCGATCTTTCCTTCATCTACCTCGCGGGACTAGTGACCGTAGTAGTTGAAGCGCCCGGAGTCATCGACGTACGCTTAGTCCAGTCAAATGGTGCTCAAAAGGGTCCGATCCAAGAAAAAAAAACTGCAGTTTTTTTCACAACGGTTCTATATCTGTTTAGGGGTGCTGAATTCGAATTTCATGTTTAACGCTTCAAGAAAGGTCGGCTTTACATAGAAAATTGCAAAAAAATAACTACAAAATGTGCCCTTATGTTTGTTTTTCGCTTATATTTCCAAAACTATGCGTTTTATCGATGGTGTGCCTGCGTGATGTGTTATGTTCCTGTGTGTATGTATGTCAGGTGCGCCCACTCGAACAACTTGAGTTCTAATGTCAGCGCGGACAAAAATCTTTGATGGCTGTAAACACTTTTGGAGGTGCACGCAGTATATAATATTGCGTAGCTCACTACAAATAATGCGAGGAAGTATAAGTTGTTGTAACACCATTAGTTGAATATTAAGATATATTTTCAAAATTATGTCGAAATGCTTACTTCACCTAAGACTTCAACAATATTTTTTTTACGATTGGAATGCTCTCATTAAAAAACACAAATATGAAAGTTTGAATAATAATTAAGAAATAAAGAAATCTCGTTCATTTGTTGGCGCAAAATTCTGGCTCGCTCAAAGCGTTTCGTTGAATAAATTTATATTTTGTATAATAATCAAATACATTTAGAGTTATTCGTTAGCTTGCATTTCTACGTTAACAAAGAATTCATTAAATGAGATGTTTGCTAATCAGTTTATTATCTATCAAAAATCATTAACAGTTTTACCAACTTGAGAAGGTCTCACAAAACAAAATGAAGGTATTTCAGTGAAATTATTATTATTTAAATTTTGCGATCAACATACAGTCTATCAATTCAATATTCGGACACACAATATGCACAATATATTGCATTATCTTAAATTATATTCACATGATAGGAAGGTCAATCTAGTGGTGCTACAGAATGTAACAAACTTTCACGTATTAGTTTTCTATTTCCTTGAATCTGGGCTAGCTATTTGTAATTGCCACATACTCTTCTCAGCTGCCATCTATCGCTGTCTAAAGTACATTTTTTACCTTTTCTATTTTTTGTTTCCTAATGATATAACGAAAATATTAATTTTAGAATATTAAAGAACACAGAAACCTTGTCCTAAATGATAATTTTCTTTGAAAAAATTGTATCTTTTCTAAGAAAATTGCGTTTAAGCGTAACTAAAAATGCGAAATTTTAAACTCTTTTTCACAGAACATTTTTGAGTTTTCAAAAAACTTAATTTGAAGTCATTTGAAGCACTTACATACTTTATATCATATTAAATTTATGTCATATTAAGAAGTGCAATTAGCACGATCCTTTCGAAAAGTTTGAAGAATAGAAATGTGGACCCATTTATGAGAAAATGGCATTTGCACGTTTCTGAAAATGCGGAATTTTGAGCTACTTTCACAGAAAAAAGTTGAGTAATCGAGAAATTTTTTCTTGAAATTATTTAAAGCACATGTATTCATTAATAAAATGATGTCAACAAATCGCTGCTAATGTAAATATTAACGACGTGAGAGACAAGTCAAAAAATAACATTTTCGTAATTTCTGAAAAAACAAAAGAATACAGCAATATGACGTTAATGTCATCTAATAGAGTACATTTAGCCAATTAGCACTATCCCTACCAAAAGTTAAAAGAAAAAAATAGGAGCCGTTTTTCAGAAAATCTTGTTTTTGTAATTGTTTAAAATTGCACATATTGCCCGAAAACTATTCTAATATTCAAAATATATACACGACCTTAAAGAAGGATCTCACTATGAAAAACAAATTTTATTTGAAGGAAAAATCTCTATCTGCAATTTTGTAGTTGGAGGAAGATGCCGAATAAAATTCAAACTTTCGCAATTTTCAAATATTCAGTTATCCATAAAAATTGGACCTATTCCAACTTACATAGGTCATTCAATAATTAAAGACACAAATTGGTATTGAGAAAATCAGTTGGTAGGACAAGTTTGGTAATTTTATGACTTGAAGTTGGCTAAGAGGTGCTATAGAATGGCACAGACTTTGCCGTATTAGTTTTCTATTTCCTTCGATCTCGGCTAGCTATTTGGACTTGCCACATACTCTTGCCAGCTGACATCTATCGTCGGCCAAAGTACATATTTTGACATTTTCTTAATTTTCCATGGTAGAATGGTAAAATATTAATTACAGAATATTAAAGAACACAAAATCCTCATCCTAAATGGAAATTTCCTTTCAAATATATCAAGCCGTTTTTAAGAAAATTGTGTTTAAGCGATACTAAAACGCGAAATTTGAAGCTCTTTTTCACAGAACATTTTGAGTTCACCAAACACTTCATTTGAAGTCATTTAATGCACTTACACTCACAAGTATAATAATCTTACAAATTGCTTGTAATGTGCATATTAAAGATGTGAGAAATCTTTTAAAAAATTTCATTTGTGTAATTTGTGAAAAACAAAAAATTACCCAAAATGAACTTTACGTCATATTAAAGAGTGTAATTAGTACTATCCCTTACAAAAGATTCAAGAAAAAAATTTGACATAATTTATCAGAACTAGTGGTGCTACAGAAAGGCACAGCCTTTCCCGTATTAGTTTTCTATTTCCTTGGGTCTTCGCTAGCTATTCGGAATTGCCACAAACTCTTTTTTGCCAGCTGTTATCAATCACCGCCAGAAGTACATTTTTGTGAAATTTTCTTAATTTTTCGGTTTCCTATTGGTAGAACGGAAACATTAATTTTTAGAATATTAAAGAACACAAAAATCTAGCCATAAATGTCAATTTTCTTTTTAAAAATTATGTGCCGTTTAAGAGAAAATAGCGTTTTAGCGCTACTAAAAATGCGAAATTTGAAGCTCATTTTCACAGAAAAGGTTTGAGTTTTCAAAATACTTTATTTGAAGTTATTTAAAGCACTTACACTTACAAGTATAATAATGTTTACATATTACTGGTAACGTGCATATTAAAGATGTAAGAGATCTTTCAAAAAGTTTATATTTATATAATTTTTGAAAAAACAAAAAAAACTGAAAATAAACTTTACGTCATATTAAAGAGTGTAATTATCACTATCTGCTACAAAATTTTCAAGAAAAATTTGCAGCTTTATATGAGAAAATGGTGTTTAAGCATTTCTGAAAATACCAAAATTTGAGCTACATTTCACCGAAAACGGTAGTGTTTTCGAGAAACTTTACTCGACATTATTTAAAGCACATGTACTCGTAAATATAATGTGAAGAAATTGCCGCGAATGTAAATATTAACGACGTGAGAGACAAGTAAAACAATTTACATTTTTGTAATTTTTTAAAAAACCAACCAATAGACCACTATGGCTTTTATGTCATCTGATAGAGTACATTTACCACTAAACCTACCAAAAGTTTAAAGAAAAAAATTGGAGCCGTTTTTGAGAAAATCTTGTTTTTGTAATTTTTTAATGTTGCACATATTGCACGCAATATTACACGAAAACTACTAAAATTTTGTGAAACATTTACAAGACCTTTATGAAAGAACTCAATATGCAAAACAAATTTTATTTGAAGAAAAAATCTCTATCTTCAATTTTAAAGCTGGAGAAAGCCGGGGGGCTTCATATAAAGTACCCCCAAATTTTGCAGAATCTTTTTCAAAATCTCAAATCTTCGACTAGAACCTGATCGATCGGGGAATATCCATTTTGGAAGAAATCGTACGTATGGTTTAGGCGCTAGCAGAGTTCACAGACGGATAGACAGACAGATGGACAGACGGACGTTTTCCTTTCGGACGAAAAAATTTGGAGCCGTTTTTGAGAAAATCTTGCTTTTGTATACTTTTTTTAATTTGCACATATTGCACGCAATATTGCACGAAAACTATTAAAATTTTCAAAACAATGTATATGACCTTAAAGAAGGAACTCACTAAGAAGAACAAATTTTAATTGAAGTAAAAATCTCTATCTGCAATTTTGTAGTTGGAGGAAGACGCCGAATAAAATTCAAACTTACGCAATTTTCGAAAATTCAGAGTTAACTGTGAAAATGGGACCTATGCCACCTTAATAAGTGTATTTTACTCTATTCTTACAAAAAATTTAAAGAAAAGAATTGGTGCCGTTTTTGGAAAAATTTTGAAAATGTCCGGGTTCTTCATGTAATGTACTCCCAAATTTTGAAGGAAGTTTTTCAAAATCTCAAGGCTTCCTCTAGAGCCAGATGGACAGTTTTTTTTTCAATTTGAAAAAATCCTATGAGAGGTTTAGGCGCTAGTGATGTTCACAGAGGGACGGACGGACGGTCGTTTTCCTTTCAATTGGTTTTTCGGTATTAAGGGCTTACAAAAAAGGGATTCTGGCTTCACCACGTGTTAGGGGATTTTTTCTTAATTTAGCAACTGATTTTGTCCCCTTTTTTGTTGTGGGAGCCCGGCAATGAATTTTTTCCTGCCGAAAATTTGCAGTTTTTTCGCGCAGCATTACATAACTCTCCCTATACTACGTATATTACTCCGTATATACGTATGTATACGGGAGAGTAATAAAGAAATATAGAATAAGAAAAAGGAATAAAATAAGAAAAGGAATATAACAGAAAATGTTAGAATATAATAGAAATTATAGAATATATTAGAAAGAAAATACATAATAAGGAATAGGAAAAAACCAGCGCATGAAATATTCGACAATGACACATGTACACCACAACCACACGAGACGATTCACAAAGAAGAACGAGCGTACACGGCACACAACTCGCGCTTCTCAGCGGACAAAGATCACGCGCAAGAAAATTTGAGTCCCACAATGCTCCGCGACTAGTACCAACCTCTCAGTTTCAGCCCGGAAACTCGATTAACGTAATCGAGTTTATATATTCTATGGTGAATATAGATGCACATGTAAAAGCGATTATATTGCGAGTTTAATTTTAATCGTGATTACTTAAACACGATTAGCGAGATACTTAAACGAGTTTGGCGAAACTGGCCGAAAGAGGTAGGGAGAGCGGTCAGCTCCTCCGATTAATCGCCTTTTAAGAGAAAGGGAGATCCCATGGTGCTATTCTACTAAAAACCCCCGGTACCACACAGGGTAATAACCCCAACACTCGACTTCATTATTGTTATTATTATTATTATTATTATTATTATTATTATTATTATTATTATTTCTGTAGCTCGCTACAAACCCACAGATAGCAAGGGAGTCCAATTGCCGGGTAGATACAGTAGTAGAATTCTCGACCACTCCGTTTGGGAATTCAATTACTCCACTCGAGGGCAATTTGGCCGGCTTTTCTAATCCTTGTTCCACTGTAAGTCGGCGGCTAGTTCCCATGAGATTGACTGTAATGCCAATTTGCACGCGTGCGTTTTTTTCATGTTGGTGTTGTTTGCTCTCCCAGGAAGCTCTGCAGATAAAAAACAGATGTAGGCAACATAATTCAGTCAATTACTCAGTGATGGACGTTTTCTATTTCGGAGTTGCTTTGTGTTTGATTCGCTTCGTTAAGTGAATTACCTGTCTGTTTTTTTTTTGTTTTTTTTTTTTGCGTTGATGGATACAACAGACTATTCATGTTGGAACCCGCACTTCTCCTCTTTCATTTCGAGACCTGGCAAATCCGGAAACGATTATGTGCTACTCCGTTCTCTTTGCCAGAAATACAGTGCTTCGGGGCCAAATTGCTCAGTATGTTACTGACACACCTGGTTGGACATGGTATACGGCCCCATGTGACACGTTTTCCCAACCCAAGTTAACTACATAAAACCCAATTAAACTACATAAAACTGATCCTGTAAAAGAATGTAAAGAGTACTTTTACAACAACAAAAAGTAAACTAAGCTGATACAAATGGATTTGTAGAATTTTTTCTAAAATTCTATTTGAATAAAATATTTTAATACAAGTAATATTTTCATTGTTTTTGAAACGTTCGTGTAGATTAAAGAGAGTTAATGAAACATTAATTTACTTATGCAATTTTGAACATTGTCAGTTCCCAAACAGGCTTTATCACCAAACTTAAATTTTATTAATCATAAATTTCAAATCATTCCTCTTAGTTTCCAATTATTCAATCTACTTTTCTCGTGATGTAATGTTCTACGAAAGTACATTGAATATTTCCTAACAATTTGTTCATAATTTAAAGAACTTAAAAGACCCATTACAATTTAAAATTGATGCGAAATTTAAAGGTGGATGTCTTGTCTTCTCATCATTGTGTTTGTCATCAGTTGGCAGTTCATGTGAATAAAAAGTTCAATAGTTCACATGTGAATGTTATGTTCTTCAGCCATTATTTTTCACTCGGTAACCTAAATAGAAGAAGTAGCAGTAAACACTCCGAGATTGGTGTTTACAAAATCAAGTGTGTCCTATCTGTCAATTCGCTACTGAATCAATATGCAATTTCTTAAAAAATCATGTCAGATCCTTCCTGCTCTCCACGCACAAAATGATTCAGTGCTTTTTCATTTCAGAAACAGCTCTTCCATCAAACGTCTACGGTCTGGCAGCACATATGCTCCCATTTGAGTAATTAAAAGTTGGCTCGTATCGTTAATTTTCTTTTCTTTCTGTCTACCATCGATTTTTTAGAATATCCTATCCTATTTTTCCTGAAAGTTATTCACGTGATAGTCGATAAACCAATCATTTATTCATTTGACGCTCGTCACATCGGACTCTGTTGTTTTAATTTGTTACCAAATTACGATTTAATCTTAAAAATGTTCATTTATTATTCTCTATAAAAATTATTTGCAATTTTTTCTTTTATGAATCGTATACTAATGGCATTTTATAAAATTTATGGGCCTTGACGTCAATCACTTCCATAAATCAAACACCGTCCTGTATCAAGAATGAGAATCATCACATTTTTATTGTTCATTTTAAAATGCCTTAAATCGATATCGCTACATTCATCATAAAATTCTCATAAACGGAAAAATATTGTCGTAAATTTTTTCTTGCACATATTGTCTGGCGCATTTTACTATCGTTCTTTCACCTGCAGCTTGAAAACAAACTTTTTGACAAATTGTTCACAATGACTCTTTTTAAAGTATTGTTTAAAGTAGTTTATAGTTTAATTACTATTATTGTCTCTGAAATCTAAAGGCTCGAATACGAGAGATACGAGACGTTGCGTTAACAACAACAACAATAATAATACTAATAATAATAATAATATAATAATATCATTATTTCAACAGTAAACCAAGTTATACTAAAACAACACGTACTTTCTCGCCCGTTATATAACACAAAATTATGTGAAAAGTGCTCAAATTTTCGAAAAATTGTACGGTCAAAATCTATCTTTGAGAAAGAGACTTCATTAAGGGAAAAATCTCTCTCTTAAATATTTTGGTTGTAGAAAGACTCCTAAAACATTTTGACCTGTTTCAATTTTCGAAAAATGTAGGCATTTCATTGAACATGAGATCTACATCATTCTCTTCAACGTCTTCACCATTCTCTTCAACTCATTATCCAAGAACAAAATTTAATAAAAAGGAGCCATTTTTTTGAAAATTTGGAAATTGTTCCAGGGGCTTCATGTCAAGTACCCCCAAAATTGAAATATCGACTTCAAATTAAAGGGGTCGCGACATCAATCACTTCGATTGGGGAATGTCAGTTTTGGAAAAAATTCGTCTTAACGGTTTGGCCGCTAGCGTTGTTCACAGACGGACTGTCGGATAGACTGGACAGACGTTTTGCCATCAGTTGAATTTTTCGGTATCCAGAACTCACAAAAAGTGTATTCTGTCTACACCACATGATAGAGTTTTTTTCTAAATTTAGCAACTGGATGTATCCACTATTTCGTTTTCAGAGCCTTGTAATACGAGTTTTTCTGCCAAAAATGCGCTGATTTTTCGCGCAGTATAACATAACATTGTACTCTGCTCCGTAGCAAGAAAGTAAACACCAGAAAATAGTAACAATTTACGGAAATCCAGAAACAAACAAAAATAATTAGGGGGAGAAACGAAATTATGACAAAAGGCGATTAGATGAAATAGAATGAGATTTTAAGAATCATAACACCAGGAAATTTTATCAGACTTCAAAAAATACACCTCACATACAATATACTCCGCCCAATTTGTTCTTCAAGAAACCAGTTGACTCACTGGCAATTAACACGAAGAATGATTGCCAAATTCTTACTGACGTTTTAACTAACTTTTCAACTTCGAAGGTCACATGGATGATATTCACTTTAAAACTTCCAAATTTCGACACTAAACCATCAACCGTCAAGGAAATAGTATCAAGACACTAAAAAACAACATCTACAGAAGTAGATGAAATTATTGTAAAACTCTGGAAACCAAGTGAAAGACTAACGGGGAAAATGCCCAGAATTATAAACATTTGGAAAACCGAAGCAGATCCCTTTTGGAAGAAAATGCACCGTCATTCCCCCACTCCACAAGGAAGAATACAAAACGGATCCAAAAAATGACAGGGGTAATTTTAGTCTTGCCGGTTACATATAAAATTGCTTAAAAAGGATCCTAAAAACTGACCAAAACAAGACAAGGCATCATAACCATGACGAGCTCTAAAAAATTAGCTCCGGAAAATTAGTGAATGTTTACGTAAATTCTACTTTCGAATACACACATACATCTTCGTAACACTAGGCAGCCTCTGGAATTGTAAGAGGAGGCAATGCATTTTGTTAGATACCCAGGAAGGCTGAAAAATACCAAAGCAATGAGAGAGTTTTGAATTTGAATTTGACTGAATACGCAAATATTTCGTAACAGTAATCTCCAATTTCTCATATTCACTAAGTCACTGCTACTATTCAGTGACGTCATTCGTCGAGGAAAAATAAACTTCCGTTTTGATGTGTGCCGTTTAACAAGATACATTTTTACTTTCCCATATACGTACGTATACACGGAATGATATACGTAGTATAGGGAAAGTTATCTAATGCTGCGCGAAAAAATCGCCAATTTTCGGCGGAAAAAAATTCGTTGCCGGGTCCGGATACCGAAAAAGTGGATAAAACCAGTTGCTAAATTAAGAAAAAAATCCGTCACACGTGGTGTAGCCATAAACCCTCTTTTGAGGATCCTTGATTTCGAAAACCCAATTGAAAGGAAAACCTCCGTCTGTCCGTCTGTCTGTCTGTCTGTCTGTCCGTCGGTGAACACTGCGCCTAAACCATACGTACGATTTCTTCCAAAATGGACTTTCCCGGTCAATCTGGATCTAGGCAAAGCTTTGAGATTTTGAAAAAGATTCTTCAAAATTTGCGTGTACTTTACATGAAGACACCCGGGGATTTTCAAAATTTTCTCAACAACAGTTCCAAATTTTTTCTTTAAATTTCTTGTAAGAATAGAGTAAAATACACTTATTAAGGTGGCTTAGGTTCGATTTTCGCGGATAACTATGAATTTTTGAAAATTGCAAAAATTTAAAATTTTTACGGCGTCTTTCTGGAACTACAAAATTGAAGATAGAGATTTTTTCCTCAAATAAAATTTGTCTTCGTAGTGAGTTCTTTCTTTAAGGTTATGTACATTTTTTTTGAAAATTTTAGTATTTTTCGTGCAATATTGCCTGCAATTTTAAAAAATTACAAAAACTAGAATTTCTCAAAAATGGCTCCAAATTGTTTCTTTAAACTTTTGGTAGGGATAGTGGTAAATGTAGTCTATCAGATTAAATAAAAGTCATATTGCTCTATAGGTTGTTTCTTTAATTACAAAAATGTAATTTTTTTACTTGTCTCTCACGTCGTTTATATTTACAGTAATTAGCTGGCTTATAAATAAGAACGTAAGTTTACATGAATAAAAGACGAAAAGCCTGAGAACTCTGAAGCACAGATGCATTATGAGGCCATAGAAGAAAATCAAAAAGTAACTGTGCAAACAGTATCACAAGTTCCCAGTGTGATGATGAATACTATACCACTGTACAGTGGCGGCTCTACCATAAGGTCACATGGTCACGTGCCCTCCCACTTGTAAAGGAAAATATTAATAGTGGACTGAAATGCGTGTCATATTATCGAGTAATAATTCTAGAGAATTTACGTTAAGGTTTTCACGGGCGATATCGATACTATTTCACAGCGCAGATAACGAGGTAGTTGTGGCAAGTAGTTGTGGCAACAGGGAGAAGTCCGCAAGCTTCGTGTGACCAGCTCCCTCCCGTTCAGCAAAGCTTTTCCTCATAGTGCGAGGAAAAAAGGGAGGGGGTAATGCTCCCTTAAGGCCCTTCACGGTCACAAGTTTTTTTGTGACTGCCACTGCAAGCGCCACTTTACAGATGTACAAACAACGCTCATAGTATCTGAGAAATGAAATGCTGATTAGCTCAGGACCCGCGTAATCTTCATAATATCAGTAGCTGTGATTCTGTGAGATTTTTTTTCTTGATCGTGAGCGTTTGTTGTTTCAATTGAATTGTTCTCTCTTCTCACTCAGCCTAGTTAATATGTGAGAAACCAATGAGGAATTTCAAGTGTTTTTCAGTTTACAGCGCTTAAACTTCAAAATAAAATTTTTATTAGTTATTTTCTAGCTTTTTGTTTTGGTGCCCTACCTGGCCTGAAGTATAGGAGCCGCCACTGCCACTGTAATTCACAAAACCACTATAATTCACAAGACCACTATAATCCACAAGATCACTATAATTCACAAGACCACTATAATTCACAAGATAACTATTATTCACCAGGTAACTATTATTCGCAAGACCACAATAATTCATAGGACCACTGTAATACACAAGACCACTATAATTCACAAGACCACTATTATTTCAAAGACCACTATTATTACAAAGACCACTATTATTACAAAGACCACTATTATTCCAAAGACCACTATTATTCCAAAGACCACTATTATTCCAAAGACCACTATTATTCCAAAGACCACTATTATTCCAAAGACCACTATTACTCAAAAGACCGCTATTATTCAAAAGACCACTATTATTCCAAAGACCACTATTATTCCAAAGACCACTATTATTCCAAAGACCACTATTATTCCAAAGACCACTATTATTCCAAAGACCACTATTATTCCAAAGACCACTATTATTCCAAAGACCACTATTATTCCAAAGACCACTATTATTCAAAAGACCACTATTACTCAAAAGACCGCTATTATTCAAAAGACCACAATAATCCACAGGACCACTATCATTCGCAAGACCACCGTAATTCACAAGACGATGTTCATTCACAAAACCACAAGGTTTCCCAAGTCCTTGAGTTTACAACATCACAAGAATTCGCCGCGTGGGAAGAGAGTTCCCACGAAAGTTGAGGTCGCTGGCCCCTGCAGCAGCTCAAATGAGATCGCGCAGCAAATAAACAGGGGCATTCGGACGGGCGAGGCGGGGCGGCAAAATATACACGCGGCGGCGACGGCGGCCACAAAGCGGAGGAGTTGGCGCGGGAGCTCCAACGAGACCTCACTGCTGCCATTTGTTTCGCGACGCGGCGGGCAATTCATTTGTCTGGCGCTCATTCTCCCAGGACTGCACGTTGAGTGATGGTAGGCGGCTTATTATTCTCTGTAGTCTTTTGAATATACGGTGTCTTTGTCTCCAGTTGGGCCAGATATAGTTCTATGAAGTCTATCGTGCGTTTTATTTAAGTATGACCTGCAATATTCAATTTCTAAATGATAAATAAAACCCAGTATTGTGGTATAATATTATTCGAAATGAAATTGTATTTCCGGAGAACGTGAGACGATTTGGGATTGTGAATACAATTGCACATATTGATATATCCAGAAGGTACGTAGTTTCTAAAGAAGGTAAATGTTGAAAAATCATATCACAGATTTTTCAAAGAATAATTTTCGGGAAAATGAGCTACACATTTTCTCGTGAATAGTAATATATTCGGTGTACGGAGCTCAAGTCAAAAGCCGGCTGCTACTGCTAAGTTCTTGACACCTGCGCGTCTGCATCATAGCTTACCTAGAGGTTCTGGAGTTGGAATTGGAATTCCAACGGTGGCGGATGTTCGACACTGGCTAGATAGCTGGGTCACGGGGGTAGATAGGGCAATCACAGTCTGGTGGAGAAGTCTAGCAGCCTAGTGCTCATATACTAGGTAGTTCTTCCCGGTTTCTCAAATACCAGGTGAATACGGAATCTTCTATCAATTTCCTAACAAGTAGGCTAAGGACTGCCTCTTGCAATCTTTCCTTTCACATCCTTGTTCTTTCCTCTCCCTCTCCTCTCCCTCTCCTCTTCCTCTCCTCTCCCTCTCCCCTCCCCCTCCCTCTCTCCTCCCTCTCCCCTCCCTCTCCCCTCCCTCTCCTATCCGCACCTCCCCCACTCCCCTTCCTCTCTGACGACAGATGGACACACGAACAGACAGGGGATCGATGGACCAATGGATAGACAGATGCAAAGACAGTCCGACTTTTTGTTGATGAATGATTTTTCGGCTTCAATAACTCACAAAACGTGGATTCTGACTACCCGTGTTAAGAGGAAATAATTTACTATATACAAAAATGTGATATATCTACTTTTTCTACCTGATTCTGATATGAGTTTTTCTCTCAAAAAAAATGCATATTTTTGCCGCATCATTAGAATACCTTCTCTTTTTAGGCACTCACTAAGGCGAGAAAATGAAAGAAAAAATTTGAAATTATGTTATCTAAATAAATTAAATTCTTAGGTTTAGAGTTTCAATAAGATATATAATATTTTACGTACATTCTTCGTTGTTAATTATATCTAAACATTCGTTTTCGAAGTACAGTTCAAAAAGAAATGGCTCTTGAGTACTCACTCTTCTAAATAGATTCTTCAAGTATTGTCTTGTTGAGAACCATGTTTCAAGAGAGCTTCGTATCAAAGACAAGGTTTTGCTCTTAATTCTATCTCAATCTGAACATTCACTAGAGATATATTGTCTAAAAACATGAGTTCTAAGTAGGCCCACTCTTGAGTATATTGATAGCCGACATCAAAATGTTTTGATAATATAAATTTAGCTTGAATTATCTGGAGTGGAAACTCACAAAAAACCGGTTAAGCATTCTACAAAGTGTTAGATGTCAACGTTACTTTACTTAACGAAGACGGGAAATGCTTGTTCTTTGCTATATTTTCAACACCGTAATATAAAATAAATTTCACGGAGAAATATTCAATGCAGTGAAAACATTGAATGCTCCAAATCTTCCTGCGTCGTTGGCAACGTTGAGAGAAGGAATTATCGGAAGTGGAAACTCACAAAAATCGATTTAGTATTGTAGAAAGTGTTAGATGTCAAATATCGTTACTTTACTAATGAAAATGGCAAATACTTATTCTTTGCTATATTTTCAACACCAGTATCATAAAAAGTAATGTCACAGAGAAATATTGAATGCTGTGCAAACATGGAATGACTCCAAATACCACAAGCAACTTTCACAGCCTTTCCTCTAAGTGTCCTAAAGTTTTAGAAATGAAGTTAGAACAAGCTGAGAGTAATAGATGTTAGATGATCAACCAGCCAACATTATAGAATACACCCCTATTCCTGTACAACAAAAAAAAATAATGCCAAATCAAAAGACATCAATTCTAATGATTATTTCCACTCTTTTGTGGTATTGCGATATTAAAGTTTATTTTTATGAGTAACTAATGCTGTGAAGTGCGATGAAGTGTTGGTGAGTGTAATTCAGAGCAAAGCAGTGTAGCGTAGTGCAATGAAGTGTAGTGCACACGATCAGTGCCTTTTTTAATCTAATTTAGCCAATATCAATGATGGCTTGTATTGATTTTTAGTATCATCAATGTATAATTGTAGTATATCATGGTAGAGTTGCAATAATATTTAAAACACTTAATATTTGAGATAGCATGATTCGTTTTGTACTGTATTTTTTTAGTATTTTTGTAGTTATTATTATTGCAATTATTGTTAATTAACTGCTGCCGGATGATACCCAATTGCAGTTCAAATAAATGTATATGTATAAAATCTCCCCACGTAGACGACAACGGGTGAGCCTTGAGGGATGCGGGGCCGCCGACGGCTGGAGTGGCGAGGGCAGAGTGGGGAGGTCAGGGATGCGGTGGTGGGGCAGAGAGGGGTAGCGCGGGAGGCGGGGGGGGCTAGAAAACCGCGTCAGCACTGCGGCCCCTCCGTCCCGCATATAAATCACACGCGCTGAGGGGGGGGGAGGAGCGAGGGCGGGCCTGGCCGGTGCAACTGTCGCCTAGCGCCGACGCATGCGTATTGCATCCTACACTTCCAAGGACCTCGCTTGGAAAGCTAGGAAATGTAATAACACATCATCCGAAAATAATAAGGTATAAAAAACATCCATTTACTTCTAAACTTCAGCGTTCACCCGAATGCCGAACGCAATTTTCCTGGATTGTAAAATGTGAGAAAACGGTGCGTTTGGGAGTGTGGTGCCGCATGGCGTATCTTCTTGCCAGACGTGTGGAACGGAGGACGTAAACTGTAACTTGTGCGCGCGCAACGTGAATTATAGTGGCGCGGAGCAAGACGCAAACGGAGAGATGAGTTACTGGGGCGCAGACACCACAGTGGCTGTGACGGCTGATGCAAGTAGGGGAGAAACTTAGACAGGACGGCGAAGAGTGGGATGAGACAGTCGATTGGATATTGGACGAAACGGAATACACAGGGTTGAATGGCGATGCGCAGTGAGGATCCTGAGCGAGAGGAGAGGGACAGCAATGGGCGGGAACGAGCTACAGCGAATGAAAACGAGAGGGAATGGGCGAAAACGGACTAGAGCAAATAAGGTCGGGCACGGACGGGAAGACACGAGCAGAGACGGGCAGAGACGCGCAGTGACGGGCTGAACCGCGCAGAGCCGCAGTCACGGGCAGTGTTGGACAAAGGCAGAGACTGGCAGACATGGGCAGTGACGGGAAAATACGAGCATAGACGGACAAAGACGGGCAGTCACGGACAGAGACGGACAGAGACGAACAGAGATGGACAGAGATGGGCAGAGACAGGCAGAGTTGGACAAGGGCAGAGACGGACAGAGATGTGCCGAGACGGGTCGAGACGAGCCGAGATAAGCAGAGACGGGAAGAGATGGGCAAGGTCGGGAAAAGACGGGCTGGGACGGGTAGTGTCGGACAATGAGGCGCATGGGCGGGCAAAGACGGGCAGGTTCGAGGAGAGACGTTCAGAGACGGACAGGGACGGGCGTGGAAGGAGAGGGAAAGGCAGGGAAAGTAAGAGTGGACGCGTGAGGGCGCATCTTCGCGTCAGCCGGCCGCAGCGGGGAGCAAGGCGGTCGGCTGCGGGAGCGGCAGCCGGCGAGGGCGGCCGAGGAAGCGGGAGTGTGGCAGCGTGGCGTGGAAGCGTGGGCGCCGCTGGTTAATTTCCGCGCGACGCGCCTCGCGTGTTTCATTGCGACGTTCATGGAGGCGTCGGGGCGTTCGCCCGCCCTCCGTCTCTTTCATAGCGCCATTCGCGTCGCTTCAAAAACGCGCTGAAGGACACTTAGCGCCTGGTCTTCGTACGGCACGACCGCCAGCCCCCCGGCCGCCAGCTCCACGCTCTCCGGCTCCCCGCCCCTCAGCTCCCCGCCCCTCAGCTCCCCGCCCCTCAGCTTCCCCGCCCCTCAGCTCCCCGCCCCTCAGCTCCCCGCCCCTCTGCTCCCCGCCCCTCGGCTCCCCGCCCCTCGGCTCCCCGCCCCTCGGCTCCCCGCCCCTCGGCTCCACGCCCCTCAGCTCCCCGCCCCTCTCCTCCCCGCCCCTCGGCTCCCCGCCCCTCAGCTCCCCGCCCCTCAGCTCCCCGCCCCTCATGCTCCCCGCCCCTCTGCTCCCCGCCCCTCTGCTCCCCGCCCTCTGCTCCCCGCCCCTCTGCTCCCCGCCCTCAGCTCCCCGCCCCTCTGCTCCCCGCCCCTCTGCTCCCCGCCCCTCAGCTCCCCGCCCCTCATGCTCCCCGCCCCTCAGCTCCCGCCCCTCACCTCCCCGCCCCTCTCCTCCCCTCCCCTCGGCTCCCGACCCACAGCTCCCCTCCCTCAGCTCCCCGCCCCTCAGCTCCCCGCCCCTCAGCTCCCCGCCCCTCTGCTCCCCGCCCTCTCGGCTCCCCGCCCCTCGGCTCCCCGCCCCTCGGCTCCCCGCCCCTCAGCTCCCCGCTCCTCTGCTCCCCGCCCCTCTGCTCCTCGCCCCTCAGCTCCCTGCCCCTCTGCTCCCCGCCCCTCTGCTCCCCGCCCCTCAGGCTCCCCGCCCCGTCAGCTCCCCAGCCCCTCAGCTCCCCGACCTCAGCTCCCCGCCCCTCAGATCCACGCCCCTCAGATCCACGCCCCTCAGCTCCCCGACCCCTCAGCTCCCCGACACTCAGATCCACGCCCCACAGATCCCTGTCCGCTAGCTCCCCGCTCTCCAACTCCTCGCCCACCAGCTCTACACCCTCCAGATCCCCGCTCTCCAACTTCCCGCTCAGCAGATTCCCACCCGCCACTCTTTACCCCCAGCTCCCGCCCACCAGATTCCCACCTGCCAGCTCTTTACCCTCCAGATCCCCGCTCTCCAACTCCTCGCCCATCAGATTCCCACCCGCCACTTTTCACCCTCTAGCTCCCCGCCCTCTATCTCACCACCTGCCAGCTCCCCAACCTCCAGTTTCCCGCGTCCCAACTCCCCGCCTGCCATCTCCCCGTCCCTTCCCAATTCTCCACCCTATGCCGCACCCAATGCTGCCGCACCTCTCTGCCCCCACCTCCACCGTCCACAGCCCTCTTTGCCAGTGTCACTATCGCCAACATCACCTCACCCACCGCCGACGTCAACCCTGCCTCTACGCCGCTCCAACCAACTGATGGCCCCTTCTCCCGCCAACGCCGCCAACCATATCCACCACCACCACCACCATCTCACCCACACCGGATCATACATCTCCTGCTGCCCACAGCCATCTCACTACTCCATCTGCCTACCGCGGTACAACAGTTAAAGAAGTCGAATGTCAGTTGCTTTCCTCCGACTCAGGTTAAGATTGCTCATGCTGTACTGCTGTAGAATCGATGATACAAAGTTATTTTCCAACAGAAGTTTATTACAGATAAAATGTACAGACTGGTCTCATCTACATACTAGATGTGAACTGGCACATCTAGTATGTAGATGAGACTAGTACCATAAATACCGATGTATGTGTATCATGTATTTATAAGTTTACAGGGACGTGATTGTCATTCCGAGGCACTTTCACATACATTATTACATTTACGAGGTCGGAAAGTGAGATGGGGTGTGTGAGACATTACATATTTCTGCCGCAACACTGGAAGGTTTCCGGGATGACGGGCATACTTAGCTTAAGGTATTGCTAATGGAAAGTTTAGAGTAAAATGAAAAGTTTACTTGGCGCCCAGCTGGCGGCGATACATTTAATTTTACACTTCTATTAATTGAACGTTTTCATCGCAGGAGACGTAGATTCTGTTATATCTTTTATCTAATGATTCTGTAGTGGTCAGTACACATGACTCAAGTGCCTCCGCCGCATCCGCTGCAGCCTCGGCCATCGCCCTCACCTCCCTCCGCTGCAGCTCCTTGCCCCGCCGACCCATCTTCCCACAGCCCTGCCCGCTTCGGCCCTCCCACCCCTATTAGCTCCACTGGCGCTCACGCCGCCGCCGCCGACTGAATTTAACTCGGAGCCAGCATTACCACTCTCTTTGTAGCGATTCTGATCCAGGACATCCTAGAATTCCAGTCTCGTAATTAGCGGACATTTGACACATTATAAACATCACGTAGTTGGCGGATACTTGCTATAGTAGTAGGTCGAATTCAACATCTGACCGAAGGAGAATTCAACAGGCGGTTGTCACCGGAAATCACCGCCACTTCCCGAGACAAAACATTCATTATACTAAAGGGAATAATGACCACTAGTGAGAACCTGTGTGATTAAATTGCACGGTTAGTCAAATAACAAACCTGTTTTCTGCTTAAATTCTTTTTTTGTATTCCAGCATTGTAAATGACCTACCTCACTAAGATCACTAACATCTCATATTTCAAAATTTCTATTCAATGAAGAAAATCACGTTCACGTGCTTACACAACCTACACTAAACTGAAACAAACAAAAATGCTTGAGATTGCAACATTCACTTGTCCCCCGCCACCGTCTGACAGTGTAATTTTCTTCCAAAAGCTCGCGCGGCAATCAGAAATTACATATCCCAAATTACTACTTTATTTAATACTTACGTATTTTTAACGCACTTATTGAATACCAATGTTCCATGTGCAGCTGAAAAGAAACACGATTTTTTAATTCATTGCTTCTTCATACAGATCGGTTTCGTATGTCGCCCAATTTATTGAAAAGACCAAACAGCACTTTGAGAAATAATATAAAAGATAGCAGTGGCGATGCCTTCCTCGCCTCTCCCGACCTCCACTCTGGCCACCGCCGCCACCCTCAACTCCCAACCTCTCTTTACCTCGCCGACCCCTCCGCCTCCCCCCTCCCCCACGATCGCTAGCGCCACCCCACTCTCGGAGTCCTTGCCCTCACCTTCCGACCCTTACTGCCCATTCTTTCCTCTGCACTTGTCTGGCCCACTCTCACCCCTTCCCACTCTCACCACCCCCTCCACCTCTCTAGATTTCGCCCAATCTTCCTCCAATGTTCTCACCTCCCCACTCTCTGAAGCCTCTCTTTTCTTTGCCGTCCCCTCTGCCATCCCCCTCGCTGATCACCTGCGCACCCCAACCTGACCTCCACGCCTCTGCTGCCTCTTACCTCGCCACTTCCTCCACTCCCTCTCCCCCTTCCCACCCTCACCGCCCCCTCCGTCCCTCTCGACCTCGCCTTCCGCTTCCGTCGCCGCTTCTCGCGCTGTTTTGTCATCATCCGAAGCTCCACGCCCGCCGCCGAGAATGGCAGCGGCGCCGTCGCCACAATAGCTGCACCTCTCCCCGCCGGCTCCCGTCCCGTTCACAGGGCGCTTTTTACAGAACAATTTCGCCGTATTTCCATCCTGTTGGCAATGTCTGCATTGTCATCCCTCACGTCACGCCCTTGCCGGGATTGATTGCTGAATAGATGAGTTCATAGTATTGATATTAGTAAAGAACGTATGCTTTCTGATGTAGCAATGTTGAAATCAGATGATACTGAGTTTATTGACGTTTCCGACTGCGTGTAAATCTTTCTGGTATAAAATGTGTTGCTTTACCTGTTAAAATACGAGATTTTCATCTTTTTATAAATTTGGCTACAATATATTTTTTATGATATCTATTTCCTCATTGTACGATATCTGAAAAAGTGAATGAACTGATAGAACATTTTGTGATAATGATATTACGATAAGATTTGTGATGAAGCAATAGTGGAATGAGAGGAAGGAAGAACGCACGAACCTCGAAAAAACTGACACAATACGCTACGACCGCCGCCCATTTCACATGCCAACAACATGTCAGCATGCCAACATGCCAGCATGTCAACAGCATATCAACATTCCAACAACATGTTCACATGCCAACATCAAATCATATTTTTAGAAACAACGAAAAACTGGTTGCTGACAAGTTATTGCCTTTTCAGACAGTGTACTGCTTACCAGTATTGTTACAATAGTCTACGTATACTGCTATCAAATCAGTTATTTATAATTATGACGATATTTCAGGTTAAAAATTGACTTTTGCTTGGAAAATTTGGGGTTGTTTGCTTTAAGCCGTAACAGATGCGGACGTGTTTGTTTTTGCATAAAATAGGACTACTAATTTCACTAGGCCTACTAATATATTTGATTGGGATAAATTATTTTACTGCAGTTAGTACGCAAATATTTTATTAAAGAACTGACAAAACTAGTGCAACAATTTCTGGAGCTAATGTAACCAGGTTTTGGTCTGTAAAGAACTTGCACAGAACTAAAAAAAGTAAAATCCGTATGTGCCAGCCATGATCATGTTCCGAACAATTACAATTAACTTTCAGTTCTTAGCTATCCATTACAGTCTGATTTTCAGCTACTGGATCATCAAGAACAAAGGAATACCATTCCAAGCCAGGAGTATTTGAAGCATTCTCTCCACTATCTCCTAAAAGTTTAGTCAATAGACCTGCTACATTAGATCTCTTTCCCAATGGTACACCCTTTTCAAGTGACACCTGCTGAAGGCTAAATTTTTATCACATTTTTTAATGAAAAACCACGTTTCCAAGGGGTCACAGCAGGAACTTCATCAGATCTAAAATATTGCTGTGGGATAACTTTGACTGTATGAATCTTCTTCCCTTTCATTGTTTTCTGCATAATGATTCGCTTCACATTTATGATGTTCTGCACATTCTTGCAAATACTACTCAAACGTTTTGAGTCCTTGAAATCCTAATCTTCTAATAAATAAAATAGATTGCTGTTGTGAAGACTTCACAGACGGAATGAACCATGTGGCATGAGCAGTGACGTGATCGTGAATCTTGGCGTTTTATTGGTTACACAGACATTTTCTTTACTGCTTGCAACAATACAGTAGACATATTCGATTTTGCCTGAAACTCGCATATTTATGTGTAAAATAATTAGGGATCTATTTGCTTTTGCTCTTTGATATTAGGATAGAAGTCGCCGCTGGCGGTCACTAGTATTACCACAATGCTAACTCAGTTTTTCTTCCGATGTACATGTTTCTTATTGCATGAACGCTCCTAACATGACATAACCAAAACGCAAATCCCGGTGTCAAGAGCTGAAAAGTTAGCGCTCTGATGACTATGCTACGGTCTTTCCAACTGCCATTTCAGCACTCGCATGTTTTTCATTTTCTTCAATAAGATCAGACAATTAATTTGAGTCTATTATTTGCTTTTAGAATACAAATCGCAGACATGCATAACGTTCATAACATTTAGCAACACATGCATTATCACGAATAACAAATCTGCTTAAACGATGTTCTCGTTAAGAATTTAAATAATAAAGAGAAATAAGTAGTAAGGTTTCAGAATTAATAAAGTGAAAGAAGCTTTAATAAAAATAATACAAATTTTAGAAACCATTTTTCAAACATTCAATTCGTAGACATGCATTTTAACCCCATTTTTGTAAACAAACAAAATGAAATAAAATCGTTTAATCTGGTAGTTGAGAGTACTACCTTCCACAGGTTATGATAGTCCCCTTCTCGAGCAATCAAAGAGACGCTACCACAAGCTTCTAGAAGAGAACAATGATGACGCTGCATTTATCAAATGAAAAATGAGGTATGCTGATTAATATTTGTACATTCAGTGATAATATCGACTTCTCTTGCTCCTGATAGTATATGAACATGTACAAGACATGTCATTAGCAGAAAAAATATGGTTCACGTATTTCATTACCTACATAAATTAAGAAGAATATTTTTACCTTAAAATCCTTTACTTATAGCTACATTGTAGAATTGCTACTTTAATATTGGTTAAACCCAAAATCACACATTGTAATTATATAAAAGATAAGCCCAGATATCTAATCGACAAAAACGCTTAGTAAGTTGAGGAAGTAAAGTAAGGTGACCTTTAACAAGTGGTATCAACAGCGGAATATCTTACCAGGAATATGTAGCAATGGGAATTCACAGAATATGTTTCAAGAATGTGTCTGGTCAATGACAATTAAATAGAGAACATGCCGAGTCTTGCCAAGATGTACACTAGGGAGTGCAGTATTAACATTGTTTACATTAAACGAACACTACAAATGAAGAGTGTAAATAAACTTTGTAAAACATTAAAATGTTTATAATAAAAAGAGATGTGCATAAAATGTTTCTGTATTCATGTTTTCCAGATATACCATTCTTTAAAATCCAAGCAGTGGGATACAAAGCACAAGTTTGAAGTTTCAAATATGGAATTTTACCTTGTATCTCTTAATACTACTTTGCATTAGCTAAGATTCCGTTTAAATCCAGTTTAAAAAATTTAAACGGAGTAAAACTCCGTTTAGAGTTATGAAGGCCATCCTGTAACATGGAATATCGTGTAGGTTTAAATGAAGATTTACCAATAAATCACTTAAAATTACAATTAACGTTAAAAATAATATTTAGAAAAAAATATAGAGACACTTGCAGAGCTATCTGTTGATGTAAACACACTCTACTGCAGAATATTTTTCAGTACATAAATGAAACTTTGCGATTCGATAACATTTCTTTTAGAAAAAAGTAGTTGCCATGACTTCTGCCCAACCCTCGTATTTACATAGATTAAAATGTTAATTTACCATGCAAGTGATTCTAATGAGTAATGCACTGACACAGTTATGATACATCACCAGATTGAAATGATGAAAATTGGCAAAGCAGTATAAGTCAATTTGAGTGCCTCAAAAACTGCCGCACGTCCTTCACTTCAACCTGCAAGCAAGCAGACTGGAAGCGATTAGCCTTTACGTGTAGTATAAAGTGCTTCTGAAAACGTAATAATCACGATAAAAGAAAATATCTAATAATCTTGTTGCATAAAATAAAATCAACTACTGCACCAATCGTTCACGGCTGCTGAGGGCCTCAGGCCAAGCAAGAATAAATGAAATAATAAATAAATAAATAAATAAATAAACAAACAAACAAATAAATAAAAAGAAAAAGAAGAAGGCGCGGCGGGCGGCGTGACAGGTCGTCGGGTGCGGGCGCGCTAACGCCATCTCGCGGCGAAATGGATCCCCCCACCCCCGTCCCCCTCCGCCGCGAGCTCCGCTGCTCGTTAGGGAGTAATGGAGCGGCGCAACTGTCGAGGCGGCGCGCGCTGCATAATACACGCGAGGCGAGCGGAAGAGGCGGCGCGGCGCGGCGCGACCGCCGAATTAACTCAGGAGGAAGGAAGCAAGGAGGCTCTGGGGGAAACACGACACCGCCGCGCGCGTGCCACGTGACTTCGGAGGTGGGGAAAGGATATCATACGGCACGAAAAGACTGGAATCAACAAACACGAAATGGTAATTTAACGCTTCAGGAATGTCTACGCAGTGGAACCTTTCTGGTGAGAGTACTTTGCAACAGATATTATGTTTGTAGCTCGAGATGCGGCTTGAAAACATAAATTGTGTACTCACCACAATCATAATAGAGGCTCTTCCTTTTGTTTCCCGCAGATCTGGTTTCTACCGACATAAATGCGGATTTTAATGGGAGGTCCTGATTTCGCTCAATGCGGAGAAACTTTCCTGGAACACTGTACAATGGACTTACGATAATGCAATATTAGGTAATAATATTTTTAGATAGCCAGTAGTAAAAGTGCTTCTTTCATGACAGGCGTAGCTTGCTTAACTCTTTATGTAGTCGCGTCGGGTCAATATGTTCCGAGTGTTTTCTTCTCTCCAAAAATTGCCCATTTTCCCCGAAGCATTATAATACTTTCTCTTTTACGAACAAAATGAGGCGACAATCTGAAAGGTAAAAGTTTCAAATAATGGTATCTAAAATAAGTTAATAAAATATATATGCAGTACGTTGTTTCTTACGTTTAGTGTTTCTATTCAGAAGGAAGGAAGGAAGTGGGAAATATGACACCACTGCGCACATACTACGTTACTTCAGAGGTGAGTGGGTCAATGAAGGAGAAAGAAGTCGAACATCACGAAAAGACAGAAAACAAACACGGAATGGTAATACAATTGACTTAGGATAATGTAATATTGGATAATTCGAATGAAATATTTTTTAGACAGCCACTAGTAAAAGTGGTTGTCATGGTGGGCGTAGCGTGCTCAAAGTTCATTTTTATTTAGCAGTTGAACTGGAAGGGAGTCGACGCTCAAGTGTTCAGAAAAATCTGTTTGCAACGAAGAAAACTAAATACTTCGAGTGCTCCCATCAGTTTCTACTGTTCTTAAAGCAACGTAGTGATTTGTATGTTTGAATTAAAGTAAAGTGAATGTCAGTAAGATTGTCCAAAAAATAGTGTACAGAACATGTGGTGAAAGTGATTTTATTTTACTTGTAGGATTGCACCACGTGGCCTGTCGGCGTCGTGTTGCAATCGTTCTTACTCCCAAAATACTTGTAAAACGTAACTTTTACTACTCGTAAATACATCTCACAGATAACTATTCTTTAACTTGAACATTTAAAGTGCAATTTATATAATTCAAGTTATTTTAATAATATAATTCATAATATAAATGTTCGAGTTAAAGCAAACTATGAAGTTATTCATTAATTCGATTTTAGAGAGATTTAGAGTTAAGACATAATTCTAGTTAAACTTTAATTCGATTTATATTATTCATATTACAGGATAAATGGAGTTTTATGAATATTCGGGTTATGAAGTAATTTGCCTCATTTAATAATCCTAATTACTAAAAATGTTTAAATTAAAATTCCCTTAAAATTGGTGTTTGGGTACCTCAATAAGTTTATTTATTTAACATTTTTAATGTTACATTTTGGTGATACTATGCAAGAATTTCTATTGATCTTCTGCGTTTTGTTTACCAAACTTCATAAATTTCAATACATGGGGCAAACCTGAGCAATCATTCAATGAATTCAAAGTTTAAAAGACTAGAACGAGGAGTCTTCAGAGACGTAGGATATTCGTAATTCGCTGTTACAGAAGCAGCATTTCACATCCACTTCTTCATAGAAACTCTGAATAGTTTTTACTTTCCCGTATACATACGTATACACGGAGTGATATACATAGTATAGGGAGAGTTATGTAATGCTGCGCGAAAAAATGGCCCAGTTTCGCCAGAAAAAAATTCGTTGCCGGGCGCTGATAGAGAAAAAGTGGATAAAACCAGTTGCTAAATTAAGAAAAAAAATCCCCTAACACGTGGTGTTGCCAGAACCTCTCTTTTGTGGGTCCTTGATACCGAAAAAGGAAAACGTCCGTCTGTCCGCTGTCTGCCCGTCCGTCTGTGAACTCTGCTAGCCTAAAACATACGTACGATTTCTTTCCAAATGGATATTCCCCGGTCGATCAAGTTCTAGTCGAAGCTTTGAGATTTTGAAAAATATTCCGTAAAATTTGGGGGTACTTTACATGAAGCCTCCCGACATTTTCAAAATTTTGTCAAAAACGGCTCCAAATTTTTTCTTTAAATTTCTTGTAAGAATAGAGTAAAATACAGTTATTAAGGTGGCATACGTGCGATTTTCGCGGATAACTGAATTTTCGAAAATTGTGAAAGTTTAAAATGTTTTCGGAGTCATTCTGGAACTACAAAATTGAAGATAGAGATTTTTGAATAATATTTGTTGTTCAAAGTGAGTTCTTTCATTAAGGTCTTGTGCATTTTTTTGAAAATTTTAGTAGTTTTCGCGCAATATTGCGTGCAATACGTGCCATTTAAAAAAAAAAAATACAAAAAGATTTTCTCAAAACGGTTGAAAATTTTTTCTTTATACTTTTGGTAGGGATAGTGCCTAATGTATTTTATGAGATAACGATAAGCCATATTGCCTTACTTTAGACGCTAGTGTTGTTTACATACACCGGACAGAACGACAGACAAACATATGCACAGATGTTTTACTGCCAACTGGTTTTTCGGTATCCAGGACCCACAAACATGGATTCTGGCTACATCACGTGTTAGAGGATTTTTTTTCTTAATTTAGCACTTCAATTTAACAACTACTCCGTTATCAGCAGTGCATTTTTGTCGGCAGAAAATCCGCCGTCTTTTCGCGCAGCATTACATAACTTTCCCTATAGTACGTATATTACTCCGCATATACGTATGTATACAGAAAAATAATAGTTGAAAGTAGTGTGCGTTATTTTTCTTCAAATGATTGTTGTAGAAGATTTCAACTGGAGGTCGGAGTAGACGTGCGTGTGAGTGATTTTTTTTAAACAAGATGAACAATTAATATGGACAAAGATGGAGCGATATGCAATGAACCTTGGTGTTTCTATGGCAAATAACTGAGATGAATTACGTGATTTGGCATCTTAGTGGTTTGAAACATGTAACCTGTTTTTTTGTTTGAAATCCCAAATATATTTCTTTGTTGTTTAATTATCGAAATATTATTATTCTTACTTTTTTAATCATTCGTACTCACACTATCCATCACTTTTGAAAGAAATGATTCGTTGTTGCTTATGTAATGGTTTGTGTGTAGAACGTTACTCCTTCAGGTAAAATGAAGATTCCAAATGAATATATGATGTTAATAATTACGCCTGGCCGAGATATTTTTCTTTACGTTTCACGCCGGAATTTTAGCCTGCACAGGGATATTCCTGTAAGCTTGTCCACTATAAATACATTTTTCATGCACATTATTGTTGAGCCACACTACTTGGAGGAAACGATGAAATAATTACAGAAGTATGAAACGCCATTAGTTTTACTTAACAATTTTCTCAATTATAAAACGATATTATTTTCATCACATATAGTTGAAAAACATGTAAATTGACTTTACTACTAATTTAAAGCAGAGTGGGTGTCGTTACTTTATCGTTAACTTCCTGCAATGACGTCAAGTGTAGCATGTCATAACAGTAATTTACTTGATTGTCATAAAAAGAATGCCATATTCCCTGAAGTCATTCAGGCAAGACAATAATGGAAACTATTGAGACAATAGAATTAGCTGCCGGATAAAACGATGGCATGTGCAACAGTATTTGTGTAATCCCCTAAGGAGATCACATTTAGCAATCCACACAAGGATACGCAGTAAAACAGACGAAGAATGATATGACAGGACAAAGCCGCGGAGCAAAAAAGCGACAGTGACGTCAGCCGGCCGAAGCTGCTCAGCGGGCGGTGTCGCATCGCGCCGCGCTGCGCCGTTGTCTCTCGCGTCGAGAAACACTCCGACTGCTGCAACTAGGAGGCTGTGGGCATTGTGGAAAGATATGGGTGGGCTACTCCGGCGCACCGATTTTTACTCGTTTTGCGCAGCACCAGTGTGCCTCACGAACCACGTGGCCACAACACGGGTACACGTACCAAGCCAGATCAATTGCAGGCCGCCATGTTGCATGGATAGCAAGAAGTGTTGAGAAACATTTTGAAAGTGGCATTAAGTGATAACTTTTAACGAAAAATATCATGATGAAGGTGTAATTGAAATAAAAGTTACAATATTAAAAAAAAGGCTTCATATATCTGTTTCAATGATACCTGAAGCTCATAGGCTAAAGTCGGTTACGATGGGCAAGAGCTCCACATCCCCTGCTGTGTCCCAACTATCTAGATTATATTAGAATATAGTATATTCTAGCTCGTTGCTGTGACCCAACTACATAGAATTTTACTAAATTAGGTAGATAAAGAGCCGCCATCTTTGCAGAAAATTGCAGCCAATTTTTGCAGTGAAGGGCGTCTTCTCACGATCAAAAACCAATCATTTAAAAACAAAAGCACAATAGCTAAGTAGAGTGGACTGACAAACTTTAACGTTGCTTCCTGCATTTGGTATTGTAATAGAGATGGATGTTTGGTATGCAAAAGATATATTTAACGTAGAAGAAACAAAACATTTATTTATTTCAGATATTTTGATCCTTGATTATGGTATTCAGTAAATATTAGCTCACTTCGATATAATCAAGGCAAGCTTGTGTGAAATAGAATTCTTTCTTTTTTGCATAATGTGTTGCAAATACTGTAACAGTTTAAATTTATCAATGTTTCATTTGAAAATGTAAGAAATGCCTATTTTTCCGGGCTATAAAAATAAACGCAGATATTCATAAAGGCAATTTGTTGGAATTAGTTGAATCGGAATTTTTCAATTTACAATTACTTCCAATACTAAATAACATTTATATATTTCATTATTATATCAATATTCGCAGAGGTACCCGAAGATACCCGAGTATTTATTATAGTAAATTATTAGCCAGGAATTCCGTTTATTCATACACTGCAGTGGGGCCTACATGTGCCCAATTGTATCCCTGCTTCGTCTTGCCTTGCCCAGCTACCCCTGTCTTGTCTTACCCCCTATTTGGAAATTTCCGGTCTGCCTCGCTAACTTTCCAATTAAAACTAGTGGTGCTACAGAATGACACAGACTTCCTCGTATTAGTTTTATTTTTCTTTGGGTCTCCGCTAGTTATTTGGAATTGCCACATACTCTTGCCAGCTGCCATCTATAACCGCCAAAAGAATATTTTTTTATCATTTTCTTGTTTTTTCGGTTTCCTATTGGTTGAACGGGATTATATATTTCAGAATATTAAAGAACACAAAAATCTGGTCCTAAATGGCAATTATCTTTTAAAAAGTATGTGCTGTTTTAAAGATAATTGCGTTTAAGCGCTATTAAAAATACAAAATTTGAAGCTCATTTCCAAAGAAAATTTTTGAGTTTTCAAAATACTTCAAGTTACTTAAAGCACTTACACTAACAAATATACTAATCTTTACAAATTGCTGGTAATATGCGTATTAAAGATGTGAGAGATCTTTCAAAAAATTATATTTATGTAATTTTTGAAAAAAAACAAAGAAATAACTCAAAATAAACTTTACGTCATATTAAGAGTGTAATTAGCAGTATCCGTTACAACAGTCTGAAGAAAAAATTTGCAGCCATATATGAGAAAATGGCGTTTGAGCGTTTCTGAAAATGTCGAATTTTGAGCTACTTTTCGCAGAAAACGGTTATGTTTTCGAGAAACTTTACTTGACATTATTTAAAGCTCATCTACTCCTTAATACAATATGTCAAGAAATCAAGGCTAATGTAAATATTAACGATGTGAGAGACATCTCAAAAAAATTAAATTTTTCCAATTTTTGGAAAAACAAAAGAATGGCGTTTTTGTCATCTCATAAAATACATTAGGCACTATACTGTAGTGATACCGAATCCATTAAGGCTGCGAGCCTGAGAATCATCCGCGTCGCGCGACAGAGGGGGGGGGTCTTCTCGTGCACGCGGCACTGCAGTACTTTTCCGCGGCGCCCCTCGCCCTCCCCATCCTCCCTTGAGATTTTCGTCCCCCCAGTCATTAATTTCTGCCCTGTTTGACAGAAAAATTGAAGCGAGAGAGAACGAGTGCAGGTTTCTCTCTCATTTCTCGGCCCCAAAAACTTCCGATGATTGGGCGGAATTATTCTACGACGCAATACCCTTTCGCCAATAGCCGCCGGACGTAGGCAAAGCTCTAGAATGTTCTAGATCATTCTGAGGGAATTTGGTGGGGGAAGGGAGGCTCGAAGGACTTCGTGCAGGAGACGGTCAGGACAGAAGGTGTGAGGCCATCACAGAGAGTGGGTGTGAGGCCGTCACAGAGAGAACGTGAGAGGCGGTCAGGGGGACGACACGTTATTGTGGAGGCGCCCGGCGTCAGAGATAAAATTTTGTTTCTTAGTTGGAATTATAAGAAAACGTTGAGTTTTCGAGGAGAATTTGTGCGCGGTTCTTAAATAAGTGTAGACCGCGGTTTGTGAAAAGTTTTATTGACATTCTAATAGTTCAGAAAAGTATCTGACTTGTGCTCGTGTTTGGAGCATTATCGTGGAACAATTTGATCATTCACGAACTTGCTACGAACTCTAAAGTACCGTGCGGTGAACCGAAAGTGACAAGGTCATTCAACTGAGCAGACATTATCTGATCATTAGCGACAGTAAGTGAGCGGCGCTGTGTGTTGGGCCAGCACCCCTACAACCCCGTCTTCTACCTGGCTCGGCCCTGCGCGCCCCTTTGTGCGGCGTCCCACGACGCTCGCGCCGCCCCTGCCAGCCAGCTGGCGGCCCGAGGTCGTTCAACTCTGGTGTGTTGTGCACGCCGCCCCGCTAAGGCGGTATCTTTTTCGTTCTTTTGGCGCGCCCGTGGTCGAAAGGCATAAACAGTTTGGTGAACAATCTTTAATTACCTTTGACCGGGCGACGAAGAGAAGATTCCCGGCCGCGCTTGGCTGTCAAGAGGGAATCAGCATAGAGGAAAATACTGTTCTTTTTACAATAGTAATTTTCACTTTTCAATTTATTTTATTATTTTATGTGTGCATGTCATGTTTTGGAATTGGGGAAAGGGGAGCATGGCTCGCCGACATGAGTGGTAAAATCTTGCAATTTTTTTTATTAAATAAAAGCCACCTGTTTGTTAACATGAGTAAAAGTCTCTTATTTTACACCGGCCACCAACTTCCTCCATCTTCATCAATTTAGGCAAGCCTTTCTACCGACTGAGCGAGCCGGCTACCACGTCTACGGCGCCCAACCGACAGACGGGTAGTCCCAATACCTACCAAAAGTTTAAATAAAAAATGTGGAGACGTTTTTGAGAAAATCTTGTTTTTGTAATTATTTAAAATTGCACATATTGTACGCAATATTGCGCCAAAAACTAGAATTTTTTTAGAATTACACAAATGTAATATTTTTAAAGGTCTCTCACACCTTTAATATTCACATTTCCAGCAAATTTGTAGACACTATTGTATTTGTGAGTGTAAGTGCTTCAAATGACTTGAAATTAAATTTTCGAAAAAAAATGTTTTCTTTGAAAAAGAGCATATTTCGCAATTTTAATTGCGCTTAAATGCCAGTTTTTTAAATCGACTCGAAATTTTTCAAGGAAAATTGCTATTTACGACGAGATTGGAATGCTCTTTAATGTTCTAAAATTAATATTTCCGTTCTATTCTTAGGAAAACGAAAACGTAAGAAAATGTCAAAAATATGTGGTTTGGGCGGCGATAGATGACAGCTAGCACGAGTATGTGGCAATTCCGAATAGCTAGCCCAGGCCCATGGAAATAGAAAAT
The DNA here is from genome assembly GCA_031308135.1 of Acheta domesticus. Classification (NCBI taxonomy): domain Eukaryota; kingdom Metazoa; phylum Arthropoda; class Insecta; order Orthoptera; family Gryllidae; genus Acheta; species Acheta domesticus. The sequence continues at coordinate 4,314,944 of JAHLJT010009419.1, read as the reverse complement.
TAATACGGGAAAGTTCTGTAGCACCACTAATTTCATAAGGGCCGGTAATTAATTTTTTCCTGTCGAAAATTTGCCGTTTCTTCGCGCAGCATTACATAGCTTTCCCTATTCTACGTATTTTACTCTGTATATACGTATTTTGACCGTATGGTCAAAACAACATCATTAGGCAAATAACAGCATTTGAAAGTGGCGCGCAGACAATGAATCGACCGCGGGGTAAATCAAACTGGAGCCGTGAACGAGCGCCTGGAACGAGGGATTGGTCGGTCACATCGAGCGGGGAGAGTGGGGAGGAATGGAGAACAGGTAACGAGGGGAGATGGCGACAGAGGAGTGGATGTGATGATGTTATGGAAGAAATAGGGGGTAATCGAGGCAATTTGGGGTCAAAGGAAGGAGAAGTGTGACAAACTCAGTGATGAAGTGATTAAGGATTGTCATAAGTGTGTTCGAAAAGACATAATCACGAAATTTGGCTAGAGAAGTGCAACATTGAATAGACACGTGGGCGATACTGCAATTATGACAAGTCGGTGTAGCTGTGCGGGTGCGGGACCGCGTTGTGGAGGCCTGCGAGCCGAAACTGGAATTCCGACGTGTGGAAAAAGATGTTGGTGGCGGATACAAACGCCGGTGTGCGAGGATGGACCGTTAGCGACACGGGTGCAGAGCAGAGCGACGGCGGCGCCCAGAGGCCACCTCGCGGCAGCGGCTTCGGGTGACGGCACGTGGCGTCGCATCGCACGGAAGGCAGCAATAGTGGAAGTCTCAGATAAGTAACGATAGTTATGAATAAGAATGGATGGGGGTCGGATATGGGATATGCCGGTTCAGGATGCTCACCGGAGTAATAAAGAAAAGCAAGTGTCTGTGATGAGAGCGGAAGGCATGTAGTTTCAGAGAGATGGAAGTATCATGAACGGGAATAAGAAATGTAAAACAATAGGAACAATCAGAGACCTATAATGTAAATCTTTTAATTAGTATTCATTAATGATCTGCGATCATTTCAGTAATGTAAATTGTGTTATTAATGTAAATTGTTATTCTTAATAAATCCTGTCTGTGTAATAATAGATTCATCGAATTCAGACATGCTGGTTAAAGTATCCCCCTAAAAGACTTCCTGTACCCTAATGAATCAAAATTTTATGATATGTGCATCCCTAGAGACCGATAAAGGTAAGTACGGTCACAGTATGTATATGAGAAAGTAAAAATTCAAAAACACAACAACTACAGCGATGTAACAATTTCATGCAGCAAGTATTATTGGTGGGGGAGCACTCATTGCCAGGTGATGAGTTGAAAGTGCAAGAAGGGCGTTTCAAGCCTCAGGGAGAAAAGAATATCCCTTCTTCAGCCTACAAAAAGGCATCACCAAGGTATTGTTCGATTGCTTTTATTCGATACTTTCTATGTTCCGTGTAGTTTTGTTTTCAAATCTTTGTATTCATTTATGTGTTTGTGACGGAAATGAAGGATGAAAAGATCTAAATAGATGGGATCTAAATAGAAAAGATCTAAATAGAAGAAATAAAATGGGTCTAGTTTTAGTACGAAGCGATTAATAATCGCTTCGTACTAAAACTAGACCCACTTTATTTCTTTATTTTAACAAAGTTTTAAAGCAAATTAAAAGATATATACAAAAACCAATTAAAAATGGGGATTATACCTATATTAGTAAAAAACAATCAACAAATAATTTACCTTTGTCGACGTGATCTTCTACATATAGAATATTTGCTTTTTGGCATCCACTCTGAGCTAATTAAGACATTGCCAAAGTTTTTACTGACTCACTATCAAATTTTCGGAAAGAAATACCAGAGGATAAAAATAAAAAAAACTTGGGACCAATTCAAATAGTAATAGACATATTAGACATGCATAATTTCAACATTATCAAAAGTCGCCATTGCCCCACTGCAAAATATTCTCCTTATAATATATAAAATACAATTATGTATATTATTTCTTCCATTAAATATTCCAACAAAGATTTTCGTATTTTAAGTCTTTAACAATTCAAATACATAAGTATTAATTTCTTTTTTTCCTCCAATTTAACAAATATTTAGTAAAAATTTAACAGAATAGATTCGGTAGTTGATATGTAGTCGATTAGGATTGCACCTACAGTTTGTAACCCTTTTTGCACATTTGTTCTATTCATTTTGTTCACGTCTAGCTTCCAGAATCTACGGCTTCATGCACCAGAAGGGCTACGCTCCAGAAGTATTCTCCGGATAACTGAAGATAGGGAGAGCCCTGCAGCAATGCTGGTGGGTTTAATGCTTCGCACGCACTACAAGACTTCATGGAGCAGCTGAGCAGCTGAACATGTTATTCTCTGGGAAACCAGGGGTTGTTGGAAAGCCAAGCGGCTATGCTAGTGGGCTTCTTGCTTAGCACATACTGCGAGGCTACATGGAGCACCTGAGTACTACACGTTATTCTCTGGGAAAGCACGGGTTGTGGGAGAGCGCAGCGGCTATGCTGGTGGGCTTCTTGCTTCGCACGCACTTCGAGTTCCATGGAGAATTTCTTTTAAACGAAGTAAATTATTTTGTAAAGTGTTCCCTTTGTAATTTGTTTTAAATTCCATTATTTCACAATGTATCAATATTTAAATAATTTAAAATTTGAATAAATGTTTAGGGTACTTGTTGAATACATTTTTGAATAATTGTTTTATTGTGGTAATTAATCAATAAATACTAATGTAAAAACAAATGAATTCAATGTAGCAATTGCACTAGGGAGAAAAGAAGAAACGTTTATGGTCTATGCCCAAAAGTGCTCGATGCCCAAATGTTTAGCCTGCAAGAATAATACTAAATTGCCCTTCGGTACTGAGTATTTCCAGTTCATATGGCAACACAACATTATTACATTTTCTATTTTCTTGGTGTTGGTTGTGTAAGGTCGTTATATAACGGAGAACGAAGTTTAAACTCATATCATACAGTTAATTAAATGATCATTGGTATTGTTATTCCCAACAATAGTGTTTATTTAAAGTTCATATTTCAATCTCTTAGCTTTCATCATCAGTTTCTGCTGTATGGAAGCCACAAAATGCTATTCGTTTTGTTACTTATGTCCCCTACAAAATAAGTGGGGAAATTTTAAAGAACAAATTTGGTGCAGTTTTTGAGAAAACGTTTTTTTGTACATTTCCAGCGCAAAAACTTGTTTTTTCAAAAACTTATACATGACCTTTTTTATTAAGCTAATTTTTTACAACAGTCTTTGTTTGCAGCAAAATCTCTATCTTCAATTTTGTAGTTTAATTCCATTTTTCCAATTTTTCAAAAATCAGGGATTTTAACGAAACTGAGACCTGCACTATTGACTTAAACGTCCTTTGCACTATTCAACAACAAAACAGGCGAAGAATGATATAACAAGACAAAGCCGTGGTGCAAAAAGCGACAGCGTGACGTCAGCCGGCTGAAGCTGCTCAGTGGGCGGTGCCGCATCGCGCCGCGCTGCGCTGTTGTTTCTCGCGCCGAGAAACAGTCGACTGCTGCGGCTACAATACCGGCAACGCATAAAGAACTCAAAGAGATCGATGCGATGTTGCCACACATTATTACTCTCATGACACCACCTACGAGACAAATAAATGAAATCTCAAAACATTAACATTTACCGACACGCGTTGATAATTCTTGACATAATGTTCCTCACTAGGGGTAGATTTGATGACCTAAAACATTGCTAAAAATGGTCAATAAAATGTTTTAAAAATGCCCTAAAAAACAAAGAATAATGACGTAAAAAAGGTGATCAAAAGCACTTTAGATGAACAACTCAAGCTGTTGGAAATATTATTGATGTAATCAAGGCTTCTTCCTTTTGTTCATGTGAATAAATTGCAACATTTTGGTTTTGATTGTTCTTTTCACTAGTGGTGCTATAACAGCACTTACTTTCCCGTATTAGAGGAAACAGCTAAGTAGTACTGTAATATTGCACTTTATGCGCTACTAACATCTTCGCATGGAACTCACTATTTCCATTGCAGTGTTGTCAGAACTATGTGAATTCTACAACTTCACAAAAATAGAATGCAAAAGTTTTGTAACCCTGGATTGGAAAAAGAAGCCTGATACCCTGGAAATATAGAAATGCCTTCCATTGGGCCATGATTTGGGAAGAGTATTTTAAAACCATGCAACAAATTCTCTACTCACTACAAATGGTACAGCATTGGTGCAAAACTAAATATTTGCCTGCAAATATCAACATAAATTAGACAATTATAACTCCTTTTCATACAGCTCCATTAGGTCACAACAATGACACTAATTCCACAGATATTCGCGAGCGCAAAGTGAATTCCATTGTTGCAGACCCTGCATTGTCGCTATTCTGAGAGCTATTAATTCTTTTTACTTATTTCAAATATTTCAAAATAAACAATTTCTAAAATATTAATGTGTAAGTCTATAACAAAGTTCGAATGTAAGAAACGAAGAAAGAAATAATATACAAAATTGCACATTCTAATTTACGACGCATCCAGCTGTCCGAAGCGCAGTAAATTTACAGCGGCCTATTACGTTTGTCACAAATTAAAGAAAAACTACTCGTATTTTGAAAAAATTAAGCATGACCGTATTTATTTTATTTATTTTATTTGTCAAAAAACAGAAACAGAATGGCACAGACTTTCCCGTATTAGTTTTCTATTTTCCTGGGTCTTCGCTAGCTATTCGGAATTGACACATACTCTTTCTTGCCAGCAACCATCTATCATCGCCAAAAGTAAATTTTTTGTCATTTTCTTAATTTTTCGGTTTCCTATTGGTAGAACAGAAACATTAATTTTAGAATATTAAAGAACACAAAAACCTAGCCGTTAATGGCAATTTTCTTTTAAAAATTATGTGCCGTTTAAGAGAAAATGGCGTTTTTAGCGCTACTAAAAATGCGAAATTTGAAGCTCATTTTTGACAGAAAATTTTTGAGTTTCCAAAATACTTATTTGAAGTTATTTGAAGCACTTACACTCACAAATATAATCATCTTTACAAATTGCGGATAATGTGCATATTAAAGATGTGAGAGATCTTTCAAAAAATTTACATTTATATAATTTTTGAAAAAAACAAAAAAAACTCAAAATAAACTTCACGCTATACTAATGAGTGTAATTAGCACTATCCGTTACAAAAGTTTCAAGAAACAAATTGCAGCCATATACGAGAAGCCATATACGACGTTTGAGCATTTCTGAAAATGCCGAAATTTGAGCTACTTTTCACAGAAAACGGTAGTGTTTTCGAGAAACTTTACTTGACATTATTTAAAGCATATATACTCGTAAATATAATAATGCGAAAAAATCGCCGATAGTGTAAATATTAACGACGTGAGAGACAAGTAAAAAAATTTACATTTTGGTAATTTTTGAAAAAAACAACCGATAGACCAAAATGGCTTTTATGTCATTGATAGAGTACATTTACCACTATCCCTACCAAAAGTTTAAAGAAAAAATTTGGAGCCGTTTTTGAGAAAATTTTGTTTTTGTAATTTTTTAAAGTTGCACATATTGCACGAAAAACTACCAAAATTGTGAAAAACATTTACATGACCTTTATTAAAGAACTCAATATGCAGAACAAATTTTATTTGAAGAAAAAATCTCTATCTTCAATTTTGTCGTTGGAGAAAGACGCCGAAAAAAATTCAAACTTTCACAATTTTCGAAATTCAGAGCTCTACGTGAAAATCGGACCTAAACCATGTTAAAAAGTGTATTTTCCTCTATTCATACAAGAAATTTACAGAAAAACTTTGGAGCCGTTTTTGAGAAAATGTTGAAAATCCCCGGGGGGCTTCATATAAAGTACCCCCAAATTTTAAAGTATCTTTTTCAAAATCACAAAGCTTCGACTAGAATCAGATCGACTGTGGAATATCAATTTTGAAGAAAATCGCCCGAACGGTTTAGGCGCTAGCGTTGACCACAGACGGACAGACGGACGGAATGCCGTCAATCGATTTTTTAAGTATAAAGAAGCAACAAATCATGGATTTTGACCACACCACGAGATAGAGGATTTTTTTTCTTAATTTAGCAACTGGTTTTATCCACTTATTCGTTTTCACGGCCCGGCAATTAATTTTTTTCCGCCGAAAATTGGCCATTTTTTCGCGCAGCATTACATAACTTTCCCTATACTACGTATATCACTCCCGTGTATACGTACGTATACGGGAAAGTAAAAATTAACACTACAAACATTCTGAAGGAGCATGTGATTCACAAATTATTAGAACAAGTGTTGTCACAATATTCAAAGTCTGGCTACCATACCAACTATATGATTGAAAAAGCACACTGTCTTACTGCACTGTTCCTTTTTATTTTCCCGTATACGTATGTAATTTGACAATGGATTGATGAAACTATAATTTGCGTTCATCATTTTTGATTCGATTGTAGTTAAAATATTTTGTTTTGTTAGCTTATTGCTTTCCCTGTTTCAAAGTATTTGAAGTAATGTTAATTTGCGGTAATATTTACATTAGTGATTTGTTCACATTACTGTATTTACGAGTACATTTCTTTAAATAACGTCAAGTAAATTTTCTAGAAAACTCATCCGTTTTCTGTGAAACCTAGCTCAAACTTTCGCATTTTCAGAAACACTCAAACGTCATTTTCTGATAAATTGTTCCAAATTTTTTCTTCAAAATTTTCGAACGGATAATGCTCATTGCACTCTTTAATGTAACGTAAAGTTCAATTAAAGATTGTATTTTTGTTTTTTGCAAAAATTACATGAATGTAATTTTTTAAAGTTCTCTCACATCGTTAATATGCATATTTCCAGCAAATTGTAAACACTATTGTATTTTAAGGTTAACATTCTTCAAATGACTTCAAATGAAGTTTTTCGAATACTCAAATATTGTCTGTGAAAAAGAGCTTCTAATTTTGGCATTTTTAGTAGCGCATAAACGTCATTTTCTTAAAAACTGGTAAACATTTTTTTAAATCGCCACTTAGGAAGAAGTTTTAGTATTATTTAATATTCTAAAAATTAATATTTCCGTTCTACCATTTGGAAACTGAAAAATTAAGAAAATGTGAAAAATATGTACTTTGGGCGGCGATAAATGGCAGCTGGCATGAATATGTGGCAATTACGAATAGCTAGCTCAGACCCAAAGAAATAGAAAACTAATAACGGAAAGTCTAAACCATTCTGTATCACTACTAATTTATTTAATTTCCTTACATAAACATTCAGTACTCTCATCTAAAGTCAAAAGAGCAGGTCCCAAAATTTGTAGGTGGGCCAGAAATACAATTGACGTCGTCATTGTATTCATTGTATTTATTTATCGATTTCATTGTCGTCATTCTCATACAACTCTAATCCACAGTGCTCTCCTCTATGGTACGACGAGAAAAAACACAAAAATTAACCAAAATCTTCAAATTTTATTATGTTCTCCAAACCATATAAAGTAACTAATTACATGCAAAAAGTAATTCATGCCTTCCCCGTACGATTTGTCAGTCAGACAAGTAATCATGAACTGTTACGAAAGCTTGTTAATCTGATCAAGTCTTTTAAATATTAAAAATTATGATAAATAATACACTTCAACACGAGGACGCCTACAAGAGTTTTGGAGGAATATTGCTGATCGTTGCTTCAAGTGGTTTCAAGTTTGTGACGTCATGCCATCTCCCTGTATTCCTAGCTCTATGCAGTGCCCCAACCAGACTTACCCCAACCTCAGCCAATTCTTAGAGTGGCTACATAGAGTGGCTGAAGTGCCGATTTGCAGCAAATGGCAACCACATTTTTACAGTCAGGGCTGGGTGGGGGCGGGCCGCGCGTATATAAATCCTCTTACCACACCTTCCGACGATTAAAAAACAATCATTTTAAAACAAAATCACAATAAGTAAGTCGACTGAGAAACTTTAACGTTGCTTCCTACATTGGCTATTGTAATGGAAATGGAAGATGTTGAAATGTTATTCTAGACAGTAGAACGCGTGAAAGTGAACGCTATGGAAATAAGAAACATATCATAAATGAGGCGACAAATAGAAACGATTTCCTGTGCAAAACGGTTGTCATTAACTTACAATACTCAATGCAAAATAAGACACGTACTTCCACTAAACTATACAATGAAGGGAGGGGTTGTCACAGAAACATACATAATTGTTTTAAGAAAACACATTAAAAGACAATTGTTTTTAAATAGTATATGTTTTATTTGCAATACATTTTTCTCAAAAGAATTCGATATCTCGTGGAGGAAGTTCATTCTGTAATTCATATAATGCATAAGAATCATCTTCACTAATGAAACAGGGAAAACATTCAATATATAATGTTTAATATTTAAATGATATAATTTTTACACCTTTGCAAAATGAGAGTAGTTTTTGCATAACTGTGAATTATTGTTACATTTTCCACTGACACGTAAACAGGATTTTCTCAAAACCTGTTAAATATTTTTAAAAAACATTTTCGTGAGGGTGGAACTTGACATATTGAATTATTTAGCACATGAATAATTTCAATTAAAACTTGTACATTTCAAAACTAATGATTTGTTATTTATAATTATGAGGGGTTGAGGCAACCTGTGGCGAAAGTTTAGAATGATTTCTCAAAAACCTGTGATTATTTGTTCAAATTCCTGCTCCAATACGAAGCTGTTGACAAACCCTGCACACATAATTAATATTTTTCAATGCTTTTATTTCACTATTATCCGTGTTTTCATCTTAAAATGATAAATATTAAGCATTTCACAGAAAACAAATTGAGTAACACGACGGAATAAAAACGCTTTTAAAACGAACCGAATTATTTATTTGATTTCTAGGCTAAAATGATTTTAGCTTGCGCTGTGATCTTTCTTATTGTTACCTTTCATGATTTCAGTAAAATCATGAAACGTAATCATGGTAGTGTGAACGCAAATAGAAGCATTAAAGTAATGTAAAATATAGTTACAAATACGGACACGTCCTTTTAAAACATTGTAGTGTTCTTTTAACAGATAATGATATCGATGTGAACACTCTTCAAAGATCACGAAGATGATCTCACGAATGATCTATAACCACATAATTCAACACCATCGATCACTTACAAGAGAGAGTCAGAAACTTCTTCCAAATGCTGCAAACAACAGCTAAACTAAAAATTAAATATTCGGCCAAATTAGATGAATTTCCCAGTTGACTAAATAAAAAAGAAGGAACACCCAAAAGACTGCGATGTCAATAGTGCGTGCGTTAACAAGTTCGTGAACCAACTATTCTTGGTGGGGGAAGCACTCGTTGCCAGGTGATGACGGGCTGATGAGGGAAGAATAAGGGAAGCCTCGGGATCAAGAGAACTTCCTTTCTTCAGCCGACAATCAAAGACACCAAGGTATTTTTCATTTTCGTTTGACAATTTCTACGATCTTTTTTGCTTAGTTTCCGACACCCTACCGCCTCCTGTATTATTTCAGTAGTATACCTTTCAGTTGCGGCTCTCACACGCAACCAATCTTTATAAATGAGGTCTCTAAAGTAAGACAATTTCACGGAGACGTGAGGAATTGCACTTTGACTTTAAAAATATGAAGGATTTGTTTAAAAAACGCCTCTAAATATTCAAGTCAAATGCAACCCGAACACTTGCCAAAGTTCTCCTAAACCAAGCGTATTAGGGCCTTAAAAACTAAACTTTTGAGGGCCTCAAAAAAACGTTGTTCACATTATAATCTTTAATATGAGACTTTTTTGACATTCAATTAAATTTTCGGTTCCGTTGAAATTTATGTCAAACAATTAATTTCAAAACAGAACGTTCTTCAAATTTTGTGGCGCATTTAAGTGATTTTCTGATAAAAAAAGAAAAGTTGCTCAATTATTCAGTCCAACCAATCTGCGACTACTAATTAAAAATTGATGTACATTTATAATATTGTATGGAAGTTGGATATCAGTATTTTTTTATTTCAGGTTATAAACGGATTTGATGCTTCAACCTTCAAGTTTTTGACTATGAAAACTATTGAGTTTAAGCTATATGTTTTACATGTGATTTTGATTAGCTTTTCGATTAAGAAAGCTTTTACAAAGGTGTTATTGAAGAAGGCTATCGAACCCTTTTACGAAGGTGGGGAGATACCTTTACGCCTAGAGACACCACCATTTATGTGGTCTTTTGCCATATTAGAACATCAATTTCCTCTGATTCTGACGGTGGAGTACTGTGTCTCCTCTCAAAATGTCTCATTGTGGGTCAAGGATCAAGGTGTCTTATTTTACCGGTATATTTATTATCGTATGTGTTTTCCTGAGAGTTGGCATGGTGTGAATTTAATCCCTTTAAAACTATGGGCATGCAAGTCGAATCGTAAAAGCTTCCATAAAATTATAAACAATCGGAAACGTTATACATACTCATTTTGCTCAGAGATAGAGTGTTTTATGCTCCTATACAATTATTTCTATATGTAACTGCTTCTCTTTTCAGTGTTCTGTATAAGGTAAAAACTCTATTAATTGTATTATTCCTTGAAGTGAGAATGTGCACTGCCAGTTTTCATTATACTTGTTACACTTATTCGAGAGCAGTAATTGCATTCCTACGTTTTTCATTAATAGTCAATTAGAAGGTATATTAGTAGTAATTTACTCTTTATGAGTTAGCATTTACAGTCGCTTACCACTGCCATTCCGTTGCACAAAAACACAAACTTTGTGGGGGGGTGTCAGTGGGTACTAGAATAAATATTAACATAGAAGAATGTTTATATTATACTGATTAAACATGAATTTAACATGTACCCTACAATAATCTGGATTTTTCTTTCAATAATTTCAGCTCTTAAGGTACAGCAAGGGCATATATATTTCGAACATTTCCTATACTTGCGGTCCCTTCCCTAAGAACAAAGAAGGCGATGACCCTTTTTTTCAAGATCTAGCTCACAGTTCACTCTGTTGCTAAAATGAGATGATGGTAAAAACGATAAAGCCGAAAAAGACGTGATTGCGCGCAGGCCTGTTTATAAGAGAACACTATCACTAAGTGTTCAAAAATTTTCTGAAAAAATCATAAAAGATGAACAGGTGACAGTAGCTTCTTGCCTAAACAATAGATGTTGCAAAAATGTGTGTTGGGGACAGTCGTTGACCCCTTCCCTCTATTGGTGTGCGACTGTTAATGAGAATTCACCGCCCCAAAAATGTCACTATTTTAACAATATTTTTTCTTTAACTTAAAAAGAATGTTAATATTAGAAAGAAAGAAAGAAAGAAAGAAAACACTACGTAAAATTATTTATAAATTAAAAAATTGAAGACCACTGCACTTTCAAAGCAATACCAACTAAAAAACTCATCAGCTTCAGCTTTAAAAATGTCTCTTATACTTCACGATTATTTTATTGATGATTCCGAGCGCGTCAACTGCTAAGGTCATTAATTGCGTAAGTGTAGAGCACTTTTTATCGCGGTAGGTGGCTGTAATCTCCCAGCTAGATGGTGAAGTCTGGCAGCGACCTACCGTCGGGTAATGGGGTTTTCCTCAACCAGGATCTCCCATCAGCGGGGTAGCGCCCCAGCCGAGACAAGCTCTAATCTCCCGACCGGTCTCCCGGCATGTGTAGTAGTATACTGCATGAAAGTGTGTGTGTGTGTGTGTGTGTAGAAAAAGGAAGAGAAGGGAAAGATCGCACGCTGTCCATGACCCATTTGTTAGGGTATTGCTCCGGCATTCGTCTGATATTGATTGGATCAGAGCAGCCGGCGTCTAAAATTCTCCTCTAGAGAGCGACTGAACTCAAACTGGCTCTCAAGCTAGTGTCGAAAATCCTGCAACAGTCGGGAATCGAACCTAGGACCTCCCGGTGAGAGGGACTGCAGTGACATCAAATAGTGCCCTGAGCCATCTCTCCCGGCGCACGGGATTATATTCAATAAAGTATGATTCATTCGTGAAGGTAATTTTGAAAAAAAAAAGTATTGAAAATAGGACGTTTCAATCCAACGTGCTGTGAAAATTCGTGAGAAGCCAAGCACGCGACTGAATATTCGGTCCGTCTCTCATCACTCTCTCCGGAAATGGCCGCAGGGGAGGAGAAGGGCATTTTTTCGCCTCACAGTTCACCTGTCACCCACGTTCGACCCCCCCCCCCCTCTCCCAGTCCGCCCCACCCTTCAAACGCCCAAGAGCTTTCCGTGTGGGACACTGGGCCGAAACGTTTCAACAAAGCCGCCAACAAACCATGTATTCAACAAACCAGGTATCTCCCACCAGCGGGGCACCGCCCCAGCCGGGACAAGCTGTAAGCTCCCGACCGGTCTCCCAGCATACGTAGTGTACGTTAGTGTAAGTGTGTGGGTAAGAGGAGATGATAGGAAAAGGAAGAGGAAGGGAAGATCGCGCGCGGTCCGTGGCCCGTTTGTTAGGGTACTGCTCCGGCATTCGCCTAGTGTTGATTGGAGAAACCACGGAAAACTACCGACCAGAGCAGCCGGCCGCTAGAATTCTCCCCCAGACAGCGACTGAACTCGACCTAGCTGACAAGCTAGTGTCGAAAATCCTGCCGCTGTCGGGACTCGAACCTAGGACCTCCCGGTCAGAGAGACTGCAGTGACATCAGGTTGATGCACTGAGCCATCTCTCCCGGTGAGAAATCATCGATCACAGCAGCCGGCCACTAGAATTCTCCTCCACACGGATTCTCTTACAGCGGTTGAACTCGACCCAGCTATCTACCGTCCAGCCACCGTCGGGATTATAGCTCTTTGACCTCCCGGCCAAAGGAACTGCTGTGACACCATTTAACGCTCTGAGCCACCTAAGCCTGTCCAAGTATAGAGGCCAGGCTGCTCGCGGTGGACCGCTGCGATTGCCACCCGCTCCTCTCACTTTGCACAAGACCAGAACCACCCGGAGAGCTGGCTCAGTGCATGAAGTGATTTCATTGCTGTACCTCTGACCGGGAGGTCCTAGGTTTGAGTTTCGACGGCGGCAAGACTTTCGACACTAGCTGGTCAGCTAGGCTGAACTCAGTCGCTGTTTGGAGGAGAATTCTAGCGGCCGGCTGTTCTGGTCGGTAGTCATCCGTTGTTTCTCCCATCAACACCAGGCGAATGTCTGAGCAGTACTCTAAAAAACGGTCCACAGACCGCGTGCGATCTTTCCGTTGTCTTCCTAATACCCTACCCTCACACCTTTGCCACAACCTTACAATAACACACACTACACTTCCACACATGCCGAAAGACCGGTCGGGGGCATAGAGCTTGTCCCGGTTCGGGCAGTGTCCTGCTGGTGAGAGATACCTGGTTGGAGAATACTCCACTAGTCGATGGTAGGTCGGCGCAGAATCTTGCCATCCTGCGAGGAAAAATCACTGCCACCTCCAGATGAAAACACATGCACTACTCTTACGGGACTAATGACCTCAGGAATTGGCACACTCGGAATCACTAACAATCAATGAAATAAGACTAGAATCGATCGCGCCCAAGCACCCCCCTCCATCGGTCCGCATGAACACGCAGCGATGACACGCAAGTAAGCGCTGGGCCATCATGCCGTCATGCGAGGTACTCGATTTGGGCTAACCTGGCCTGAGTAAGCGATGCGATATCGATGTCGATTTTTCAAAACATCGACGTTCTTGAACATCAATGTTTCATACTCGATGCATTTACGTTTACGATGCTTTGTTCGTGAATGAAACATTTCCATAATCACAATTTTGTAAAAAGGAAAATATGAAATAAAAACTGATAGTGTCACTGTTTTTGAAACACACGAATGCGATTAATACCACCTTCATTTAAGAGATTGTTATTCGTCACCCGATATGATCATGATGACTTAATGTTTCCTTCGTGTTTCCTCGCATTTTGCACATGGAGAGGTGTTGTTTCGACTTCCTTTTCAGTTAAATGTTAATTATAAAAAAGATGCACTACCATTGTTAAATTAAATTTGTTGGGCACGATTTTAATGTTCGAATTACTAAACATACATTTATAAATCGATGTTCCAAAAGATCGATGTATTTTGGTCGATGTATTTTTAACATCAATGTTTTGTTGTCGATGTCTCATCACTAAGGAGTTTTTGCCGCCTCGAACGGTAAGCACTATCGATCTTTTGCTCATGCGAAGTTCAAGTTTCGCATCACTTTAGTGCATCTGCGCATGCTTAACGTTCGAGGTGGCAAACCACTTCCTAGAAGGCTGAGTGTGGCGCGTCGTTTGGGAGGTGTTCTCCCCACTGTCCCCGTCTGCAGGGGCGCGTTATTAACCGGAGCGCCCGATCGCCGCGTGGTCCCCGCCGCTCCCTGCAGGCCCTGCCCGCTCGCACGGGCGGTCGCTTCGATGGGCGAGGCCCCGCACGTGCGCGCGTTTTTAGTGCAATTTAAAGGGAATCGGTGAGAAACACATAGAATAAAGGCAGGTGAAAAGTATTATCAGAAAAAGAAAATGAATTACCGAGGGATGAAGGTAACTGATTAATAATAGAACAGAAAAAAAAACTAGTGGCGCTACAGAATGGCACAGACTTTCCCTTATTGGTTTTCTATTCCTTTGGGTCTGGGCTAGCTATTCGGAATTGCCTCATGCTCGTGCCAGCTCCATCTATTGCCGCTCAAAGTACATTTTTTTGACATTTCTTAATTTTTCGTTTTTCTTAATGGTAGAACGGAAATTTTAATTTTAAAATATTAAAGAACAATAAAACCTCGTCCTATAGGGCAATTTTCTTTCAAAAATTTGGAGCCGTTTTAAAAAATCGGCGTTTAAGTGCTACTAAAAATGCAAAAATTTGAAGCCATTTTTCAAAGAAAACTTTTCAGTTTTCGAAAAACTTCATTTGAAGTCATCTGAATCACATTAACTCACAAATACAGTAGTGTTTACAAATTGCTGGTAATGTGCATATTAATGGCGTGAGAAATCTTTCAAAGAAATTACATTTTAAAAATGTTTGCAAAAACAAAAAAAATACCGACAATTGAACTTTACGTCATATTAAAGTGTAATTAGCACTATTCCTTCGCAAAGTTTGAAGAAAAAATTTGAAATCATTTTTGTGAAAATGGCATTTGAGCTTTTCTGAAACTGCACAATTTTGAGCTAGTTTTCACAGAAAACGGCTGAGTTCTCGAGAAACTTTATTTGGCATTATTTAAAGCACATATACTCGTAAGTATTATAATGTGAATAAATCGCCACTAATGTAAGTATTGACTTTTTGAGTATAGCGCACTTTAATTGAAAAATCATTCGGGAACATTTGTAGAATGTAACTTTTCGAGATTAATGCAGTCAATTCGGTATAAAAATCTCAAATAAAAACAACAACATATTTCTTACTGTGCAAATTAATAAAAAGCAGAAAGAAATTTTCTCCTTTGCCATTCAGATAAATGTTTTCAAAACAAAACATGCATAACACAATAAACTCGCCTTCCGGTATGTTCACCAAATTACCGTATCAAATTATTTGCAAACCTAGAAAAGCACCAAACCGCTTTGATTCGACTGCCACGCTACGTAGATCCGGTTTATTTAGATATCTATGACGAAAAACGTCATGAATATTTATTGCACCACATGTAAGTTAAATAATGATAACTCTGTTTGAATAGTAACGGAAACTATTGCAATCAGGCTTGTACATTCACGCAGTTTTACAAATGTTTGCCATAAAAATGCAATACTTCCTTTTTCCATTGTGTCCATTGTTTGAATCCGCACAATGTCTGCTACTTCCGGTCCTTCCGGCACATCCACTCGTTTCAGTATCAGGTTCGCTTCCACAGCAGCCCGCTGCCCCTTCATCATGTTCCAGCAGCGACGCTATTACACAAAATCAAAAGGGATGGAAAATTCCCGATGGAACGGGGTAATGACTCAGTGATTCAATCTTTTTCTATCAAAAAAAAATCTCTTATAAAAAAATTATTGAAAGAAGTCTTTTGAAAGAATTGTTTCCTTCATCAACTGTATTCCCCTTTTATTTTCCCGTTTACTACTTTTTCAAAATTAATTACTGAAATGCATCAAAAAACACAGCGACACGCAGTAAAGTACGTCATCTAATAAGTTGTGTAGTCAGAATTCAGTTTTCTGAGTCTTTGATACAATCAAATTTGTTGACGACAAAACGTCCGTCTGTGTGTACTCAATATTAGCCGTTAAACCGTAGGCAGAATTTTTACCAAAATTGATATTTTCCTGTCTGCCTGATCGATCTCTTGCATTAGAACTCGATATTATGATTTTGGTGGGTACTTTACATGAAGCCTCAACATTTGCAAATATTCTTAAAAAATGGTTTGAAATTTTTTAACTAACATTTGTCTCGATGAGCAAAAATCACTTATAAAAATGGCACAGGTCTATGAATTTCTGTGTATTTTAGAAAATAGCAAATGATAAATTGTAAAACTATGATATCGATGACCAAGTGTGTTTCTCTAATCTTTTCTTCAAAATTATATCTTTAAATTAGATCTTTTACAAGTCTTTGAAAATATTCGTAGTTTTAGCAAGTACAGTAAAATGGTTTTTCGTAATATATATTATGATTTTTTGCATTGTTATAATATTCTTACGATTACATTTTTTCGAACTCATACTACATCTTGGATTTGGAACTAGAGATTTCGTTCTTAAAGAAATCTTACATCTTTAAATCATATGGCCCACATTATTTTCAAAGTATTTGTCGTCCTCGCTTAATTTTAAATTATGTTGCACCCAAGCTTAATTTTTTACGAAACAGTACTACGCCATTAAATTCAAGTTAAAAATTTCTCTCTTAAAGTAATCCATTTTGAAAATATTACATGTTTAAATTATTTAATATCAATTTTTTATATATATGAGCCGTTTTCAATATAATATTAATTATTGTACATCGTTATGTCTATCGTGCATGTAACAGGCACACCTTGCACTTGTACCTTTCATGGTAGCCGGAACCCCAGGGTGGGCATCGGGGCACTAGCCCTTAATGCGCTCCCCCCCTTGGGCGTACAAGTACACCCTCGGGCTAATATCCGGATTCCGCTGGAACGCAGTCAACCCTCACGGCAGCCTCCCGATACAATGCCTGGTTAATGGGCCGCCCTGCTAGCTCAGAGCTACAAGCTTTCCAGGCTAGTATAGGAGCCAAAACTATGAGCCAGCCACATGCGCCGGGAACGAGTCCCTCCTCTACGCCCAGAGTATCGGGCCACTGCCACGACGAAGCCAAGAGCCCAACTGGGGGCCATGCGAACTAAGGGTCGAGCGGTTCGGGGCCCCATTCCGTCTCTCCACTGTTCCTACATTTAGGCTAGCAACGTGGGTATCGCCCACGTCTCTATCTGACGGTAAGGGAACTTCACGGTAAGTCTCAGAGTCCCGTCGGACTTCTATGTATATGTGGATTCCAGGGATTCTGAAGAATCTCCTTCACCCGATCCTATCCAAAGGTCGACGCGCCTGGGGTCCAACTGGTGGGTTGCCAGGTTGACCCGACAACCAGGAGCTTAGCATCGCCAACGCACTACCTCCACCTTGATAATAACGGCGTGATGCTACCGTGAAACTCAGGGTCCAGGTGATCGTCTACAACTCTTCACCAGAGACCGTGTCCACCTACGCAGACACGACCCTCCCTTGCTGGGTAATTATTGTACAGAGAGGGGCGAATGACCATTGGAGGAACTGAACTGAACAGATCCCTTCTCTGTATAAAGGAAACTTAAGCCTCGCTGTGATGACGCTGGTTTGAGAAAGAAACGGAATTTTGACTGAAGACAATAGGTTGTAATTATAGTCAATAACACTGCACATACTACTATTTATTTAGTAGAGCTACCAATGAAAACTGATTATGAATATGTACCTGTATCATTTGCTTATACAATGTCTTGAGACAAATGGAATGAAACAGGACCATGAAATTAACACACACAAAGGTTTTAAATGATTAATTTCTTATGCTGGTGAATAGTAATTGTTCAGTTTTCTAGCATGTAATTCACCGGTCATATGTTTGGAAGTAGCCATGTGCAGAAACGTGTGACTGGTTAATATTCTTTAATTTTTGCAAGTAATATGGATAATTGCTGGTAATTGCTAGTAATAAAAATGGTTATTATAATACCCCTTTTTCTCCCCCAAGTGAATTCAACCCAAACCATAGATCTTGTAAGAAAAAACTAGGTGCGCTACAACAGCACATACTTTCCCGTATTATTGGAAACAGCTACGTAGTATTGAAATATTGCACTTTCTGCTCTACAACATCTTAGCTATTATTTGAAAACGTCCAATTCATCCAAAAAGCGATCAACCACGGTGTAATATATATGTGTGTTAACTGGCCGCCTTTGGGGCAAATTTTCTGAAGCCAGTTTGAGACTAATTCCTCACTTGTCCGTACCGCAAGATCGGTCTGAGTCGAGGTGTAAGATATACATCTTAAGACATATGAAACTGTAGCTGTTACACATTACACGACAAATCATTACCTTGCCCAAATGAGATCCAAAGATCGCAGCACTTATTTGCGAGAACTGTGAGAACTAGCCTCACATAAGCTTCAGTTAAGACAGGGAGTGAACACACCTATATTTCTTAAACAGTGCGAACCACTCGCTATTTTCATCGCAGTATTGTCAAAACTATGTGATTTCCACAACTGCATAAAAATATAATACAAAAGTTCTGTAAACTTGTAGTGGAAAAAGAAGTCTGATACCATACATGTCTATCAAGTCACAACAATGACACGTAACTCACAGAAATTCGCGACAGCGGAAAGGAATTCAATTGTTGCGTTCCTGCATCGTCGATACTCCCTTAATGAGCTAGCAATTTGTATTCCCAATATTTGAAAAGAAATAATTCTTTAAAGATTAACATGTAAATGCGTAACAAAAGGTCGATTGTCAAAACGAACAAAGAAATAATATAAAAAATTTCAAATTCTATTTTAGGACGCATCCAGCTGTCCGAAGCGCAGTAAATTTACAGCAGGCTAGTACGTTTGTCACAAAAGTATAGAAAAACTGCTCGTATTTTGAAAAAATTAAGTATGACCTTATTTGAAAATGCAGTTTTGATAAATACATTCTTTTGAGAAAAAATGTATTGTATTTTAAAATTGTAGTTGTAAGAAAACGACAAAAAGCAAGCGCAGTCCATTCTGAGCAAGCAATTAAGTTTGTCAGGAAATTATAGTAAAACTACTCATATTTTGAAAAAAATCATCACCGTATTTGCAGATCTGGATTTGATAAGCATATTTCATTAAGAAAAAACAATCGTATCTTCACAATTGTAGTTGTAGAAAGACGCCAAAATGTTTTTTAAAAAGTTTTGCCAAATCAGGCATTTCAACGAACATGAAACATGCACCACTCTCTTAAGTTTCCTTTATGCTATCTCAGGTCCCAATTTAATCAAAAAACGTTGTGCAGTTTATAAGAAAAAATGGTTTAAAGAAAATAAAAAAAGTCTATGTTTGACACAATTTTTCGAAAAAAGTACTTATGTTTTTGAAAAATTGAATATAATCTTATTTGACGACATATTTTTTATGAACACATTGTATCTTCATCATTGTAGTTGTAGGCAGATGCCGAAAAAAGTTTGAATTTTTTTCAATTTTCGAAAAATTAGAGTTTTCAACCAACATGAGACCTACGCCTTTCTATTCAATGATCTTCAGAGTATCCCACAACAAAATTTAGTTAAAATTGTTGGCGCCATTTTTTTGAAAATGTTGGAAATGTCCCAGGGGCTTCATATAAAGTACCCTTCAAAATTAAAACATCGGTTTCAAATTCAAGGGGCCGCGAGATCATTCAGATCGATCAGATAGTAACAATTCTGGAGAAAATCGGTGAACGGTTTAGTCGCTAGCGTTGTTCACAGACGGACAGACGTTTTGCTTTCAATTGGTTTTTCGGTATCAAGGATCCAACAAAATAGGGATTTTGGCTCTACCATGGGTTAGAAGATTTTTCCCCTTAATTTAGCAACTGGATTTATCCACTTTTTCATTACCAGGCATTTCATATTATACATCATTTCGTTATATCATCTATACTTACGTACGTATAGTATAGAAAATATACTTCTTTTTTTAACCTGACGTTTGACGTAAATCAGCTGTCGACAGTTTCGTCCAACCGAGAGCTGAAATGTCACCACAGTGACGTTATCGTAATAACGTTCACGTTCTCGATTGGGTGACACCGTAATTACAGATTTACCTCTAGTGCCATGTTATAAAAACCCAAGTATGCACCTGAACGCAGTACGTTAACAATGTTGGCCAGCCCTGCTCAGCAGGGTAGAGCGCATTGAATGAAACAAGTGAAGAGCAAACTGCACACGAGACGTGACTTGTGAGTAAGCGCAACGCCCGCCCGCGCATGACGCATGTAACTTGGCGTTGGCGCAAAGCGGCTGTCGCTCTGTTGCAGAGCCCTGGACTCGTGTGCACACGAGAAAGAAGAACAGCTGCACACAGGATGCGGGCGGACCTCAGTTGCTCTCCGCTCTCCGTGCAGTTCATACGCGCTTCGCAATTACATTGGCTCCCCTCTTTCATTGAGATAAACTAGTGGTGCCACAACAGCACATACTTCCTCGTATTAAAAGTAACAGTTACGTTACGTTATATTATTGCAACTTCTCTTGCACCATCACTTTTACAAATACTGAAAAAAAATCCACGGATTTAACTGAAAATTAAGAAAAACGACTAATATCTGAAAATCAGTGTACAAATATTAGATTGAAGATATGACAGTCACGAATAGTTTGGATTAAAAAAGAAGCATTAGCTTCACTTTTAAAGGAAGAACAGGTTAGAAAAATAATTAAGCTTCTTCACCATGTGAATCAAAATTACACAAAAACGTGTCTACTAATATTCTAAAAATAGGACGTTATACAGAAAATCGGACTAGTGTCATTTTTGCAAGCGTACAATTGTTCTATTCGAGCAAACCTTTAAAGAAAATATAGGAGGCTTTTTCAAAATCTTTTCTTCATGTACTTTATTAAAATTGTCCTGACCTTACAAATAGTTACATCAAAACTACTCATATTTTTGAAATGTGTATAACATATTTTAAGACCTAATTTTGAAAAGCAAATATCAAACTGAGAAACATTTATATCTTTAACGACGCATTGAGTGGGTTCAAAAATGTTATAAAATTTCGCAATTTTCGAAATTTCAGTGAGTGATCGGCCGCTGATAATGATGGCGCATTGATGAAACAATGGGCACTGGAAGTTCCAGAATCCAGAGAAAGCACTGTAATACATTATTAAATTGTAATTTGTTATTGAATCGTGGTTAATATTTCGGCTTTTCATCCACCCACCCGCCTGTGCTTATCGTATACGTCCTGCCCTTCGCGAGTTCCCGGAACATTTTGCTTCGCCATTCTTCACGTTTTCTTTTTCGGTGACGATTTGAGACTCATTCTTTTTTCGACTGCCAGAGGGATCCGAAGATCCCTCTCAGCTAGTTCTCTGGTTATTGTAATGCCGTTGTTCTTCGCAGGCCTGTCTCAGATACATGTAGCCGGTTATGAGTTTGAGAGGTTATTGATGGTCTTAGTATTTCACAAAACAACGTCAATGTATTTTTCGGAATTAGAAAGCACTGCTTTTGTACAACGCACACACAGACGCAAAGTTCCACAAACCTCTGAGACACAAGAATCACGCGTAGAAGAGATGCAATGTTGAAGCCGATGTCAAAAGATCAGTATATTGAAGTCGATATATTTTGAACATCGATGTTTTGTACTCAATGTTTTTGTTTCGATGTTTTTTCGTGTATAAAAAGTGTCCATAAGTACAATTTTGTAAAAATTGAAATACGAAATAACAACAGATGCTATTACTGCCTGCTTTTGTGTTTTGAACCACACACACGCAGTTTCTACTCCCTTCGTCGAGGAGACAATCCCTCGCCCGAAGTGTTCCTGATTCTCTGAAATTTTATTTGCCTTTTCTTGTATTTTGCACATGAAGAGGCGTTTTATTAACTTGGATTTCAGTTAAATTTTAATTATAAATTAATATAAACGGCCGTTGCTCAATTAAATTTTGTTGCGCACGAATTTAATGCCAAAAGTGATTAAATCATCTTTGAAAAATCGATGAATTTTGGACGATGTATAATTAACATCCATGTTGACAACACCGATGTTTTGCTGACGATGTCGCAATTTTAACGACGAGAGGTTGGACTTCAAAGGCGGTCCCCCATCACGGCAACTCGGGTCAATGAAAATAACCCACTATAATCCATGTTTGAGAAAAAAATCTCAAGGCTGGCGCAGATTATGAACCGTTAGTGTCTCAAACGAGAGCGATCACTGACCGATGTGTATCTCCAAAACGAAATAGAAGTGTTCGTTTCTTTCGTGAGGAAGATAAGATGTGAAATGGGAAAGTTTATTGAATGAGACTCGTGCGATCTTGTTACGATTGGCGCTTTTTATGACAGAAACTCGGAATTGAAGTAAATATATTTGCTCCAACTCGAAGATTTTCTGCATGTATAAGAACAGCAAGTTTGAAAACGCAATATATTGATCTATCACATGGACACTAGTCCTGCGAGAGCAAAGGAGTCAAATGCATTCTAAAAGTGAAAATAATCTTCGGCAGAATACAGCGTCGTCTACGGAATTTGTCTGAACCAAAGGGGACTTATGAGACTTACACATTCAAATAAAAAATAATAAATAAATAAACAAATGAATGAATGAATAAATAAATGAATACATAAATAAATAAACAATGAAACAAATAAATAAATGTCTTTATTGTCGGTCTCGTGGCTGAGATCGCTAATCCAGTAGTGTCGTGGCGATCTCGAGCAGCAGGGTCGCGGGTTCGAGGGGTCGGACATGGGTGTATTTGTTTATGTATATATGTGTGTGCCATCCTTTCACCCCTCTTTCATCGGCTAGCGTCGTGGACGGACGGACGGACGAACAAACGGTTTGCTTTCAATTGGTTTTTCGATATCAAGGACCCACAAAATAGGGATTTTGGCTGTACCACGTGTTTGGAGATTTTTTTTAATTTAGCAACTGGATTTATCCACTTTTTCGTTACCAGGGCCCTGTAATAAGAGTTTTTCTGCCGAAAATCCGTCGTTCTTTCGCGCAGCTTTTCATATCTTTCCCTATCCTATACGTACGTATACTTTACGTAGAATGCCAAAAATTTTTTTGTTGTTATTTCAAAAATTTGGAGTTCAATGAAAATCACAACTGCATCATTTTGATCAGCTTACTTTACTCTATTGAAGAAAAATATTTAAAGAATAACATTGGAGCCTTTTTTGAAAATGTTTTGAAATGTCTGAGACTTCATGAAAAGTATCCCTAAATTAAAAATAGCCGTTTCAAATTCACGCCACATCAGCCAGATTTATCGAGAAATATCCATTTTAATGAAAGTCTGCCAACTATATAGCCGCTG
This sequence comes from Acheta domesticus, assembly GCA_031308135.1. Classification (NCBI taxonomy): domain Eukaryota; kingdom Metazoa; phylum Arthropoda; class Insecta; order Orthoptera; family Gryllidae; genus Acheta; species Acheta domesticus. The sequence goes on along the minus strand of JAHLJT010009419.1, from coordinate 4,291,387 downwards.
GCGTTTTTCACAGAGAGACGAACAAATGTTTTGTTGTAAATCAATTTTTCTGTACCAAGGGCCCACAAAACGTGGGCTCTGACTGCACAATGAGACACAGTTATTTACCACATATAGGAACAAGAATTATCAACTTTTTCCGTATGAGATATCTAGAATAAAGGTCTTTCTGTCAACAAATCGTCGTTTTCCGCTGCAGAATTCTAATACTCTTTCTCTTTTCTATATACATAAAACGCGAGAAAGTAAAATCAACGAAACACTTTGGTTTATGACTGAAAATTGCACATATTTGAAAATATTAATCTGCAATTTTTCATACCTGATGTTACGACTACATTCATCATTCACTCAGTGCGTTACGATTTACGACACAGCTGGCGTCATACGACGAGTAAGAATGAAGCTTCTGTATTTACCCGTGTGTTTCAAAACAGCCAATTTTGCTACTTCATGATCCTGAATTCTACACATTCGGCAATATAATTTTGCTACTGCAAGCCACTCGTTAACAGCCGTATGGCTGGTTGGCAGCAACTCTCCATGCTCCTCGATCATCCACTTTCCGCTTTTTCTCGCAGTACGAAGAAATCCCTAATCTTGCAGTTGCTGTTTCATTTACTTCGGTCTGGGTCTTCCTCTCGCATTTTTACCTTCTATGACTCCCTCCATTATCTTCTTCAATATACCTTCATTTCGGATTACGGGGCCTATCAGACGTGCTATTCTTTGTTTTATCCATCTCAGGAAGCAATGTTTCTCTCCTATTCTGTCGAATGTCTGCTCATTTGTCATCTTCTCCCTCTAGCTAATCTTTAACATTTTTCTTTAGCACCAAGTTTCAAACGCTGTTAGCCTTCTCTTATCTCTCACGCCCATTGTAAAAGCTTCACTGCCACAGGTTGCATTGCTCAACACATATGTCTTCAGTAGGCGTTTCCTCACGTCAAGGCTCAAGTTCTTTGATGTGAATAAGTTCTTCTTCTCATTAAACGCCATCGTAGCCTGGGCTATCCCACTTGTAATGTCCGTACAGTATTTTCCGTCCCATGTGATCTTGCATCCCAGTAATTAAACTCATTCACTTCTCTTACTATTTCATTCCTTAACATTATTACTGTAACGTTTTCTTTGTTTCTATTACATACTAAAATTTATGTTTTGGACGTATTTATTTTCATACAGAATTCCTCATCCATTATTCTGTCCATAGAATGCAGGATTTTTTGCAGATCTTCTTCATTTTCCACTAGATATAAAAGGCTACAAGCAGTGGCAAGCAAGTCGCAGGACTCTCCAGGCACAGATATTGTTCACTGAGTTTGGAACGACTCTTTAATCGGCGGCGGCATGCTATTCACTTTAAAATCTCTGCAGTTAATTACATTACATCCTTGAGAAAATTTAATTTAAGGTTTTTCGTGCGTAAAGAGTACTGGAAGAAAAAGTATTTGACAGAAGACGAAAAAATTGAGGTGATAATAAAATATTACAACGGCTACATTGAATGCAATCAAAAAGGTAGAAAACGATTCTCTAATCTTTTAGAAAGGAGAAAATCTTATCTTAATCCTTTTTAACCTATTAATGTAAGCGTTTAAGAACGTTTTCAATTTACTTTTTACCCCGTCGGCAGGCTCGTATCACCAATGAGTGCTGAATGACCAGTTTTTCTATTACTTTCGATTTTACTTCTACTCAAATTCATTGAATCTTTGATTTTTTAGATGTCTCTACACAATATTGTTTATGCTATTCATTATTTAAAATTATAAGACTAAATGAAAAAAAATGTTATTACTGAAGTAAAAGTGTTTTGTCTGTTACTTTTTTTTCATAATTTGAATGCTTTGCGTATATAATGCTTGCAAATAAGCCACCATGTTGCCGATCCGATGGCCGAGATCGCTAAGGCAGAAGTGCCGTGGCAGTCTTGGACTAAAGAATCGTAGGTTCGAATCCCGCCTCAGGCATGGTTGTGTGTGTTTCGTGATTGTGTATGTTGTCTATGTGTAATGTGCTTGTATGTCTCTTTTGGTTGCCGTCAGGAAGGGCATCTGGCTGTAAAAAAATCGCCAAATCTGTATAAAAATGGAGTGTGTAAAAATTAATAAAAATGAGCCCACACATTACCTCCGACCCAATAGTAACCGGAAAAGGCAAACGAAGAAGATTAAGTCACCATGTTGAGTTCGAGTTTTGTCTGGGTTTCCTCCGAATCGCTCAAGACATATTCCAGAAAGGTTCCTTGTTTACATTTCCAGAAAAAATATAAATGTCTCTTTATATTCTCCCAATTAATGTGTTAGCATAATTTTAACAAAGTTAGTTCTAGTATCTTAATAATAGTATGAATTTTAATATGACAATTTTATTTGATCAATGATAGAATATTGATATTAGTTTATCAATGCGAAAACAATTTCAAGGATAAAGAGGTATCAACCACAATAGTAGACTAATTGCATGTGAGGTGACCGACGAAGGTACAATTTGTAATGGGACATTTCATACAACACAATAAGACTATGAAGTAACCCGTACGTACAGATGCTCGGCAGGTTCAAGAAATCTCCTTCAAGTCAGAACGTACCCCGCCGAACATATGTGTACAAGAAGTTGCCTAACATAGGCAAATGACACATGTTACTAACTCCGTTTTACGAAACTTCGCATTACACATTGACAAATGATATCGTTATTGACACCTCTACATACACTAGTTTGTAACATTTATTGTTATTTATCTTATTTATAGTTGTGAGGTTTCAGAAAAATACAATCAAGAGTTTTTAATTTTTTTTATCTTTCTGATCCCAAAAGGAAAAATCAAATTTAGACTTTTGTTATAACACAGAAGAAATAGCATCTTTTCGCGTGAATATTTTCTAGAAAAAATTGCAACTGCTTTAAACATAATGTTTGAGCATTTTTTGGTCGCTATTTTGAGATCTCTTTCAAGAAAAAAATTAAATATTTTGAGAAACTCCATCAGATAATATCTGAAGTTTTTATGTACAATATGCAATAATCTATTTCATTAATTTCCAAAGAGCGCGGAAATTTAAACAAAAATATACCGCCTACGGCCATGTATGTTTTCATTAGACACGCAGGAAACCAGAAAAATCAATAAACAATGAAACAGTTTCGGTTTCGACCAAAAAATTAAATTATATGTTTTATCTATTTTATTAATTTGTAATACACCAAGAAATTGAAAGAAATATATGCAGTTCGCGGCTCTCTGAGAGATGTGTGTGGGTTTACTAGATACGTAGGAACTCAAGAAAACATTCCAAAAATTATAAAATAATTTTTATCTTCTCTGAAAATGCAAATATTTTACTGGGTTTTACGCTCATTCTAACATTAAGCGTACTGACAGAATTCTCACACTCAATTCGTTAGTTCTTACTACTCAGACGAAGTTATGCGACCTTAAGGCTCAAAGTAGACACCTGCCATTAAATGTGTGCTATTGGTTGGGTATTGTCTTCTGGAAACAATATTTTTTAAATTGTTGCTATACAAAGAATTGTTATACTGTAATACTACAAAATATTATTGCAGCATTTATGAAGATAAGGTTTGTTAAAATATTTAATTAAGAGCAATGTTATACGGGAGAATTTTATGTGCTGTTCTTGAGAAATGCACCTGCTACGTTTTGAAAAACCATATTGTGTGGTTTTGTTCAGTAGAATATTTGGTGCCGCAGAAGCTTGGTTTACACTACAACGCAAAGTAACGTAATAGTACATTATGAAACGATGATGTAATGATGGGTATTAATACACGAGTGTGATATTACGACACGAGCGAGGTACGAGCGAGTATCGTAAACTTCACACGAGTGTATTAATACCCATTACATCGAGTTTCATAGGGTACTTTTTCTACGACTTATGGTAACTTTATAAGTTAAACTTCTCCACTGAATCGTTTCCTGGCAGTCGACATGCAAGATTCAGCAAGGCCACCTAGCGGACACATTACTACCCTACACCCGCAGGTGGCTGTGCTTTACCAGAGCGCCGGCGAGGGACTACAAAAGTTGCGGCAATAATATTTCGACTTCCGTATTTTCGCATTTGCTCTCATTTCTGGAAACGTCAACACCATCAGAAAGAACCACCATTCACTAAATATTTTAAACTAAAGAATTGGCCGTTTTTTTAAGGACAGCCACACAGAAGCAGCAAATAACACAAAGTGACTCGCGTTCAGATCTTAACCTCACTGAAAGTTCTCTTCAGTGACTACCACTGCGCTAGTCAAATAGGATAAAAGTGAAATGACGATCCAATTTATTTTTAATAATATTTCACGTAAATATTACTACTAATAAAATAAAATTAAAACTGAGAAGCTTAATATAATATTAAATGCAATTTTAATATACACTCGAACGAAACATTTACTACAACAATTCTCAACGATTAATGAAGTGACAATACTTGATTTGTAAGCGTCTCTGTGATTGGCCAAGAACCTGTATCATAATGAAATCTGTATCGAAATGACCATCATTATGCAACTGGTTGCAGCCATCCAAAGACAGCGTTATACAATGGGAGTAGAAAAAGTAAATTAACGACATCATTCGCCAACGGCTCAACGTGCTAAGGCGCCAGTCTCATCGGACGCAGAATTTTCGACACTAGTTAGATAGCTAGGTTGAATTCACCCGCTGTTGAGAGAAATATTCTAGCGGCAGGCTTCTCTGATTAGTAGTTTTCCGAGGTTTCTCCCATCAACACCAGGCAAATGCCGGAGCAGTTCCCTAAGGAACGTGTCATGGACCGCGTATGATCTTTCGTTTCTCCTCCTTGTCCCTTGTCATATCTCCACCACTTACACTAAGATGCACTACATATGCATTATATATATATATATATATATATATATATATATATATATATATATATATATATAGTGATAAAATAATGAAGGATTTATTTTATCTAATTTTATTTTATTTTATTTTAATTCGCTAGCTCAGTTTGGGGGTTCTATAGGACGACACACCTGCACGCTTACCTGCAGGCTGGTTGTCACCGGATTGCCCTCTATACAGAGAAGCCTGAAGTCTGAAATTATTTATATTCCGAATGAATTACATATAACATGGCACAACAATAATTTTTGTTTATTAAAAATTGAATTTGGGATTAACAATATAAATTATCTTGATTGATTGCATGCATCAGGTTCACGGTACCAAATTGTCTGGCGTTGTGAAACGATGGCCCCCGCAGTTCGTAGCCCCTTGGCTTCCGCGTCGAAAATCCCTCTTGGCGCCGGTCGTCGCCGAAGTCGTCTGCTTCTTTCTTGCTTACTTCCTGCACTATTGTTCCACAATCTCTCCTCCCTATTCACGTCGATGTCCTACTTAAATAATTCAGATTACATTCGCGCCGCTACCACCACGATGCCAGTCAACCACCATCTCTCCCTCGTCTAGGGCCCCCTTCCCGCGCGTCAACAACCTTCGTTACCTAGTAACCGCGACCGCCCAGATTAAGGCGCAGCGTTTTTTGTAATATTTTGTATATTACAGCTCCGTCCGTCCAGATTAAGGCGCGGCGTTTGTTCTGTAATATTTTGTATATTACAATATATATATATATATATATATATATATATATATATATATATATATATATGGGAAGACAAGTCGGGAACTTGGAGTTTGTCCCGGCTGGAGCGGTCCCACGTTGGTGGGACGGCAGCGGATCTCTCCATCCAGACGGGAAAGATCACCACTACTTCCCGAAGATCTATCGTGTGGGATTATTCGCGGAGAGACTGCCCTTACGCAGTTGTTCCGCACCCGACTTTCGACCCAGGTTTCCTTTGAAGCCTACATCCGACGCTGTTAAGGGGACCTTTATATCCGCAGGCGCTCCAAGCAGGCGGTCCCCTAAATGTGTCTGGGATTTGACTCTCACTTTCTCCACCAGATGTCGGTCTCAGTTAAGTATATCCGAACAGTCTGGTTGGGAGAAAGTGAGATCTCGTTGGGGCAGGATGTTGTATCTATCGATGGCAACAAATGCACTGCGCTTACGTCACTAATGACCTTAGCCGTTGACGCGCCGGGTATTATGAATCAATCAATCAATCAAGCCAACGGCTCATCCGCTTGCCCATTTGATCTCCCACCCTCACGATTCTCCCCAACCGTTCCCGCAAGATCCCCATCCCACCCCCACCCCACCCCCACGCACCGTCTAATTACTTCCAAACTGAGCGGAGCAAACATTCCTCCCTCGCGGGGAATCCCCTTCACGCCGCGCGCTCTTCAGCCGGCGCTTTTCATTTGGCGCGAGAATTACGCGGCTGCCACCAGGCAGCGCGCGGAGCGCGGTGCGGTACTGGGCAGGCATAATTGGAGCCAAAGGCGTTGGAAGAGAAGTAAACTAGACTCGCTGAGAGCGCTGCAGTTGCAGAATAATTTGAAGCCTGTCACTACGGTGGAAACGTGCGTACAGGGCCTTGCAACTCTCCTTAAAAACCAGAGACAAAGCTTGAGGGTGGTACTAGAGGAAGTCTAGTGTCGCTGGATACAGCTGCAGGTGTGGCTCGCCAACTTTCGCACGTAAAAATTGGCTGATTTTTGAGCACTACGAAAAGTGTCTTCTAAATATTCAATTATTCATAATACACACGTAAAAGAAACCTTTGAAGAAAGCGCGAATATCGACGCTATTTTTTGTAACATTACGCGCCTGCTTGCGCCTCGCGAATCTATGCAGCAGCCACGCACGTTTGACGTATGGCAGCAGTTCGAATTTTAGTTCCTGTAAGAAAATGATGCAGCAGAGTGCGCCACTGTAATGGACTCCACCACGTTATTTGGGAATTAAAAGGCCCTGCGTGCGTACTTCAGACATCGTTGCCACTGTGATGAGGGAAAGTGGTTTAGAATAAAAATACTTTCTTTTTGGTGCGTGTATTGCTTAACTCTATGAAAATGAACGAGAAATAATACTGTTATCTGTTGCCCAGCAAATATTAAGTGGACGAACAAATTAATTGTTTCAAGTTCAAATTCGATGTATAAATTCGTAAAGTTTGACTATCCATAACGAAATATTACGAGTGAAACAACTATGGTGTTCCTTAACAGTAATTATTTGTAAATATTGAAGACCTTTCGTGTGAAAACTCGCATGTCTGTTGCGTTAAAGAAAAATGTATGCTGGGATAGAAAACATCTATCAAAACATTACCCATATATTGCTAATAATTTTTTTCATTTTATATTTTTATTTCTGTTACATTTGTTCAAAAACAAAAAGAATGATAAAGGCGAGCGTAATTGCAGAGTCAGATTTAAAACCCGCGCACAAATCGTTCACTATAATGGTGGACAAGACTCCTTTCAATTTATTCTCTGTCCTGAACTGTCCATTACGGAATTGTAGGGGCGCGCGCACATGCCAGCCAAAGGTAGCTCCCGTAAGTATACTGCGCGTTTCTTTTTCTAGGGAGGTGACGGTGATCTTTTCCCCGCTGAATGGAGATATCCGATTCCGACGTACCGTCGACTAGAAGGGTTTTCCCCTCAACCAGGTATCTCCCACTAGCGTCGCACCGCCTCAGCCGGGACAAGCTCAATTGCACAACAATTGAAAGAAATCAACGCAGCCTCTGGGAATATGAGATGTATCTATGATTTGGTTAGATTCGCAGATCTCGGTAAAAATCCAAAACAGTGAAACAGTTTTGATTTTGAAAAATGAAAATATTCGACTGTATTATTCCGCCTATTGTCACACTGCGCGCACTGACACAATTCTTAATTTCAATGCGTCAATGCTTACGAGGTGACTGACAGCAGGAGGTAGCAAGTGTGCCAGAAAGAGACGCCTCTCATTAAATATTCAATATTTACGTGTTGCGTAATGGAATGACTTTCTTATACTCTTAGTATGTAACGAAATGTTCTATACTATTTTAGTGCAATATTCGTAAAGACTTTTTGTGGAAATGTTTATCTCATTGCAATAATATGTGAGAGTACTTTATTTGACGTACTTGAGCAGCGTGCGTACTATTTTTCGGAAAACCATTTTGTGTAGTTTGGTTTCGCTACTTCTTTGTTGCTGCAGGCCACTAGTGATCAGTATGTAGATTATTACGAAGAATATAATATTAATATTTTTGATGCAAAGTGAAAGAAGCTCAAGTGAAGAACATGGGAGATAATTGTTTACATCGACAATCCTAAAATTGTTTTTAAAAATTTTATTGGGGTTGAATTGCCTGAATAAATGGTCAGTTACTGAGAAAATTGTCGTTTGATTGTTATTAAAAATGCGCCTAATTTCCACTATTAAGCTTTCACTAGAACCCAGAGGCATAATCGCATCACGACGCCATAATTTTCTTTCACGAGGATGGCAACGGTGACAACTGTCATCCTTAAGCCAACAAGTGAATAACCACATGAATCGCACAGTAGATTACATTTCATTTTCACCCGTGTTTCGGTATTTTTTAAATAAATTTTCAAAAACCTACAAACAATATTGCCTTAGAACTTAGATCATAGACCTTTCCGCTAGTAGATTTAACAGAAGAAAAGTTTAAAAAACGTTGGTGCTACAAATGGCATATACATTTTTCTTTTTATTAGACCCCTTTTGTTTTGGTTTGAATCTCCCTTCCTGGCTTCCCTGCCCCTACTCCTACCCGGCTCCGATCAGTCGGCGCCTAAGGTTACGGTCAGAGTGGATCCGTTTTCGGCCGAAGAAAGTTCGCGCGCAAACGCCGACTAATTCTGGGGACCTGACTGGTCACACTCATTCGACTACAATAGACATTGCATGGAAGCGAGAAGATTACAATTGCTTTTTGAGACCTCTGATCTTAAATTTCTTCTGCTTGAAAATCAAAAATATTACGGGTGAACCACTATTTTCGCCGGTTGCGAAAATACTGGTAAAATCCTTCATACCTTGTATTACCAATTATTCAAACACCCAGTGAAATTTTCAAATTTTTCGAATGTCGCCTAATACACTTTTTACATACTTAAAGGAATTAGAGATGACATTGAAAAAGGTCGAATTTTAGAAAACGCATTACTATATAGGAACGACTGTTCATAACCATAATGTGTGTGAGGTTATGTCCCATGTTTACAACATTTTTTGTACTAGTTTTCACTCATTTCTTCTGCAATTTCATTCCATTATTTCCTGATTTTGTCCCTGTTGTGATACTAGAATCCGATACTTTAACAGAAAAATATCGTTCGTGTACAAGTGAAACCAGCTTTTTCAAACATGCATCTCCGACGGGTCAGCTGAATAAATCAAATTCATTTTGATATTGGTCTGCCGACTTCGAAGTCGGCAGTGTTCACCAGAACGTTGGACGCAATGTGATCGTGCCTGCGCTCTAAGTGAGGGTTTGAAATATTCGGCCGTAAACGGCCGTGTTCGACCGAACACGAATTCGACGAATACGGATACGCTCTGACCGTAGCCTAAGGGTCCTTCGGACGTCGGTGGAAACTACGGCGTCCCTGCCTGGGGGCATTGCCCTATGAGTACTTTCTCGTGCTCTCCCGACGTTGACCGGGCGTAATGTTTTTTTTTGTCAAAACACGTGAGATTACTAGCAATGAACGAAATAGTGTTGTTATAAAAGGACAGACAACGACAACCCCTATCTTTTAAATAATAAAATAAATGTCGAGAACAGACCTGCATAAAAACAGTTTTCGATTGTATCTAAATTATGAGCAGCCAAGTAGAAAAGAGGAGTCCAAAGAGCTCAACGGCGCAAACACCAACCTCCACCGAGGGCAGTCTGATGAATCTTGAGCCCTTTTTAATCACCTAATGTCTCCCAGTGTGGTGATGAAAAAGTCTCGACCCTGGGGTACTAATGCTCTGACGGTACATCCGTTGCCTGCACCTGGCCACAGTAAAACTCTCTATCCTCTGCCGTCTGCCTTTCTCACCGTATCACCTACCTCATCTTTCTCTCTCTCCCTCTCCTTTCTCTATCTCTTCTTTCTCCCTCTCTCCCTTTCTCTATCTCCCTGTTATCTCTCTCTCTCTCACTTTCTCTTCTCTCTCCCTTCTCTCTCTCTCCTGTCTCTCTCTCCTTTCTCTCTCTCCTTTTCTCTCTTCCTTTTCTCTCTTTCATTTTCCTCTTCCTTTTCCCTCTCTTCCTTTCTCTCTCTCCTTTTCTCTCTCTCCTTTTCTCTTCCTCTCTTTCTCTCTTCATTTCGCTCTCTTTCCTTCTCGCACTCATCTCACTCGTTTTCCAACTCCCAAGGTCTGACTCTCCTATCTCTCTCTCTCCCTCGTGACTAGTATCTTCCGCAATCAAGGAAGTATAAATAAGGTTATTAAGATATTGAAACGAAACTGACCTCAAATTTGTTTGTTATAGCCAAATGAAAACACAGCTCACTGCATGCCATAATGTATACACTGAGCATTTATAGAATGTGTACCCTGTATGCTTGGATACGATGTTACCTTTATAAACGTGTAAATGAAGGCCTCCAAGCTAATGATATTAATAGTGCCATGCATTTGTTAATCGACTTAACAAATTAATGTAATGGAAAGTAGCTGTTTGGCGAAGACAAAAAGTATTAGAATTAGATTAATATAACGTTCCTCGTTATTCATTATCATATCCGAGTAATGAAAATTAAATTCAAATAACTCTCTCAAAATAAATATGGTAATCATGATAATTAAGTCAGAGTTCATCAAGACTTTTCGAGAGTACAGTTTAACGAAATGATGAAGTATTGATGAATATTAACGTTGTCAAAACTATATTTATCGTTATAGTTTGTAGTTTTGTGGGGTTTCATACTAGTGGCATTATAGCAGAAATTCTGCTGAACAAAACCATACAAAATGATTATCCAAAACATTTCATGCACACCGCTCAAGCACAACAAATAAATACTCTCTGATAGCATTGTAACACATTAAATATTTTAACACAGATTTCACAAATAATATTTATAATATAATAATAATAATAATAATAATAATAATAATAATAATAATAATAATAATAATAATTCGCAATAACTTCGTAGAGTACATACGAATGCTCATTACAACAGTTATTTGTCTACCAAGAATGTAAAAAACGTTGCTATTCCATAATGCAACATGTGAATAGTAAATATTTAACGGTGGGCGGCTTGTTTCTTCGGAACTTGCTGTCGCATGATGTTGGTTGAGCCGTTAGCAGTGTCTCACTGAAAATTCAGTCCACACGCGCAGTAAGAGAATATGCGAAATATCATATTCAAACATTTGCATCTTTCAGTCAGTATCAAAACTGTTCCAATGTCTTTGAATTTTCTGAATTTCTGCATGCATTGGCAATTATTGGTATAAAAACTTACTTTTTGATAGTATTTACTTTACAAACACATACATTACAAATACATTCCACTATTTTCTCTAAATATCTAGCTTAGATATTGATAGCTTAAATATTATGGGTGTAGGATTGGTCAAAAAAAAAAGCATTTTGCAATTTTTGCGAAACTTGCTTTAAAACTTGGACCTATACCATATTGATCACTGCATTTTGCCCAATAAAAGGTAAATGGTAAACATTGATTAGACGGTAAATTACACTAGAGAAAAAGATTTTCATGTCCAGGAAGGTAGAGTGAAATCAATGTTACACATAGATTACGAATATCACAATAAAAACGTCATGTCATAAATTGTTCTGTAATAAGTTTGATTAATAAGTGCATCAAGCTGGTGTAGCCATTGTACAAAAATAAACTAGTGATGTTACAGAATGGCACAGACTGTCCCGTATTCGTTTTTTATTTCCTTTGGACTCGGCTAGCTATTTGGATGTGACACATACTCATGCCAGCTTCCATCTATCGCCGCCCAAATTACATTTTTTGACATTTTCATAATTTTTCGGTTTCTTAATAGTAGAACGGAAATATTATTTTAAGAATATTAAAGAACATTAAAATCTCGTCCTCAATGCCAATTTTCAATGATAAATTTGGAGCCAATTTTAAGAAAATAGCGTTTAAGCATTACTGTAAATGCGAAATTTGAAGCTGTTTTTTACAAATCAAAAATATTTGAGTTTTCGGAAAACGTCATTATAAGTCATTTAAAGCTCATTAGCTCACAAAGACAATAGTGTTTAGAAATTTCTGGAAATGTGCATATGACAGATGTTTAAAACTAATTACATTTGTGACATTTTTGAAAAAAAACAGATATCTCATAATAAACTTAACGTCATATTAAAGAGTGTAATTAGCACTATCGGTTCCAAAAGTCTGAAGAAAAAGTTGGAGCCATTTATCAGAAAATACAAAATTGGAGCTTTCCTGAAAATGCGGAATTTAGAGCTGGTTTTCACAGAAAACGGTTGGGTTTTTGAGAAATGTTAATCTAACATTATTTAAAGCACACGTACTCCTTAAATTTAATAATGCAAACAAATTCCGCTAATGTAAATACTAACGACGTGAGAATCTAGTATTTTTTTTTTTAATTTTTGAAAAACTCAAAATTATACAGCAAACTAATGTTAATGTTATCTCGTAGAGTACATTTAGCACTAACCTTATCAAAAGTTTAAAGAAAAAAATTTGAGCAGTTTTTGAGAAAATCTTGTTTTTGTATTTTTTTTAATTTCCCATATAGCACGCGATATTGAACGGAAACTACTAACATTTTCGAAAAACTGTACATTACTTTAATGAAAGAACTCATTGGAGAAAAATATTTATTTGAAGACAAAAGATCTATCTTCAGTATTGTAGTTTTAGGAAGACGCCGTAAAAAAAATTCAAACTTTTCTAATGTTCACAAATTCAGAGTTTACCGTGAAAATCGGACCTATGCAACCTTTAGAAGTGTATTTTACTGTATTCTTGGAAAACATTTAAAAAATTGTGCTGTTTTTGAGAAAATTTTGAAAATGGCTGAAAATTAAAAAATGTTCTGTGAAAAAGAATTTTAAATTTTGAATTTACAGTAGCACTTAAACGCCATATTCTTAAAAATGGCTTCAAATTTTTCAAGAAAATTGAAATTTACGCCGACGTTTTACTGTTCTTTAATATTCTAAAATTAATATTTTTGTTCTATCAATAGGAAAAATGGTAGAACAGAAATAGGTTACAAATTGACGCTAATGTAAGTACTAACGTAGTGAGAATCTAGTAAAAAATGTAATGGTTAGAAAAATGTGAAAAAAAATGTACTTTGGGCGACGATCAGTGGCAGTTGAGAAGAGTATGGGTCTTGTAGATCTACTAGTGATCCATATTTATTTTGTAGTGGAATTCCAGTTGAAGTCGTGTTGAAATTAAAATGTGTAGATCTTTTAGCTAGTTGTTGACGTAATCAAGAACCTTCTCTTTTGTAGAGTCACTTTTGGATTGAGTTGTTGCTGATTGAATAGGAATGTCAGACTGACAATTTGAGGAGGTATTTGCCGGAGGGATGATGCGAGAGTTCGGGTTAACTGTTTCTAATCCTGTATATTTCTTGAATGAGTTACTTTTATGTATTTATACCTTGAAATATTTTCTGTAATCGAACAAGGATAAAATAAACTTAATAAAAACAAAAAACATGCGGTAATTTTTATTGCAGTTCCTTTTTCACCTAACTTAAACATATCCACAATTATATTTAATGTTTGTTATATTTTATCTTATAGTTCGTTGCTTTGAAATTGTGTTGAAGTTTATCTCACGCTCCATTTTTTGTCTGTTTGTTGTTCCATTTGTAACTTTATTTTCTTTATTAGAAATATAGATTCTCATACACTCGGCGAGCACTTCTGTCCCCGACAATGAAAATTTCGTAATCTTTTCCCATTACGAAAATTCAATAAAAATAACCTCTTTGCACCAAAGTACAAAGCAAAACCAAAACAAGGTTTGTTATGGTCGCTGGCTGGTTCACCTGAGTTCAGCATTGCCAACCAACTCTCAGATGCATATAAGTTATATTTTACTAAGCATTGCTTTAAAGAGGGTGCTGAAACGGCGAACAACAAAGCAAGACATAAAACTCATCTTAAACTTAAGCATGTCTTTACCAAGTCACACTTAAAAAACTATTTGGTGAAACCGGCCGTTAGATGCGCACAATTAAATTGCACAAAATATCATTCGTGACTGTAATTTTACTTCTATTTTCATGTTCTGTACGTTGGACCCTCGTGCTGCAAAGTAAATATATCTAGAAGAACAACACCCCCGAAACGTAATAGAATTATGACTGAACGACGGAACAGCGTATTAATGGTCACCTACTAAATTCTTTAGAGCCTAATCTACAAACTTTTACGTCTAGCGTCTTAAATATGTTTAGCGTATTTTTGGTAGTAAGTCCCTGTCCACCAGTTGCCCATTCACGAATTTTGTGTTGACACTGTCTTGTATACCGTACTAAACGTTGAATATTCATTTCGGATTATATAAAGAAAAGATAATAGGTTTCTAACGTGTGTGTCTTGGAACTGATGATCTTTACAATAGTGGCAAAATATAAAATATTAATATGTTGATTTAAATTCATTTGTATTATATTCTGATATTGCGAAAACACATCACAGAAAGATTTTTGATATCTAATGATGATATATTTTCAAACGGGAACAAAATGTATGGTGATTAATAATTCTAAAAGCAAAACAGTACCATTAGCAAGTGGCGGAAGTTAGTAGGGTACAGGCGGCAACGAAACATCGTTTAAGCAAGAAAATTAATGAGTGACTCCTCTTGCATGTACGATAATTAGTGGGTGCCTGAGATTCTTGTAAATATTTTCGTATAATCCGAAGTTCCCGGAACTTTGTCATTTGAATTAGAATAAGAGAGAACCGGGTACAATAGATTACGTACCCTATGAAATAAATTACTTTGTATCTGATAGCTGAGCGTAGTGGAAGACCGTTTTGTCACGTCGGATGCTTGGTGCCGAGTGACTTAACGCAAAGAGCAGCGGAAATCACCCCCATCTCAAACAGGTTTTTGTCCAGTTTTCCTTATCCATTGGGCAAATGCTGAGATGGCCCCTCGTTTTTCTTATGGCCGTAAATGTAGTTTCACTATGCGCACAATTTGTTGAGCTCTTCTTTTGCTTGTATTGGTAGGAGTAGAGCTAAAGATGAGTCACTATTTTGTTATCAATGCAGAAAAATCAAATCTGCATAGTTGATGCGACCTTAAATAATAAAAAAAACAGCAATAGTTTAAACATTTTTAGAAGTATTGAACACAAAATCTGATAGTTCGAGAAGCAGTGCAGTCTTAGTAGAAACAAGAGTGTTGTTGAAATAAATAATATTTTATTAAAAAAATGTAAAAGTGGTACAAGGGGTAGTAAAATGATCATTTATACTAAAAAGTGAATGAGGAAAGCAAGAACTTAAGGCAAAGAAAGGTGAAACTAGAAATTGTGTGACAGAGGTAATGGGACAGAACAAGATGCAGGAAGGACATTTTGGAGTTCTTGAAATGTTTACTAAGAATACATTTCATTATTATACATCGAATACAACACTTTTTAAAACTCAGTATCAAAAATATTATTTTTGATAAAGCTTTATGTGGTTTAAATAAATTAGAAAGCGCCAATTTTAACCATGCTCCTCGTATTTTCTCCGTATGTGAAGGAGTTCAATTTGGGAGCAGATTTCATCGGCGGCCGTTACGGGTTGGTGGGGCTGTGGTTTACTGTGTGTCACATAACTTCACAAATGTCAGCTTGTCTTCATAATATTCAATAACTGTCTGTGTCAAGCACAACAGTTCCTGATTGGGCCAAGGCCTACCAGCGGCGTACCGGCTTCTCAGCCATGGGTTATGGAGTAGGTTTGATTAGCACATAGACATCACTACGCCACATTCTGATATTCCCAATATGATATTTCAGGGGCTGAGGAGGCCAAAGATTGGATGAAGAAGATTCCCACGCCAGGAAATAAATAGCTTAGAAAAAAACTAGTAGTTTAGCATGTACTCGTCTTCTGACGGCAGGTTTTTCCCCCTTCAGGGGTTTTTTCCTCAGCCGTACCTTTTGGTCTCCTTTCCACGGCTTTGATGCGATGAAGAGACCATTAGGGGTGAATGCCAGAATTCGAAAGGTTAGAATGCGGTAGGATGTAGGTATTGTAATGGCTTAAAGGCCTTCAGGCTAGCCACATAGTTAAAAGAATTGAAATTTTGTATCAATGTGTTATAATTACCTATTAAATAAAAATAAATAATATTCTCAACCTAAGAAGTAAGCTTCATCATTGTCATACAGCAACAGATACTAGGACATTGCAAGAAAAGCGCATACTATGATCTGCCCCGAACAGAATCGCGTCATGGAAAGAGAAGACGCTGACCAGTGAGTTACCAATGCGGTAATGTTCAAAATACATAATGTTTTCGCAATATTCATAATGTCAAAAATAAGTTGAAGCTTGAAAAAAAAAAGTTACTACAAAACTTTACCACGACGAATGTGCGTAGGTCACCACAAGCACAGAATTTACACAGACCACCAAAAGACGCGACGCATACATTCACAGTTGACACACGACGCTCCGCAAAAATATTTTCGTGACAACGACTACCTCTACACATTCATATCTGCGACGAAGAGTACACAAGGCAAATGTTGGCAAGTGTGGAAACACAATATAGGTGTGCTCATGAGCCCAAAGGATGTTCGTCAAACATCATTCATTTCTTTTCAAATTCGAAGTGGTGAAGATGTGAAAATGCTTCTGATTGGCGCTAGCCATGTATTTCATTACATTTTGTGAATTAACTAAATAATGCTTTTTGCTAAATAATGCAAATAAATAAAATAAATTATCCATATTCTAACTCACTTATCCACCTTCCTCACATATGTACATCCAACCATTACTTTTGTTCCTTGCCACTAGATTTCCCCTTTTCTTTTCCGATTGCCTGATTAGTGATTCCGGGTCTGTTGTCCTTAGAGCCGTAAGTGCATTTTTCTCGCATGAAATGGCGGTAAACATCCTCAGCTGCGTGGTGAGATCCGGCGCAGAACTACCGTCGGCTAGTATGGTTTTTCCTAATCAGGTATCTCCCACCAGCGGAGCACCCCACCAGCGGAGCATCACCCCAGCCGGGACAAGCTCTAAGCTTCCGACCGGTCTCCCGACACGTGTGGTGGTGTAAGTTCAGAATTTCTTGTTATAGCTGTGCCTGAAGATGAGGCGACACCGCGTCTCGAAACGTACCGTTAACAGGTTCGTATAATAAAAACTATTTATGAACATGTATGACTTAAAATTAAGTAAATAATTTATTGAAAATCTAGTCTGTCTAAACTAAAGAGTTCTTCCCTCATCAACTTCCATCTAAGAAAAAACCGACCCAGCCACCTGTCCAATATGTGGAGGAATATTATCAACGTCACATATTATCCTAGAGTGTTTAAGTCTTCAAAATCTTCGAAACCCTCATGGCATCAAAAACGAAATTTATGAAATATTTAATTGAATTGAAGGTTGCAAATCAATTTTAACTTATCTTAATATTGCTGGATAAGATAATATGATCCAAATAATTGTAAAATTTATTGTACTTCATATTTCTGTTTAATTGAAATATGTATCTCTAGTATAAATAAATAGTGGTCGCTAGTGACCGTAGATGTTTTAAAGTAACCTAAAATAAATAAATAAAAAAGAGATGAACTTTAATAATTCTCAAATTACAAATAAAAAGACAGACATTTTTCAAAATGAATTCGAAATGTGGTAGTGTAGTTCATGTGTGTGTGTGTAAGTAAGAGATGAAGATATTAAAACCTGTAACGGGATCTATAATTCTCTATTCTGGAAGAAAAGGATCCCTGGTTAATCAGGGTTGCAAGAAAATTTACTGCTAGTGGGAATAGGGCTACTAGCAGATTTATGATCAACAGAAAAAAGACAATAAATATATAGTAAACTATCAATATAATCGCTCAAAGAAACAAGAAACACGATTACAGGATGCAGCACTAATAAAAAAAATTGTTATGAACACTTTGTAATAGAAGGTCTTGGGCTTTCCACAGGATATAAGTTCGTAGCCGTGTGACAGATTGCGATACATAACTTGTATGCTACAGTTATACACTATTTGCCTGGCTACCGCGCAGTGCACTGTTACAAAATCCGAAAAATAGGAGAGAGAAAAAACAATACAATTTCTTTTTTTTTCGCTTTACCCTTTGGATATCGATTTTATTAATAAAATGTAAGGAACTCAAAATTCTTTTCTTTCCGATTTACAGTTTATGATCGTATTAAATAATTTATGGTGTCTGTCTACATTATGAAACAAATCAATATACAACCTAGCTTGTCGCAGATTTCGCTGCGAGCTGGCAACACGTAATTTATACAAAATTACTGGCAATATTGTTTCGACTTCCCTGGGTTTTCTCGGTCAGCGTGACCTTGTGTCCAGCCGGAGGGGTCGCGGCGTCTGCTTACGTTGTACTTCGCACGGGCTGCTGGCTCGGTTTAGTTCGACCTCCGCCCACAGCCACGTCTCCAAGAATTCCTCCTTAAGAATTCTGCTATACAGTCGCAGGATCGGTGTTTACAAAAAGCTGTAAAGTTTGTAAAGCGTGTTAATTGTTGTCCTTATGTACTCTTCATATCTGTCGCCACGTGGCGCCATTACATGATAGAATATCATTGTAATCACATTTTCACGTCCACCACGTGCTTGTCTCAGATAGTAATGGATGTTTTATCTCAATATTTCGTGAACATCTCCCACCTCTATTGAGCTTGAATGGTATGTTCCTGTAGACAATCGTCGTCCTCGTGCTCCGTTACACAGCGGCTGCGCTACCAACTCGCTTTCGTTCAACAAGCGCTCAGACAAGTGTCCGCTTGCAATGTCTGGGCCGTAGCCAGCATCGATTTTCATTATCGATCGATGCGCCTCGCGTGGCTACGATCGCGCTAGACGTTCTGTGCAAGCGTCGTGCACGTACACGTTCTGTGTACGGTCACAATATAACAAGGAAGAGAGGAACGATCGCGCGCCGTCCATGCTCTGTTTATTAGGGTACTAAGGTCGGAGAAGCCACCGCTCAGAGTAGCCGACCGCTGGAATTGTCTAGACGACCGACAGTTGGACTTGACCTAGCTGTCTAACTAGTGTCGTAAATCCTGCTATTGTCGGAGTGAAAGAGGACTGTTTACAGGACCGGGAGAGATGTCTCTGTACATCAACTGATGTCACTGCAGTCTGTCTGATCGGAAGGACCTAGGTTCGAGTCCGGACGGTGGCAGGATTTTCGACACTAGCTTGTCAGCTAGGTCGAATTCAGTCGCTGTATGGAGGAGAATTCTAGCGGCCGGCTGCTCTGATCGGTAGTTTTCCGTGGTTTCGCCGATCAAGACCAGGTGAAACGCCGGAGCAGTACCCTAACAAACGGATCACGGACAGAGCGCGATCTCTCCTTCCTCGTCCTTGACCTATCCTCAAACTTTACACACTTTTACACTAACATTTACTACACTACCACTTATACCGGAAGACCAGTCCCGCTGGTCCCGGTGCCCCGCTGGTGGCAGATGCCTGGTTGAGGGGAAACCCCCGCTAGATCATGGTAGTTCGGCGCCGGTTCTCGCCATCCAGCGGGGAAAATCATCGCCACTTCCCGAGGAAAAACACGTACTACACTAACGGGACTAATGACCTCTGTAGTTGACGCGCCCGGAATCATCAATCAATCAATCCCGTTTAGAGTCATTGAAGCGACATCAATTGATGCCCTGCGCCACCTAGGCCTGTTGGCTCCCATTGCCGCTGGTGAGGCAGGGTTGAGGCCCGGCGCTTAACGAATGGGGGCGCAGGATTTTTTAAATTTTATTTCCTCATAGAGCGAGGCAAGCACTTTATAACAGTGAATAGAACTGCAACTTAGCACGCGTGGTACTCATAATCACAAACAGGAGAGCGAGATACTCCTACTGGAGATCTCAATAATCAATACTCCTAGTTACTGTATGCGATGAAAATGTGAAAATAGGGTTACAGGTTAAAATTAGAGGAAAAAATGTTAAAATAAGTAATTTTGGAAATAATCCGTTTCTCCTTAGAGCGGTTTTACAATTATCTTTTGAGAATCTAGATTTTATTCTTTTGGCTTTGATTATAGGTGTTTGCCAAGTTGAGTGTGGATGTTGCAGGGGAGGATGATAAGGAATGGAAAACTTTATGTGATTAGTGTCTGATATAACGATCAATGGTATGAAGAACGAACTCTCTGTGGAGTTGCTGGTTTCATGCGTACCAAGGCGCCTTGACGCAGGCATTACGTTGAATAAGCGCCGGCGCCGCCGTTAAGCGCAGCGATGAAACTTGCATGCGCGCGGGGCGCAGCGGCGAGAGGGGTACCACGCGAGAGCGTCTCGGCCAGCTCCCTCCCCACCCCACCCGACCCCACACCCGCTCCCACACCCGCTCCCACACCAACTCCCACACCCGCCCACACACCCGCCCACACACCCGCCCCACACCCGCCCCCACACCCACCCCCACACCCGCCCCCACACCCACTCCCACACCCGCTCCCACACCCGTCCGCACACCCGCTCCCACACCCGCGCCCACACCCGCCCCCACATCCGCTCCCACATCGGCCCCACACCCGCTCCCACACCCGCTCCCACACCCGCCCCCACACCTGCCCCCACATCCGCTCCCACACCCACTCCCCCACCGGGCCCCACACCCGCCCCCACACACGCTCCCTCATCCGCCTCCACACCGGCGTTGAACGAAAGAAAGCGGGCACAAAATATTCCGGAAGTTGTCAAAAAGACAGTTGACGAATAATCTCTAGTGCAAGTGAGTTAAAAATTACGAACTGTAGGACTGAACAATGTGAAATTTTTATGTTTCAAAGAATAAACAATTAGAAGTGAAAATTGAGGAACTTTAGGTAAATGCAACTAATTTAGGGGACTCCGGAGAGGCGTAAATGGAAATACTGAATGTTAGTAAAAGAAGGACAAGTGATTGAGAGAGAGTGTTTTGTTGGGGGGGGGGGGGTGCATGGGACGGACCGGCTGAGGTGGCATCAACTTATGTCACTACAGTGCCTCTGACTGGGAAGTGCTACGCGGTGGTAGGGACATCTGTTTTGTTCCTAACAGTAATTCATTGTAAATATTGAAGAACTTTCGTGTGAAAACTTGCATATCTGTTATGTTAAAGAAAAATGTACGCTGGCTTAGAAAACATGTATCAAAACATTACCCATATACTGCTAATATTTTGTGTTTTATTTTATGTTTGTGACTGCAGTACCCCTGACAGGAAGGTCCTACGCGGTGGCAGGAATTTCGACACTAGACAGATAGCCAGGTGGAGTTCTGTCGCTGACTGGAAGGAATTTTAGCAACCGTTTGCTCTGATCGGTAGTTTTCTCAGGTCAAAAACCAAACGAATGTCGGAGCAGTATCCTAATAAAAGGGCCACGGACCGCGCACAACCTTTCTTTTGTCTTCCTTGTCCTATCCTACCCCCTACACACACACTTACACTAACATGCACTTCACTACCACACATGCCGGTAAACCGATCGCGAACGTGGTGCTAATGCTGCCGGTGATGAGAGATTTCAGGTTGGGAAAACCCCGCTACCAGACGGTAGGTCGGCGCCAGATCTTCCCATTCAGCGGAGCAAGATCACCGCCTCCCGAGCACAAAATATGCACTACACCTATGAGACTAATAACCTTCGCAGTTGACGCGCCCGGAATCACGAGTAATCAATCAATCACTCCATGGGATAGTCGGGATTTTAGTCGCACGCCAAAACCATTTCCGCGTCCGTTGAACACCAGTCGGGTAGTACCAGCTGAGGACTTCAATGTGGCTAAATAACTAAAGAAGTCGAATTCTGACTCTGTATAAGAGGGAAATTGCAGTGGCTGGCTGCTCACATAGGTACTTTTCCGATGTTTTCGATCAACTCTAAGCGAATATCGGAGCAGTACAGCGTATCGGAGGCAGTACCACGGACCGCGCAATATCTTTTTTATGTCTTCCTCGTCCTATACTTACCCCTTCCTAACACACACCTACACGTACACGTACCACATTACCACACATGTCAGGGGCTTAAAGGTTGTTCCGGCTTGTTCCCGCTGGTGGGAGATAACTGGTTAGGGAATAACTCCCAAGCCGGCGTGTAGGTCAGCGCAGGATCTCTCCATTCAGTGAAGTGACGTTGACTGAATGACATTAAATAATCCCATTTTATTGTACTGTTACGGAATGTAGTATTCATTTGCATATTTGTGGTTTCACTCGATAATTCAAATAATATCCAAACGAACAAGAAATATATTTTGAAGCTCTAAAATCATAACCCCCTTCCTGAATTTTAGTCAGAAATGCTCTAGTTTCCTTCCACATGGTTCATTTATATCACTCTAATTTTAGTATCCCATTTTCCCCAGTTTCAGGACCATTACCTCTTTTATCCTTTGTTGTGTCATCATGATCTACTTCTGTCAGAAATGGGAGAGAAAGGTGTTTAATGGATATAAATCATAATAAACATTTGGTCGGTGCAGAAATTAATCCCGAACCCCGAGAGAAATGTAATTATAAGGGTCACAAATGAAACGAAATTGGTGATCGATGTTTCAACCAATTTTCATTCCAAAGCGCTGTAATTCTGGGTAGAAATTATCTCATAAACCGGCTCTAAATGAAACGTTAATCAAAAATCTAAAGGTGAGTTTTGCTGACTATTATACCTGAACTCTTATACTAAAATGTGGAAAAACAGCGGGAAGTACAAATAACTTTTGGCTACTGAGGAACTGGATGGATCTTTATTGCAATGCCTAGAATATTTTTATTGTAGCTCACCAGGGTATTTTACCTTTGATTTTTGAGCTACTTTTTGTTTTAAAGAAAACCAATATTTAAATGACATTGGAAGCATTTCCTAGAGATCAAATTCACGTTCTTATCTGATCTTTCATTTTTTCTCCCTCGCACAAACGACTCACCCTTCTTCTTCTCAGCTTATATGTACAGTATAACTTCACAGTATTTCAGTATAACTTCACACGCGCTTGCAATGGCATCGGGCACGAGAGTTCGACCAACTGTGCAAAATTGTCCACAGGTTATATGAATTTCCGCATATTATCCAGAATTATTGTCTCATTTAACGAAAAGTTAAATTCTATCTTTTTATTTTTACTAACCAACATGGTTGACTTATGTTGTTTGTGTAATTAAATCATACTGGGACAAAAAGTATTGTAATTCATTAAATCTTTCTTTATCTGAAATGTATTTGAATTAAAGACATTTAAATGAATGCCTTAATTACAAGAAATTGTTACATTTAACTAATTATTTCCGTAATTAATGATTCATGCACTGCCTAGTTTTGTAATTCTGCAGAGAACGCACAAACTTCTTCCTCGTGCAGGATATGCTAGTACTTCTTTAACTTTCTGATGTTATCAATTGATTTTTAGATGGTAGCGCTTGCTTTGTAAGAAGAGAAACTAATATAATTTGCGCCGTAAAATGGCGAATTTTCGGCAGAAAAATTATTATTGATGGGCCCTGGTAATGCAAAAGCGGATAAATACCGTTACTATCAGTATTAGATTACTTCCTTTATAATGTGATGCAGCCAGAATCCATATTTTGAGGGGACTTGTTACCGATTGAGGGCAAAAACGTCTGTCTGACCGTCTGTAATCAAAGCTAGCGCCTAAACTGTTCAGGACGGATTTTCTCCAAAATTGATCTTCCTCGTTTGATCTGAATGGACTCGAGGTTTGGCGAGATTCAACCGGATATTTTGATTTTTGCGGGTAATTTACATGAAGAGCCAAAACAGAAAACACGGACTGACATGACCCTCCACATTGTTTGATTTTTATTTTCACTTCTACAGCCATATAAACACATTTGGAAGCTTTCGGAAGTTAGACATTGAGTTACGTAGATATTCCGTAGTAGAGTTCGCCCAGGCTCTTTAGGCCCCATTCCCTCATGATATACGAAGAATGTGGCCGAATCATCCTTCAGTTAATGGACACAAGCATTTACTGTCGCGCAAGTTTTGGGCTGGTATTGTAGGTTCACATTTTGCGTCAGTGCACACTGCAATTACAGCGTCCTGTAAACTTAAAATCAATCAGCTCTTTGAACTCTGAAGAGAAGCAGCTTCTTGCGCTTTAATGCAGAAAGAACATGTATCTGTTTGAAACAATGCATAAACATACAGAGAATATGATTGCACTAAAAAGTCAAAATGGCATAAAACCTTACTTATGTTCTTTCTGAAATAAACCATTCGTATGGCGTCGAACATACCTTGATGTTTTACTGTCTTCAGCATTCAGGCGTTTAGGAACAACGATATACCACTAATAGTTTGCTCCAATTAGTGAACTTTCCCATTAGCCATCTTACATTTCAGGGAGCATGAAGACGGTCCGACATCCGTCACCTACGAAACTGCATGGCTGACTACCTCGTTCCCAATCACTCGCACTCGCACCACCCGCCACTAGGTAGCGTTGTCCACCCTTCGGCGGCCATCACGCGGGCATTTGAAGTTACCTCGTGCATGCGTCGCGTGAACATCACTATGTGATTGGTCAAAATACTACATGCGACTGTTGCAGATGTAACCGAAGTCATGATTACTTGGAAATGTTTTTCTGGTCAACATGTTCAGATCTATCTACTACGAGGTTTTGAACTGTCTCCAAATACGTTTCTTCCGATTCGTCTATAGGGTGCAGTAGTGCATAAAAGCTCTTTCATGATTTGGTATTAGTCCTAAATCTCTATAAATTTATCTCTAAAGTACTAAAATGAAATATAAATTTATATGTTTTGTTTCTATTTACAATGTTATATGTAATGTCTTGCATAGTGGGACTGAAATTTTAAAAACGTAAAAAAAATTTAAAATGCAATTTTTAAGTTTCTCATACATAAGTTTTATAGTCCCAGATCCAGATTCCTTTCCACAGCCCCTTAATATCCCATTCAAGATTTGTTTGTGTCCCCCTCTCAAAATTGTCTCTGGAGCCGCCACAGAATCCGAGTATCCAGCACGGCGAGTTTTGCGTGTTAGTACACATCAGGGTCTTGTAACTCTGCATCAAAACCGGAGACAAAGGGTGAGTGCTACTAAAGGAGGTGCTAGTGTCGCCGGGTACAGTTGCATGTTAGGCTTGCTAACCTCCACACATAAAAATTGGCTATTTTGTGAGAAATAACGAAAAGTGTCTTCTAAATGGTTCAATATTCAAACATTCATCAATATTCAATATTCATAAAAATACAAGAAACCCATGAAGAAAGCGTTAACATCGACGACATATTTTGGGACATTTTCACCTGCTTGCGTCTCGAAACGTACGCAACCTACGTCTCGCAAACCTACGTTTGAAGTATCGTTGGGAGCAGTTCATTTTTTAGCTCCAGTAAGAAGGTGATACAGGGGAGCGCGACACTGTATAGAGCGATGTTTATAAGAAAGGACCGTTTCGTCAACTAGTGCTTGCAACATAACTGAAGGGTTCTGTGGCTGTTGTGTTCTTGAGCCTGTTAGCCTCTCTTTTATTTGTTCGTTTGATGTTGTCCAAATTGTAAATTGTTTCGACGCTTCGTTTTCTGATGGCCACGAAACTAAAGAACGTCACGAGAAATAATTAAAATTAGAAAATGCAGTGGTATGTACTATTCTGTAAAAATCATTTTTTTA
The DNA here is from genome assembly GCA_031308135.1 of Acheta domesticus. Taxonomy (NCBI): domain Eukaryota; kingdom Metazoa; phylum Arthropoda; class Insecta; order Orthoptera; family Gryllidae; genus Acheta; species Acheta domesticus. Next base: position 4,265,576 of record JAHLJT010009419.1, on the reverse strand, counting down.
TAAACATTACATTGAATTTACTTTTTGTGTGATAAGTATTGTTTCTTTTAAAATCGAGTCTTGAATGTGAGACGCGTACTGGTTCACGTGTTTCCTGTTCCTGTGCGGTAAGGTGGCAAGCTGACATTGGGAGCGTCCGTGGCTCCGTGCTTAGAGTTTTATCAATTTATTTTTATATAATTACACGTTTGTGAACCATGAGAATCCGTGATACCTTAAACGGGAACCATAAACACTTCGCGAAAAGGCGTGGCTGAACAGCTGTCGCGGCGGAGGGATACTTCTCTGAATTACATGTAATGGTCACTTGCTTAGCGAACTGTCATTTTGGCTCATTCTTAGGAGGATTTCCTCTAATGATCTCCACCACATTATATCCCTCCGGCGGGCCCCATTTTTACATTTTTGTTGATTTCGGTGTAAATAATTGGTGTCGCACTACTGAGCTCATAGTTATTCTTCATTCATTTATTTTGAACCGGATGACACTCAATCACGATTTTAGACACGGCCGATCGACCGTTATTCATTAGTAATTCGAACTCTGCAACGGTTGCGGCACTCCGTACCGCATGCGCTTTGTCAATGAAATTACAATATATGCATATTTTATCCATTAGAATTCTTAAAGCTGTTTTGTTATTGAGCTTTGTGACAGATTTTGGAGTACTAACTACTAATTCAAATTTAAAATGCGTTGTTTCAGAAAGAAACGTTAGAAGGCACGTTTGCACCGTATTCATTCCCCGACCTGTAACATGTACCAAGGCACGAAGGGAGCGAGTGATGGATCAGATTCGTATTAATATTGTTATTTCGTTTTGTATTTAGTTACTTGTTATAAAATAAAATGTACAAACATAAATAAGGAATATTTCCTTCAAATTGAAGAACAAAATAATAACTATTGATAATATATATGAACAAAGTAATAACTATTGATGCGAAAATTGAAGTTGATGAATGCGGTACGGAGTCCCGCAGACGTCTGCTGGTGGGAAACGATGGGACGCGCCCGCCGGAGGGATGGGGGAGTTTAAAGTCCCCGCACAAACCTCCCCCTGTCGGAGTCGCGCCCCTCCCGCGGGCGCGGGCGCCTTGGAAGACGGTGCGGGCGGGGGCGACGCGCGTGCGGTTGACACAAGTTGCGCAGCGGTAGCAGCGCCGCCGCCGCCGCCGCCGCCGCCGCCGCCGCCGCCGCCGCCGCCGCCGCCGCCGCAAGCAGCCGCAATCAGAAATGCGCATTTTTAATGCGCCCGCCGCCGCTCCGCACCGCATGCACAAGTAGGGTGGGGCCAGCAGGACAGGGCTGCTCAAATCCTAGAATTCGCAATGGACTGTTCTCGGAGACTCGCAGCAGTGGACTGCGTGCCACACGCCATTCGACAGTCTAGAGCAGCGCTGTCAAGGTGGATGACACGAGGGGCAGTCCGTGGCACGAGGTGCTACGACGATATCACCCCTGGATGGACGGAGTACTTCTTCGTCGGACCCCTCACCTTCAACCTCTTCAGCAAGGGAGGTCCTTCCGGTAGCTAGGCTACCACTGACATAGCTTTAAGGCTCATGGGGGTACTCAAGCCCCACCACCAACTGCAATGTCGTGTACTTCCTAAGTGCAGTTGTTGTTGTTGTTATTATTATTATTATTATTATTTAATTTATTAACAAACACGACCAGACACCCAAACGACCGTTTACAATGTTTAATATAAATCCCATCTAACATTAATTAAACTATGCAATCTGATTCTTGCAATGTTTCTCATTTTTCATTAGCACACTTCAAAATATTCTTCTCTGCAGCTGATCTTACAAACAGAGTACCTTTTTCACTGTTCGTAGTGTTGGGTTACCGAATATTTAATAATAAAATAAAAACTCGATTTAAATTGTTTTTCACGGGACGAGTACGCGAAAGCTTCATGGAGACGCGCGGGCCGCCACCGATTCTTTCGCCTTCCTGGCACCGCGCCGGCGAGATGAGTTGCGCCATCCTCTAAGGACCGCCCCAGCCCCTTCGGCCGCGCCGCCTTTCGCCCGCTTGCCAGCCCGCCCCCCCCTCCCATTTAGTTACGGAGAGCCGGGGATCCACCCAGGGTGTCGTGTTTGCGATCGCTTAAAACAAATTATCACCACCCCGCCCGCTTGCCAGTCGCTTGAAAGTGCACGTGCACTCCATAAACAAATTAGACAGAGAGCGCAAGTGAAAATTTTCCATCCAGTTTCTGAGGACCGCCGTCTATGATTGGACGCAAGGGTTGCTACTGCTTAGTGAGTGTCAGCCAATCTCAAATGAGATTAATCCAGTTTCTAGAGAATTCCAGAATCTTTAGTGAGTTTTGGTGCGGGGAAACAGGGCAGCTGCTGTGTGACACAGACAGAAAGAAGGGCTTGAATTTTGAACAGTGAAGAGTGCGGAGCTTCGTGTCTGGGGGGTCCGCGCACTTCGGGAATTTTTCCCGAATCGGCTAAAATAAACGCCGAATTGGACAATTATTGTCAATTAGAAAATATCTTCTGTAGGCAGCAGCGCCCAGAAGTAAATCGTTTTAATTTCACTCATAGAATTGGGGGCTAAAGTGTTACCTCTGTTTTTGAGCCGTGCTTGGCCGTGAAAAGTGACAGTAAAATTCTCGTTATTATAACGAACTCGATCGAGACATTTAGCCGCCGTAACTTGGTGCAGTATCATTCACGCGACGGGACCCAGAACTTCGTCGCCGCCCGTCTCGACAGCTATCCATGAGTCGACCCTGAGCCGTCGCCTTCGACCCGGCTGGCGAGTACTTGCGTGAAGAAAAGGGACTTCATTCACGTGTCTTTGCCCAGCGCATCGCGGATCGTCATCCCGCTGAACAGAAGCCATTGACCTTTGAGAGTGACGTTTCTTTCGTGCCAACCTGCGCTCGCAACTGCCCTTCTGGCGAGAAAACTTTTAATCAGAACATTAGATTGTCAAAATCCAGAAAGATTTCTGAATTAGTGTAATTTCAAAAGAACGGTTCGTGGCCGCGCCTTGGCCCTCAAGAGAAGCAGCTAAAAGTTTGTTAAACCATTATATTTAAGTGTCACTGTAATTGATATTTGTGGGACATGAGCTCGTGAGTGAGGTCTCTTCTCGAGAAAATTTACATGTTTTTTTCAAACTTTGAAATTAAATTCTAATTTTTTATCAGACCTTCACTACTTTTTATTTCATTCGCATGCAACATCACGTCCACCACCCATCAGTTCTGTTTCAAACGAACCATCTGCCATCTGAGCTAGCCCGGCAGGTAACTCCGCCGCTGCCGGTGTTTTGGAGAGCAACTGGCGTTGCAGTAGCTGTGGAGAGATTTGTTCGTAGCTGTGGAGTGCTGCGGGTTGCATTTTACATGAATATTTTGATTCTTTGTTTTAAAACAAGTCTTTCATATTTTTAAAGTCAAAGTGTAATTTATCATGTCTTCGTGAAATTATCTTTCTTTAGAGACCTAACTCATAACGATTGGTTGCGTGTGAGAGCCGCAACGGAAAGATATACTACTTAAATAGTACAGGAGACGATAATTATATAGTAGATAGGTAGATGGTACGATTTAATATGTATGGACCATATGGGCATATGTAATCACACCATCTAGGTATCTGCATAATACCAAGATCAACAGGAAGAACCTACAACAATTTCAATAATAACTATACTAATAATAATATAAAAACCGATTCATTAAACTTTAAATTACATTGAGGAAAAAAGCTTCTATGATACAGCTTCGCCCTGAATGATTGTACAATTAGAACCCCACTGCACTTCACTTCACTTCAGTTCACTAAGACCTATAAAACACTTCCTTCTTTATTTCTCTGCACGACACCTCACTTCACAAGAGAACACTTAGGCATCGCTATATAACCTACTATTCTCCCTCATTTACTTAATACCCTAAATTAACTGTTGAACGGTTTGAGGAAAGAGTTCTGAGGTTTTTGCAGACAATCTATTTCATTGAGTTATCATCCTATTTGTGAAATAAAATTTCCCGACATCCGTTCTCTGCTGTCTTAAATTTATTTCGTGCCAGTGATCCCCTCTACTGATGTATGTAGGAATACATAGCCGCCGATTAATTTCTTTCCAAGCTGTATGACCGCTATAACCAAGGCACAGAGTCTTGCTTCTGATCGCCTGTTTTCGAGTGAAACCCACCCTGCCCTTTTCCTCTCCATGAAAGTAAATTTAGCAGCCCTACGCTGAATTCTTTCCAAATTTTTACACTGCATAATTTTGTGCGGATCCCAACAAATTGTTTCATATTCCATTATCGGACGAACAAGCGATAAATAAGAAATTTCCTTGGCATTTGTTGTCCTCTTTTCAAGATGCGCATTACAAAGTGAAGAGATCTCCAGGCTTTCCCTACAACAAAATCTACATATCTTTTCAGCTTAATTTACTATCGAAATGGATTCCTAGGTACTTGCACGAGGAAGCTCTCGGAATAATGTCGTTATTTAAACGGTAATTTATTTCTCTGTAATTATGGCCCCGGACAAAAGTGACGGATATACTTTTAGAGTTATTTATGGACATTCCATTATTTTCCGCCCAGTAGTATAACGCATTAAGATCCTGTTGCAGCATTATATATAATACACTACAATATATTATGCAATCGTCTGAATATAGCAGAACATTTGAGATTAATTGCACTGGCAGATCATTGACGCACGCTAAAAATAGAAGAGGTCCAATGACACTCCCCTGCGGTCCCCTTCCTGACGTAACGCTTGCCACGGAAGGTAACTCTATCCCAATTCGGACTTTCTGTTTCCTGTCTCACAGAAACTCGTTATCTAATAATAATAACAATAATAATAATAATATTAATAATAATAATAATAATCATATTGTCTCAGCTTGTCCAATCCTAGCAAAGACAGAATACTTGAAAAGACACGACAGGGTGTGTAGCTACCTCCACTGGCAGATCTGTACCGCCCTTGAAGTTCCGAACACATGCCCCAAGTGGTACGAACACTCACCGAAATCGGTGACGTCTGTTGGATTGTGTACGATATTGTACGACCAACAAATTCAAACTGATCGCACGATAGCGGCAAACAAACCGGATATAGTTATCGGGGATTTGGCGAAAAAAATCGTGTTTACTTAGCGATGTTGCCGTACCTTGCGATCAAAACGTCGTTACCAAGGAGGCAGAGAAACTTCTTAAATACAAGAGTTTGGAAATAGAGATCAGCCAAATGTGGGGCGTAAAAGCACAGGTCGTCCCGATAGTTATCGGAGCTCTGGGATTTGTTCCGCAAAATTTGAGTAAGAACTTGTCTAAACTCCCAGGTAATTCAAAGGACTGGGAAGTGCAAGAAATAGCTTTATTTGGAATAGCCCACATTTTGCGTAAAGTATTGTAGAGGAACCGACAGTCCCTAGATCTACTCCTTACGTAGCTGGTTGCAACCTGGAGTAGATTTTATATTCAGCCGACGCATAACATCTTTAGTCGTGATGTAGTGGAATAATAATAATAATAATAATAATAATAATAATACAAAGACCTATCAAAACTTATCTCAATACAGGTAGTGTCGAAAACTCTGTGACCTTCGGGACCCTAGGACCTCCCAATCAAAGGCACTGCAATGGCATTAGTGTTATCACTATTTTTCAAATAAAAGGTCAATATTTGACTAATAGCAATCTTTAATGTTGCGACAAACTTCATACGTATACCAACTCGTTACAACATGTCATTCATCATCTTTCAACATAATTAGTACATAGTTACGCCGTTACATGGAAACGCCATGTCTCTTCTTTTTCCATGTCTCGCGTATCACCAACAATTAGTTGACGTCCTGCGCTACCTCAGCCGGTAGGAAAAACAACCGGAACTCAATTCTTCAAAGAAAGTGTTTCTCACCGGCGGTGCCTTGAGGCAACGCGCAATAACGTGACGTCACAACGCCGTCTAGCGACGACAGGCGCTCTCCTGCGCCGCGGGAGTGGCGTCGCGGCGAGTGCAGTCGCCGACAGCGCCCTCAGACAGTCCACGCACGTCCTCTGACGTAAAGCGCGCTCTAAACATCGGCGGCTCCGCTCAGCCATTGCGCTTTAATAGCCAACTCGCACGCCCCAACGGCCGCCATATCCCGCCTGCAAGCACCAGTTTAGAACGCATACAAACACAAAGGCTAATGCAAAACGGCCATTGCTTCGATGAAGTGAATGTCTATGAGGTACAGTTGCAGGTTCACGTGACGAGAGAGAAAATTACACTTGTTTTCTGGTTCTTTTTTTGCGTCAAATTGCATTTCCAGATTTCTGTAATGCATTTTAAGCGTTACTCTTATTTCTGTTCATATTTTCAATTAAACATGTTTTTTAAGATTTATTTCATGCAGACATACACACTCAAGGACCTCTGTGATTTCCCTCTAAGATGAACTTGAGAAAGCACATCAAATGCAATAGATTCGTTGCATTAATCAAATAAATAAGTTAGTCAGATTTCGAGATATTAATGAGGATTTTTAAAACTTCCTTTTCCTGTTAAATACGTTCCAGCTTTCTCCAGTGCATTTCAACAATTCACTTCTGAAGTACTATTTAAATCCATCAAGATCACAGTTTTGCCATGCCGAGAGTACTCAATATTGTGAATTTTCTTTGCGCAAAAACGCCACACTAATTTCGAGAGTTCAGCACTTTCTACTTTCTCGCCTTACGAATACTTCGTAAGAAGAGAAAGTCACGTAATCGTGCGACGGAAAATGGCGAATTTCCGCCAGAAAAACGCTTATAGCTGGGTCTGGTAACAAAAAAGTTGATAAATTCTGTTGCTAAATTTAGAAAAAATATCTTGAAACTCGTAGTGTAGCCAAAACCCATGTTTTGTTGCTTCTTGATACTGAACAATGGATTGACGGCAAAACGTCCGTCTGCCCGTCTGTCAGCGCTAGCGCCTAAACCGTCAGCAAATTTCTTCCAAATTGATATTCCCAAATCGATTTGGCTGATCTCGAGAATTCTGGAATTTGAAACCAATATTTCAACTTTGGAGGATACTTTACATGAAGCCTTTGGACATTTTCAAAGTTAAAAAAAAGGCTCTTAAGTTTTTGATTAAATTTTGTAGTCGATTAGTGCGAAAGACGTTTAAGAAAATGATGCACGTATTATTTTGATATCTCCAATTTTTTCGGAAATTGCAAAAAACTATTTCAAAACTGCAAAATTGAAGATAGAGATTTTTGCCTTAAACAAAGTCGGTCCCACAAAATTAATTCTTTAATTTAAGGTCGTGTACACTTTTTTTGAAGAAACAAGTTGTTTTGCGTAAATTCCGTTTGAAATTTACCAAAATTATCGCTGGTCACAGGAAATAATTGAGAATTCTAGAAACACGATTGAAAACCATGTGAAGCCATTCGAATCACAGATATTGATAATTACGATTAATGAACTGGAAGTGTCTGTCTGTAATTTTCCAGTTTTTAACTTTTTAACAATCTTTCACATCTCTTCTTAGTACCATCATATTAACTGTTTTCCTACGAGTATAAAGCATTGTTTATTTTGCGGCTCTGTTCGATTCCTTTTATTGCTCTGTTGGTCCCATACGGTGCGAGTGGCGTAGTAGTATAACTTCCGGGTCGTTAACTTTCGTTCGTCAGATTTCGGGTGTCGCAACGGAAAAAAATTACTGGTAGAAAACACTTTTGCTGGTTAATGTAGTTGTGAAATAGCATTAAGTTTTATTAGAAATGTTGTGTATTGCTTCGATCAATACCAACGAATAAATATTGTTGTTCCCTATGTAACGTAGTTTCAATGAACGTTTAAAGGGCTTGTGGCAGAAATGACTCTACTGAAACCCAAATTCTCGCAATTCGTCAATGTTAATATATCGTGACAGAAGTGTCATCTTTATACTGTACCCAGCCCTTCATTAATGTGAACAAGACATATGTAACTAGTTTTAGTAAAAAGATAAACCATCTTTCATCAAAATTTAGACATTAAAATTTGTGAGTCGCGAGGTGTCGCTAAAGTAGCTTATCCTGTAACAGGTGGAAGGACATCATTTATGAAGAACCTGTGGCCTGGAGGGTGGCTCCCTGTCGACCTTCCGGAAATGTGACATCTGTAGCTACTCGACTCGGGAACTTTGACAAACTGCGTCATATTGATGTGGAACCGCTCTGATGCCACTGGACTGATTCAATGATTGAAGTTTTGAGGCTAATCCTGGGAGCCACAAGAAGAGATCGAGAGAAAAAGGAGACCATCTGGAAGAACATTGAAATTAACAATCTAAACGATAAAACCCAAGTATATAGAAATAAATTGAAAGACCATGCACTAAGGATGGAAAATAATTGTTTATCTCATCTGCATACCTCGAGCGAAAATAAGCATCGTTAGACACAAAAGAAGATGGAGTGATCTACGGGTCGCAACCGACCAACAGATCTAAGGCCTGAGGGAGAAGAAGCTGTTTTGGGGCACTCCAATTGTTATTATCTTTCGTCCCGTTAGTGTAGTGAAGGTAATATATACTAATACATTGCAATGTTCTTTATTCCTGAGAGCGGGTGAGGTGGCTCAGGGCATCAACTGATATCACTGCAGTGCCTCTGATCGGGAGGTCCTGAATGGGAGGGGGTGAATGGTGAGATCAAGCTGCAATACACAAGTATCATAACGCTGCCCTGGCCCCTACAACCCTAGCGGAGCGCTACCCCTGCCGGGACAAACTCTAAGATTAAATTCGTCAACCGAAGCATGTGGTAGAGTAGTGCATATGTTTGGTTAAGGAGAATGGGGGTGAGAGAGTGGAGGGGGTAAGGATGAAAGGGGAAGGACAAGGAGATAGCGCGCGTGCCAGATGGCCGGGGTTGCCAGATTTGTCGGATTTCGTTTTTGGGCTGGAAAATCGTTTTCTCTCTCGCGGGACAAAATGGAATTTCAGATGCCACCCAATGGACAGAAATGCACAAAATTGTGCGGTTATGGATGGGTTTTCCAATTACGACGAAAGTTTCAAAAAAAACGACCACACAACGTTGACAGTGAGTTTGATTATTTAGATTTTATTTTATACATTAATTTTTAATTAATAATTTGTTAATTAGATCAAATTTACCTTGAAAATGATTAAGTTTAGTTTTTAGATCTCTAGTATAGGGTTGTTCTAAAAGTCACAAAGTCTTTCGTGTGGGCACTGAGTATTTACACATAGGCAGTACTTGCAGTTAATTTTAGTACAACGCCCATTTAAAATTAATAATCTTTTGGAAGTACGGTGGCATTGCAAGCATTTTCGTACAAGCCATAGGGAAAAACCTGCATATGTAAGCATTTCTGGGGTAATCTTTAAATGATTGATATTTAAAGAAGCAAGGAGAATGAAAGTGAGGAAATTATTTGAACCATCTGGCGAAGTCATAAGAATAGTCATATCACGGATAACTCTGACTTTTTTCGAAAACTGTGAAAGTTTGAATTTTTTTCGGCGTCTTTCTCCAACTACAATTTGAAATAGAGATTTTTTTTCAAAAAAATGTGTTCTCCAAAGTGAGTTCTTTCATTAGAGTCCAGGTTCAGTTTTGGAAAATGTTAGTAGTTTTTCAAGCAAGATTGGCGGGAAATATTTGTAATTTTTAAAAAATTACAAAACTAGATTTTCTCCAAAAACTGCTCAAACTGTTTCTTTAAACTTTTGGTAGGGATAGTGCAAAATGTACCCTACGAGATGACATACGCATATTTTTGTTCCTTTGTTTTTTTTTCAAAATTGCAAAAATGTAATTTTATGGCGCTAGAATTTTCCACCAGACAGCCGGCCCACAGAAGTTTCCTCCAGGCTGATTCTACTTATCTATCTAGCCAGTATTGAAAATCCCGACAGTGGCGGGATTCGAACTCTAGGACACCCTGGTCAGTGGCACTGCAGTGACATCATTGATATCCTGAGCCACACCAAGCTGGTAGGGCTCATCAAAATCCCTAGCAGGTGCGGGATGATGACTTCCGGCATCCCCACGCCAATTGGCAGTGAGCTTTCTGGCGCAGAAACGCGTGCGGCTTCGATTCCCGCCAGTCGGTTGGCAGGCGTGCATCTTCTGACCGCTCGCGGCCATTTGCGAGGACTCCCCCTTCCCAACACCCCCCTCCCGCCCACCTCCTCGCGACGCGCTTTTGTTCCCTCAACAAAGGCCGAGCGCCCTTTGTTTTTTCAGCGCCCGCGGAAGCAAAGTGAAACTTGGCTGCGCGGCACCACCGAACGCCCTAATAAGAGGAAATTTATGCATGAGGAAGTATTGTGTACTAGCGTAACTCCTCCCTTTTTTATTCTTTTTCAGGATTAATTTTACTCATCGCCATTCACCTCCGGATGCCTTTGTTGAGAGCCGTTTTCAAACGAGAGAGGATTGGAGTGTCCGGTTTTGAATGATTATATATTATCCACGTTGTCCGAGAGAAGATTTAAAATGATCCGCAGACAAATGTGTCCGAATGCCTGAGTTCGCTTTTCTTTGTGAGAATTTTCTACTTTTCAAAATATGTTACCTTCAGGAGACATTTAGAGAATAGCCTTTGTTATTACTGAATTTCATTGAAGGCAATATCTAACGTCTTAGTTACTTAAAATATCTTAATAGAGTAATGATCTCACAGCTTCCTTAAAATAAAAATATAAAAAGAGATTTACCTACATGCCGTCTTTACTGCAACTAATTATGAGAGAAACTAGTGGTGATACAACAGCACGCACTTTCTGGCATTATAAGTAACTTTTGCAATTTGTGAAACTTCAGATAGTTCAACGAAATGACATCTGCGTTCTTTCCTATGTTGTCTGGGAAAAAACTGAAGGTACTTCTGAGAAAAAACTTCTAATTGACTTTATATCAAGCAAATATTAAACAAGAACTACTCGTGTTTGCGAAAAATTGCATCTTATTTATTTAAATATCTGTCCCTAAAGAACAATTTCCTTCACAAATCTCTATCTTCAATATTTTAGAGAAAGAGTGCGTGGAGAAAAATTTGAACATTTGCAGTTTTCGCAAATTCAAAAATTCAAACGGTCCTTAAGGAGTGAACCGTTTTTAGCGTTCTTTCCTCTAACCGATCAAAATAAATAATAACGTAATTTGGAGTCATTTTTGAGTTTGAAGATAAAGTTAAGATTTTTTGTAAAGTATCCACAAGATGAAAATATGTTTCAAAATTGCAGGATCTCAAGTTCGGCAGATCGATTGGGGAAGATCAATTTTGGAGAAAATCGCTTCAACAACTACGTGCTAATGTCGCGAAGTAACCCCCAGGGCCCTTCAACTCCCATATAACGTGGTGGAGACCCCACGTTGGCAGTGGCGCCCTCTCCAGCAGCTTCTTACAGGAACTAAAATGCGAACTACTGCCAACGATACTTATGCATTCTTATGCATCGGAATTTTTCCAGATATTTTTAAAACAGCTAAAGATTAAGCTGCTCTTAAAGAAAAAACAAAAATGAAATTCAAAATTATCGGCCAATTTCTCTTTTGTCAGCTTTTTCATAAATATTAGAGAGGCTTTTTTATGTGCGAATGGAAACCTTTCTCAATAAACACGACGCGTTTTCAAATTGCCAACATGGATTCCGGAAATCAAAATCTACGGAAACAGCCATTTTTTTCTTTTCTTAAAGATGTTGCCTCATCATTGGATCAAAACGAAGCAACTATTGGAAGATTTTTAGATCTTACAAAAGCTTTTGACGTCATTGATCATAACATTTTACTTTCAAAATTACCTTCATATGGAATCCGTGGTATTGCTCTAGATTGGCTATGTTCGTATCTTAAACAACGATATCAGAGAGTAGAAATACCTTACTGGAATGATGGAACTTATGTACACACCTTTCCGATTCTTTGCCAATTGCGCGTGGAGTCCCGCAAGGACCGATTTTAGGCCCTATTCTCTTCCTATTATACGTAAATTACATGCCCTTAGCGATTCGAAACGGAAGAACAGTTTTCTTTCCGGATGATACAAATATTCTTTGCAAAAAAGAAACAGTAAATAGTACAATATCAGATTTTAAATTGGTTCCGTAATAACAAATTAATAGTAAATGAAAAGAAAACTGTTTCAATGCAGTTTTCCATATCAAATAAAAAATTCTGTACTCCATTGAAAATGAACGGTGTGCCATTGACTGATGTTAAAGTAACAAAATTTGTAGGTCTATCAATTCAGTCAAACCTCAAATGGAATGCCCACTTAAATGAATAGAACACAAAATTAAGTTCATTATGCTATGCGTTCAGAATTCTTTCAAATTCCGTCTGCCTTTGTACAGTTCGTTGTGTATATTTTGCCAATGTTCATTCCCGCCTGTGATATGGCATAATATTCTGGGGAAACACATCATATAGCTCTCAGACTTTCAGATTTCAAAAAAGAATTGTACGAATAATAAGCAAATCCAACCCACGTGACTCTTGTAAGTCTCTCTTTATTAATCTAGGAATTTTGCCATTACCTTGTCTCCTGATTTACGAATCAGTAGTTTTTGTCAAAAATGACTTAAGGGCGGGAATATATTTCAGCAAACGCCGATGTCTATAAGTATAACACACGACGTAGTAATCATAATCACCAATTGGCAGTATCAACAGCTCACTACAAAAAATTCACATACAATTCATGTGCATTACTCTACAACACTTTGCCAGAAGACATTAAAGGATTAAATTCGAGAGAAAAGTTTAAGTCCCAAGTAAAATCTTTTCTGCTGCATCTGTTTCTATACAATTCGAGACTATACCGAGCATCAAAAAGGAAAGTAGCGTTAATTTTAACAATGATAGCTAATGTAATTATTTATCATTTGGACTATATAATTCTAAAGAATCTGTAACAAGTATGGTACCACAATTTCTGGGTTGATGGCCCCCATCTCGATCAGGCTTTTCGTCCAGTTTCCCTGATCCTTCAGCAAATGCTGAGATGGTCCCTTGTTTTGCTTCTGGACATAAATGTAACTTCATTTTTTTTGCACGTCTTCTGAATTTCAGTAGGAAATATAATTATTCAAATTATCGTTTTCTATATTATCGCGGCAAAAAGTATTATTCTTTCATGAAGAACATGGGGGTTCAGGGCAGGAATTTATAAATAATTTACCTTTGAAAATATATTTTATTATATAGGAACGAATATTTTGTCAACAAAACTTAAAAAAACGCTCTTTTCTGTATTCAAAATTCGACTAGAATATGGTTTAGGATAGAGATCACAGAATTAAGAAAGCGTGCACAAAACTCACTTCTCCCCATAGCTCGTCACACCCAGTTTTTAACTGTTTTTGACGTAAATAAATAAATATAATGGTGTTGAAGTATTAACCACTAATTTTCTAGCCAAAATTAATGACAAACTGTTTCTTCCCGCGCCCAATACAGGTAAAGCTTAACTGTTTATTCAATGATCACTGATTCTTTCATACAAATCTTCTAACAAGAGAGATCCATTGTGCTTTTGCGGAGGATGCAGCGAGAAAATTAGAACCTGAATTTCTGCATCACATTCGCAGTTACCACCTCTAGCATTTACATCATCACATTCGAAGTTCTATTTCGTTGGCTTTGCACTCGAATTGTCATCGGTGGAGCTCTCGTGCGTTGCGGGCTGACTGAATCGCTCTTATAATTTGGTGATCGCCCCTCCTCCGTTCGCCGAGGCCGGCCGGCGCGTCTCCGCCCTGCGGCCGCCCGCACTGCCTGCCGGCGGCGGGGGCGTGACGTCAGCCCGCGTTAGTTAACCAGGCCGTTTCCATTAGAGGCCATTAGTTATTTACAAATTCGGTCGCCTCGTAAGACTGCACTTAACGGGAGCTACCTTTATGACGTGCCGTCTCCCGGGGGTGGATGCCCCGAGCGCGGTGGCGGTCGCCAACTACTCTCCCGCAACTCTGCCCCGTTCCGCCACGCAAGTCCCGCCCCCGCTCTGCCCCGCCACGAACCAGCCCCGCCCCGACCAGCCCCGCCCCGCTCTGTCACGTCCCGCTCCGTCACGCCCCGCTCCCTTCACGCCTCGCTCCGTCACGCCTCGCTCCGTCACGCCTCGCTCCGTCCCGCCCCGCTCCGTCACGCTCGCTCCGTCACGCCCCGCTCCATCACGCTCCGCTCCTCACGCCCCTCTCCGTCACGTCCCGCTCCGTCACGCCCCGCTCCGTCACGCCCCGCTCCGTCAAGCTCCGCCTTCCGTCACGTCCCGCTCCATCACGCCCCGCTCCTTCACGCCTCGCTCCGTCACGCCCCGCTCCGGTCAAGCCCCGCTCCGTCACGCCCCGCTCCGTCACGCCCCGCTCCGTCACGGCCCCCGCTCCGTCACGCCCCGCTCCGTCACGCCCCGCTCCGTCACGCCCCCGCTCCGTCACGCCCCGCTCCGTCACGCCCCCGCTCCGTCACGCCCCGCTCCGTCACGCCGCGCTCCGTCACGCCG
>JAHLJT010009419.1:4134435-4250067 GCA_031308135.1 Acheta domesticus | reverse complement strand
TATTGTTTTAACATTTTAATAGAAAGTATTTTTTTACTTGTGTAAATTGTACATCATTGCGAAACTATCTGAAGGATTGGTTGAAATCATTTTGTGCAAATCTTTAATATATGAAAGTCTGATAAGAACTCATCACTTCACATCACTTTTTCACTTATATTATAAAGTGTATAGTGTATTTAATTTTTTGTGTGGGGAAGGTCGATAAGAACTTTTATTACTTCACTCAACTACTTTACTGGCCTGATGAGTATCATGCCAATTGGCATCTAAATTTTGGGTGAAGACAAACTGCTAAGTTGAATAGTAAGTAGATAGATTTTAGTTCCAAAGAATTACAAGCACAGGTGCAATTAATTAATATAAATGCAAATGTTAGTGATCACAACTTTATTAACTTGTTTAATAGGTTGTTTTGTATTTCATTGAATAATTTGTGTATGATATTTCAGGGAAGTGTAATGAAATTGCTCTGTGTGATATTGATGGGTTTT
This sequence comes from Acheta domesticus, assembly GCA_031308135.1. Lineage (NCBI taxonomy): Eukaryota > Metazoa > Arthropoda > Insecta > Orthoptera > Gryllidae > Acheta > Acheta domesticus. The sequence goes on along the minus strand of JAHLJT010009419.1, from coordinate 4,249,573 downwards.
GTGTGGGGATGGCTCACAGATATAAGTGAACTTGGATGCAATGAATGTATTTTGTAACATTGTCGTAGATCGCAATTGTCGTAGATTATATTTACTATTAAGGGAATGGGCGTGTGTTTTTATTCTGTTTGTCTTAAAAATTTCATTCAAGGAGCCCCGAACACATTTAATATCCATCAACCCTCTGATGCTGGCCTTCTCTGCTAAGTTTTTCGGAATCAGTCGAATCAGTGGAATCAGTCGGGAAACATATAATCCGAAAACCAGAGAATGGTCAGCAAGATCATAACAAAAATACATTTTGAAAATGTTTATTAGGACAATTGAGTCTAAGTAGATGGCAAACATTCATTAAACCCATAACATAATGAAATGTCGCCGTTGGCAGTTGGCGAGGCCACAGTAGAGCGAACAAAAGGCTGCCGGAAGGCTGTGGACCGGGACAGCAGCTCCCGAGCTCGGAGAGCGTTCGGTGGTAGCCAAAGTTCCGAAGAAAAAATCCGTAGTCTCGCTGGGTAGCAGTGCGCGGTTCGGGAAGGCAACTGTGGAGAAGAAGCTGGGTCATTCTCACGTGCACTAGCGTGGTAACTATTGTGGCCGAAAGGGGGAGGAGACAAAAACAACGGGTCAACATACATGAATAACTAACTTCTACTTTCTTCTAACGCTCATATTGTAAACCACTTCACTGCTACTGACTCGCTCACTAACTGGTCCGATTGTCGTAGTTTAAAGGCCAGCCAGACGATTTGCTTCGCTAAAAAGCAACGTGCCGCGTAAACGCTGCTCCCTTTTGGTGGCTGTCCGATTGATTGATTGATTGATGTTTCCGGGCGCGTCAACTATTTTGGTCATTAGTCCCGTCAGTGTAGTGCGTGTTTTTCGTCGGGAGGTTGCGGTGAACGTTTCCCCGCTGGATGAGGAGATCTGGCGTCGACCTACCGTCGATTAGCGGGGTTTCCCCTCAACCAAGTATCTCCCACCAGCGGGGCACCGCCCCAGCCGGGACAAGCTGTAAGCTCCCGACCGGTCTCTCGGCATGTGTGGTAGTGTAGTGCATGTTAGTGTAAGTGTGTGTGTAAGAGGAGAGGATAGGATAAGGAAGAGGAAGGAAAGATCGCGCGCGGTCCGTGGCCCTTTTGTTAGGGTACTGCTCCGGCATTCGCCTGGTGTTGATCGGAGAAACCACGGAAAACTACCGATCAGAGCAGCCGGCCGCCCGGTCAGAGGGACTGCAGTGACATCAGGTTGATGCACTGAGCCATCTCTCCCGGTGTGGCTGTCCGAAATGCAGGCGCCTGTGGTTCACGTATCCGGCGAGTGCACTGTAGAAAACAAAAAATGTTCATTGGTTCGCCTGTCCTTACAAACAGGAACTAGTGATGCTAAAACAGCACGTACTATTACGCTCGTACTTTTACCCAAAATTACGCTGAAAGTAGTCAAATTTTCGGAAAATTGTACATGACATAATTTCTCGATCTTTAAGAAACAGATTTAATTCAGGGAAAATTCATTCTTTTATATTTTTGTTGTAGTAAAACCCGGAAAATTTTAAACTTTGCAATATTCGAAAAATCAGTTTTGAAAACGAACGTAAGCCCTGCACCATCCCCTTAAACGTCCTTCACACAATGTAACAAAACAGTTAATCAAAAGCGTTGGAGCCATTGTTTTGAAAATATCGAAAATGTTCCAGGGCTTTATATAAAGTACCCTTCAATATTAAAATATCGCTTTCAAATTAAGGGACGGTGACATCAGCCAGATCATTTGAGGAATATCAATTTTTGGAGAAAGTCGACTGAACGTATTAGCCTCAACCTTTTTTCACGGACGGAGGAACGGCCGGCTGGCCGAACGGGCGGGCGGACGGCCGAACGGGCGGGCGGACGGGCGGACGGGGCGGACGGACGAACGGGTGGACGGACGGACGGAAGAACTGGTGGACGGACGGACGGACGGATGGACGGACGGACGGACGGACGAACGAACGAAGGAACGATCGATCGATTTATCGAATTGATCGATCGAACGAACGAACGAACGGACGGACGGACGGAGAGGGACGAACGCAGGTTATGTTATTACAATGTACGGATTTGTTTTACGATCTAGTACCCGCCTTTTTGTTTCGTATTAACTTTTAACTGAAGTGGCGATGTCGACATAACTTATAGTCGTATGGTTCAACGTATTGCTTTAAATGTTGCTTTCCCTTGATTGTTATGTTCATAACCCTTCTTGCACGACGAAGACCGTATTTAATAAATCCGGTATGTAATGTATCTAATAATCTTCAGAGCAAATAAACTAGATTTAAGATCTCATTGAGCTGTGAACTCTTCCTAAAGTCTGCAAAGTAGTATCCTGATCAGTATTGCAAAGTCAAGGGAAACGTAAATCCTAATTTAGCTTGAGCTACTGTTTAGGTCAGCGGTGAACAACTTACTGTTGACAAGCCAAATGCTGCGCTCCCTTTAAAAGAGCTTGCAAGTGAAAAAAACAACTGTTTTTACGCTTTCACTTTTTAGGGTTCAAAATCTATTCAATTGTTCAATCCAGGAGCTCCCGCCTAACATTTATGCAATCGTGATATATCTGTCGTGTAGTAAAAGACTAGAAGGAAAATTACTTGAGAAAACTATGATAAAGGACTATAAAAGTATTTTTATTTATTTAATAGGTAATTATAACAAATTTATACAAAATTTCAGTTCTTTTAGCTATGTGGCTAGGCTGAAGGCCTTTAAGCCATTACAATACCTACATCCTACCGCATTCTAACCTTTCGAATTCTGGCATTCACCCCTAATGGTCTCTTCATCGCATCAAGCCGCGGAAAGGAGACCATAAGGTACGGCTGAGGAAAAAAACCCCTGAAGGGGGAAAAACCTGCCGTCAGAAGACGAGTACATGCTAAACTACTAGATTTTTTTTTCTAAACTATTTATTTATTTCCTGGCGTGGGCATCTTCTCCATCCAGTCTTTGGCCTCCACGCTTCTGAAATCAAACACCGCCACAGAAGATCGCCCGCACCACCGCCTCTTCGAACAATTTTCTACTAATTAACTTAATTATCGCATACTGACGAATTTAATTATTACTAACTTACTACTTATTATTCATGATTAGCATTACTGATTACCTTTCTAGTTAACTTAATTATCTCTTGCTTATTGAATTAATTATTTCATCTCCGGTCTAAGCTCCGCTCGTACTACTAACCAGTGCTGTTTTCCCATTCCCTGATTACCGTTTCCCTGACAGTTCGAACCTTTCCTAAAAATTCCTATAAAAGTAAGTGATGCACGTTAATATCATAAGACTGAGAATTCATATATATCTCATTGGTAGTTCCAGAAAGAAGCTTCCAGTTATTTTAATTTTCCATAATTTATTACTATTATAAAGATAAGTGGAATTTAAGAGGATGTAATAAATATTTTAAACGAGATTTAATTGGGGGTAAAGGGTTAGATAACTGTCCTAATTTCGAGTATCGTGCCATTTCTCGTTGGCTTGGCTTCGCTGTAGGAAGAAGGATAAGTGACACTCATGTGTAATAGCGTTGGGTAACTAAATAAGCAAAATACATGAGGAACCTTTCCGGACAATATTACGTTTATTATAAATACGTTTATTATTTATAAAACGATTTCATATGTATGGAAATGTAAATAAGCCTCAATCATTCAAAACCTAATACCTCCGATCAACGGTGCTGGAGAGGCAACAATATTGCCGATGATTTATCATTATCACAGCGGAGGCACTCCAGCAAAACAGTCTCATGTAGGATTCTGCTAGCAGTCGTATTTACGCACAAAGGTTTAAACTTTTTAACTATAGACAAAGCCACACGCTAAAGGAACTACTGATATTTTTTACAGTTCTAAAACAGCGAAATATTTCTAGGTTAATGCAAATTCGTTCATTTAACTTTAGCTCATTATAGTAGTGAATTCGAATTGCGTTTTTTCATATTTCTTATCTTATATTTCTTAACGTAAAAAAATGCAGTTGCTGTGAATTTTGAGCTGACTCTCCAGTAACTTATTCCTTTACGGAAACTGTTTGTTCACCCCTTAGGGTGTTCCGGCCATTAGGGCTGAAGTGGGCCAGACAATGGCTGCCGGTGCTTGAGCAGGTCGATGGCCAATCAGCTCCAGGTGGCTGGATTATCAATTTGACAGAGTGAGCTGGCGTGAGTGATTCTTAAATGTTACTTTAAGCCCATGAAGGTAACCTCTTTCGGAAATAGTGAGATTAAGGAGGATCATCTTTTAACTAACCCTTCCCCGTCTTTTGCTAATTGAATAGGTATGATAACAGGCACAAAAAAAGTTGTCAGATCCAAAGACTTGACATATGTTCTCTATGTATTTCGACGCGCTGAATCCTAATCGGATGCCAGAATTGCACCATCGCTCTCCAATTTTTTTGAAAATCGCCAATTTGAAAACCATTGTGAAATTGTATTTTTTTCAGGGATTGTTGTCAGAATCAAAGATGTGACATATGTTTCGCTATGTATATAGAGCCACTGAACCCGAATCTGAAAATCGGCATCGAAATATGTAAAGTAACGTGTGTCAAGTCTTTGGGTCCGACAGTTTCTTTTTCGTATGCCTGTGTAATCGTTAATGTATGATAGCACCTCATTCACCTTCTTCAATTTACATACATGTTTTTACAACCCATTTTAAGGCAAATCTTCTTCATTGGAAGTCATTCAATTATTATGGATTGAATAAACATTTCTCAAGATTCTTACATTATACGAGCCATAAAGCTAAACTTTGATTTTTTTAATTTTATTTTTTTCTAAATATTTAAAGCTTTCTTAGGGAATGGTGTATGAATCTTGTAATTTAATATCATTTTTCGTAATTGTTATTTTATTTCTCCATCTGCATATGTTATACGTTAAAATACAATAATGTTTTTTAGGAGTCTCTAATAATTAGATTGCACCTGGTGAATACTTCTAACTAGAAGGATATGGTTTCCTCCTAATTAAAAAGAACTGTTCTTAATGTAGAGTTAATGTAGCTCTACCGTCTATGACTATTTACTGGGAATGTATGTCTTATTTACTGGTATTAACATATTGACTGGTTTAGTATGTGATATGTGAAAATACTTTGGATTCTGATAAACGATACAGTTTGGTTTAAATAGTTACAAAATTTGACTTTTACTTTAAATTTTCTGCAAATAACAAAAAACAATAAAAAATATAAATTTGCTGGGACAAGTTTAAATCATATTCAACATGAATACTACCTCGTTTTACAGTATGCGATTTAATAATTTCTGAGATTAGAAGGTCAAATGTTCAGTCAAATTAACATCGGAAATAATAGGGGTTCATGACTTCTTAAACGTGTACCCTCGCCGCCACATAGAATGGGCAACGGCATATTCTGAAGTCCCAATCCTTCTGCACATTCTGGCAGCACTGTACGGAGGATAACGCCATCTGGTTCTTTCATAGTTAACTATTACAAAATAACATTCTCTACCAACTGCGATCGCCTGAGAAGCTGATAGGGCAGATTTCCCCCAGGTTTCACCCAATCATCATCTCTAGTATGAACGTTCCCTATGGATAGGTGTGTTCTTCCTAAGGGTTGAGAGTATTGGCGCAGAAGGCACAGGGGGGCGGGGTACTCGCGTTGCGTCCGAGTGGAAGCCATTCGATCGCATACAAGAAATATATCAATAAAGGTTAATATCATACATTACAACATAAAATATTCAGCACATGCAATAGAACTAGTGGATTTGAAAAAGTTTATGCATTGCTTTTTTCTCATAATCCAGATTTACTTGCGAAAATTCAAATGGGTAATATCATCCCCTCTTTAATGCAAAACAATTGAAGTATGAGAACGAAATATTACGAAACCGAGACGAAAAATGAAGGCGGCTCCAGGATCAATTTAGTAATATTATCCCCTCTTTTAATGCAAAACAACTTACGTATGTAAACGAATATTCCGAAACCGAGTCGAAGAAATGAAGTGTGCATAGGCGGCTCTAGGATCGATAAAATATTTGTGAGTGGGAAGTTTTGGCGAAGTAATAATGTTCAAATATCAGTGTTTACGAAATTCAACATTTTAGCAATAATTAAACTAGCTATTTAGTTTTTTTAGCTGTTTAGTTAATTTTGCATTTCTCGTTAAATTTGTTTTTTGCACTATTCACTTCAGAAACAATTAGAGGATCGTCCTGGGTCGTATAGCACACATTTCGAAATTGTTTATAACATTGTTAATTGTTGCAAAATTGTTAATTCGCAGTTTTTAGTTCTGGGACATCAGGGGACCCTTCTAACATCAGAATTTCAAAAATTGGAAATTGTTTATAATTTGCAAAATTTGCAAAAAAAAATTTATTGTCTTTGCTAAACTGCCTTTAAACGAGATGCAAAATTCTGCAATCCGATCGGTGCTATCGCCTTCCGTTTTCGAGATATGCAATTGTTTATAAAATAGCTCGCTGCAATGACTCACTTAGTTTCTCCGCTGTATACGTCTAAATATAGGAAGGGGGTGGGAGCGGATGGGCCGCCTTAACGCTCTCATATATTGTGGTGGAAATGGTTGCTGGTTAGGTATTGCTAACTTTCTAACATTCCATTTTATTCTAAATACGGCAGTGAAACTTCTGTTTGTAGATTTGAGTTGGTGTACGTAATAATGTCTTGTTAACAAATTATTTTGCAAATTGAATGTCGAAGCTTTTGCATGCGAATATGAACAGAATATATAATGCGTATTTTGTATTTTCTATATTCGTTATTTACCAAAATATATACCGTTATTTTTATTGGCTAGCGTGGAAAATATTACAACGAAATTAATTTTAAAGATACTACTCAGGTAATACAGGTCGGCTGTCGACCAATCCTGGACTCTGGAGTAAGAGGCGAGTCCGTCATTGGTTTTGGTAACCTACCAGAGTTGCTTCTTCCTCAAAACTGTCCCCTCTCTCTACTCCTTTTAAAGCGAAATTGGCGGGGCTTGATATAAAAGCCAATCATACCTTTCCTTTCCTGCAGTAGAATTCTTTTTTCCGTCAATTTTGGGAGGCAAATTATTGACATATAAAATCGCGTATAAAATTGTGACCAATAATTTAAATTAAATATTGAAGCAAACAATAAATTTCCGAAGACATGAAGGCATACAGCTTCTCTTTTTTTCCCGTTCCGAAAATGTTAATATATTCTTATATTATTTACTAGTTATGTTGATCGTCTGTTAATAAATTCTGTTGATGTTCAGTATCTTATGTTTCAAGAGAACCAGTAGAGTTATTTAATAAGTAATTAGTATGTTGTATTTTGTCTTACTGTCAGTAATTTGTCTTAATACATAAGTTACTGAAAATCAACCGAATTTAATACATTCTTGTTACATCGCTCACAATTTCATTCCAATCAATAGGTATATTGCTTTCTTCAGCAAGTGTTTTTACAACATAGTGCAAATTATTCTTCATTATTTGCGGTAGCTCTGGAAATGTTATATCTGAATAGCAAGAAAGAGCATATTTTAAATGTTACATGGCGGTACCGACGCAATGCAATACATATGCCGATACAATATCATATTGACATGTTTGCTAATAAAACTTTCTAATCATGGCAATGGAAATTAAATATGTGGACTTTTAATTTCAACAAGAGAGAAATTTTGCAGAGACAAGTATGTAGTATGCGAAACAGTAAAAATACCGTTGGAGTACAGTATTGGCAAGTGCTAATTTACATAAATTACTAATTAAACGAATAAGAACTTACGTAGGTAAATGAGTAAATATCAATGAAGTGCAGTTTTGCAATTGAATCTTACGTTTTTAAAATTAAGTTTTCGCATATTAATAATCCTCATAGCATTCGCATCTTTCTTTTTCCATTCAACCATGACACTCCTATGCTTTTGCACAATGCCTCGGAACCCAAGAGCGTTGTTCGAGGTCATAGCTTATCGAGTTAAAATCATGAAAACTTGAGTTCTTAGAAATGTTCCCCAAATACGTAAATGCCAAGAAGGTCATCTTATGGAAACACAGACAATCTCTGAATATATTCAGCAGAGTTAGTCATTTCAACAACGAAGCCACTTGAAAAGCACTCATTTACACAAACGTTAAAATTTCAACAACAAAGCCTTTTATTATCTTATAATTAGGGAACAGATTTTCATGTAAATACATATTTTCACAGGAACAAGATACCTGCTTTCAGTAATATTTTATAGAGATAAGACATTTTGGGTGAATTAGAACAATTTTTATTTTACTTAATTTTAAAAACTTTGGTCTAATTTCATGTTTTTACATATTTTAGCTATTACTACATATTTCCTAACAATTTAATACATTTATACCTTGAAACGGAATATTTCAGATGTAAGTTTGCAATATCACGGCAAATCATCTTTCTCAGAAAGAAGTCCAATGCGCTTCAGTGACTACCGGACCGTCTTCATGAATTGTCAAATTTACTCCCCCTCTACTTCTTGAAAACCGGGTACGTGTGTCAAGGATGAACGGATGTATCTGAAGCAGAAGTAATTTCATTCACGTGCTTGCTGATGATTAATACATCCCATTCGTAACTCGATCAAAAACTAACAAATATTTTTATATATTATTGTATTATCGCGAGGTTGGAGTAGGCTGGAGGGTACTCACATGTCACAACTAACTTCTGGATCCATCACGGACACTACATTACTTCTATTCAGATGAGCACCAACTCCTCATCAACATTAGATTAGATTTATTATTAACTAGATGACCCGGTGAACTTCGTAATACCTACATCTACCAAGTATACAGAGTGGCCCATTTAACTTGAGAAATCCAAATAATTCGAAAAATATGCAACGTTCAAAAAAATGTCAAAGGTAAAAAATTAATATCTATAAGGGGGACATCTGTCAGACCTAAAATCAAACTTCTCCACTCGTCTCCTGAGTGTGAGGCGGGAGCCAACTTTGGAATTTTACATGAGGACCCCCTCCCTTTATATTGCAGATTCGGATTCTACACAAAAAAATACATAAGTTTGGTTTAAAACATTTTTGATCGAGGAAGACGATTTGTATTCATGTATGGCCAGCGGCTTCAAATCGCTTGCTCTGATTTAATTATGTTTAATCAAATTCTTTAATGAAAAATGGTTGTTTCTATTTAAGATTTACATTCAGGCAATTAATGTTCTCAACTATACTTAAAGAGAAAAGTTTGCAACTATTTCACTTAAACTTATTTCGAAAAAAAACATACTTGCAAAAAATCAAATAGCAATGATAATCTTAACATTATCCATGTAGTATTATATTTAGATATCTAAAAGTCTAATGAATGTAATTACATGGAAATGAAATGCACCTATTTGATCCACTCTTATATTTCATTTCCATTTCAATCAGTAATTGTTATTTCATATCAAATATTGAAGTGAGTTATACAACCCTCATAAAATTACCAAAATTTTTAACACAAATATTGAAAGAAAAAGAACAAGTGCATTATATAAAACACTTTATATTTTGCCTTGTGGTTACTATAATACAATTTTGTAAACACTTTAACTCTCAAATCCTTAGATAATTCAGCCTTACTTTCCGTAATATGAAAATTTCGAGCAAGCCGAGGTTTTATTGGAACTCTGTTCGACTCTGTGCTTGTAATTGTGTGTCGAAATATTGTCCCCTCTATATTGAAAAACTAGCGGTGGGCATACTTTCTCGAGTTCTTTTTACGAATTAGGCAATATAAAATTCAAGTTAAATCCGAACGAAAATTTCGCTTATTCTAACTGGATTGCACGTTGTCGCAACAATGACGTATCACCTCTTAATTAACAATCGCTACATTAATCCAAAGCTTACTTTTGGGAGTGTTTTGAAATCCGCGAAATCACTCTTCGGACTGTGATTTGAGCTTGGGAGCATAGGTTTTGAGATTTCATTAGTATACAGTCTAGCTGGTGATATTCAAGATGTCCCTCTAACTATGGGACACCCCTATAACTTCCAAATGGTTCCCGATATCGCAATAGTTTTCGCTCAACAATGCGTAATCATGGGGCAAGGGATGTGGTGTAGAAATATTGTTTGAACTATTTTTAGTTTTCGAGAAATTTAATCATCTTTGATTATTTAAATTGAGCCTATGTTTTTCTCACTAGAAATAGATCGATCATAAAAAGAGTAATGCAATGATGTAATACATATTAATATTACGATAGTACTTTGTGCATAAATGTGTACTATCTGTCATGAGATTTTAAATTAGACTTGCAATTTTTCCTGCTGCAGCAATCAGAGCTGTCGCTTGTAGGGAAGTTGACCTTCGCGGCCTCTCCCCTCTCCCCCTTAAGTGCTGGCGTCACGAAGGAAACTTTCCCCAAAGGGGACAGTTGCAAGGGTTACTACAGGAAATCATGTACACTTAATTTAAAACCACATGCCAGAAAGTATAATTTTGTACGTCAATACTAACAAAACATTAACATATGTTACTTCATTGCATTCGTCTATTTATGATCTATCTATTGCTAGTGAGAAAAATACATGCTACTATTTAAAAAATCAAAGATAATTTAATTTATCGAAACTAAAAATATTTTGAACAATATCTCTACGTCACAGTATTTGCATCATGATTCCGCATTATTGAACGAAAACTGCATTTCTATCTCGGGAACCGTTTAGACGTTATGGGGGTGGCCCATAGTTGGCGGGACGCCCTGTATGCCAAACTTCGCAAGTTTTAGATCATTTTCGTAGTTATATGAAAAGAAACTAGAGTTGCTGTCTATTTTTTTAATTCATATTTTCTCACTTTTTCAGTCCCTTTAAAATATAACTGAAATGTGACATTAACAACATTACAGAAGTTAAACCTAATCCAATACGAATATTTTCGATAAAATATTTGGAGCCGTTTTGGGGGAAATATCGTTTGAGGCTTTCTGCAACTCTGCACTTTTGATCTAGTTTTCACAGACACTTTTTGAGTTTTCATGAAAATTCATTAAAAATCATTTGAAGCACATCTATTTACAAATGCAGTATTGTATAACAATGTAAATATTAATCACAAGATAAAAAAATACTTTTCTAGATATTTGGCAAAATGACATTTGTGTCTTCTTACACAGTGCATTAAGTAGGCCAATTATCCGCACAAAAATTTTACTGAAAATGTTTGGAACCCGTTCCATCCAATCTTGCTTTTAATATTTTCTAATATTGTCCACATTCCAAGTAAATAAGGGAAAACAAGCAACATTTTCAAACAATTAACAGGATAAATTTTTAGAAACTAAATACGGAGAAGAAATTTCATTTGAAGGAAAAATCTCAATCTTGAATATTCAAGTTTTAATAAGATGCCGAAAAATATTCAATTCTTTGTAATTTTTCGAAATTCAGAGTAAACAGTGAAATTCATATTTATATCTTTATAAATGTATTTCTTCTATGTAGCGTTTTTCTTCTCTGATATGATTCAAAGTTCTAATATTCTTTATAGAAAGGAAAAAAAATATTCATTCGTGTGTCGACAAGAAATGTAATATTTCCTGTTGAAAATATCTTGGCATGAGGGGTTAATGGCGATGGACGCACAACCCTACAGATTGCGCTAGATTTTTCAAAGCTACGTTCTCTAGACCCAACTATTTAGATTACATTTATTTTATCGGAGATCGTATATATTTTCACGTCCATTGAGAGGTAAATAGTTGAAAAACTTCTGTGATTCCTGCCCATTGAAATTTAATTGACATTAATTTTTTGTATAGGTAATATTGCTTTCCAGTTTCGTGGATAAGAAATGTATTGTTACAAGAAACGCTTTAAAACACGGAATGGATGGCTCAGTGTCACAGAGATACTATTCCAGACCTCGGAGATTAGCGGGTTCAAATCCCAGTCTGCGTAGGTATTTTTATCCATTATTACCAAAAATTCCACCAACTTACTAAACTATTTATTCAAACTAAATTCATTACAAAATTAAATTTCTCGAAAAAGAGTATTGAAGGTGGAAATTTTCCTGGATATTGATTATGCTATTGGAGTTAATTACAATGTTATATTATTATTTAACAATTTCAGATGTATGTAGAAATATATTTTATATTTCTGTCTTTAACACACAACAGAGATAATACAGATTTTGAGTAAAAAAATTAATAGTATTTTTTTCATTCCAAAACACTATTCCTGGCAAACGTTAACGCAAAAAATGACTGATTCTGGCGACAATATTAGTGATGTCTTCGTGCTTACTACGAATATTATAGTTCATAAACGAGTTGAATAAATGCATCTCTTTTGTTGAGAGAGATTATCGATTTTCTCTCACACACCTCAAGCTACTACCGTCTTGCCAATTCCGCTTGGAAGAACTTTCGACTCCAGGTGAAATGAGATAAGGGGCTACGCAGCGTTGCCAGAAAAATCAATATTTTCACTCACGGCTAAGAAAATTGAACAACTTCCTATTAATTCTTTCACATACCTCAGAATAACCAAGCCACGCAAGAACTAGCTATCTCACTAGTGGATGTGAGACCTGTCTCTTTCAGAGGCGTAAAATACTGCATTTTACAAGTAGAAACAACCCTCAGATTAAAACAGCAACTCGCTATTCTCGTATTCGTTAGTCTCTTGATACGTTTGGTCTGAGTTAGCTTTTCGATTTTTCCCATCCTCTTTACAGCAACTATCTATAGGCGCCTGTAATACATTTTTACTTTCTCATACTTATTTCGTGACAAGAGAAAGTGTTGTATCGTGTACTGGAGAATTTTCGACAGAACAACTCTTATTGCCAGGTCCTGGTAAAGAATAAGTGGGTAAATCGTGTACGTATACAAGAATATAGCAAATTACTTCCTCTAAAACGATGTGAAATAGGAATCCATGTTTTTTGGGATCTTGATACAGAAAAATGGATTGACGGCAAAACATCTCTTTGTCTGTTCCTCCGTTCCTCCATTTACGGTCAACGCTACCGCCTAAACCGTTCTGCCGATTTTTTCCGAATTAATATTCCTCGATCGATTTAAAAGAAGTCAAGGCCCTCTGAGTTTTAAATGGACATTTTGATTTTGTGGGTGCTTTTTTCATGAGCCTCAACATTTTCATGATTTTCTCAAAAATGGCTTCAAAAATTTTGATTAAGTTTGGCCTCGGATAGCGTAAAGAACGCTTACGGGAATGGTGAAGGTCACATTTTCGTTGAAATAACTAATTTTTCGAAAAATAAGACGTCCAAAAACTGTTTTCGGCGCCTTCCTACAACTACAATATTGAAGAAGGAGATTTTTTTATGAACTGTGTTCTTTAAAGATACATTTGAAATTAAGGTCATGTACTACAATTTATCAATAATATGAGCGTTTTTGCGTAATTTGTGCAAAATATAGACAGTTTTTACATTTTTTCCTTGAAAAAGCTGTTCCAATTTTTACTTTTCCGCATCCATACCTACATACGGAGTAATATACGTAGTATAGGGAAATTTATGTAATGCTACGAAAAAAATTGCGAATTTTCGGCAGAAATATTCATTGCTCTCATTGATAACGAAAAAGTGTATGAAACCAGTTGCTAAAATCCCCTAACACGCGGTGTACTCAGAATACCGGTTTTGTAGGTCTTTGATATCAAGAAAGCAACTGAAAGCAAAACGTCCGTCTGTCGGTCCGTCCGGAAGCCTAAACCATGCGTACCATTTCTTCCAGATTGAAGAAACCCCTGTTCATCTGGCTCTAGTCGAAGCTTTTAGATTTTGAAAAGCTTTCTAAAACAATTTGAGTATACTTTACATGAAGCCCTCCGGACAATTTCAAACTTTTCTCAAAAAAGGCTCCTAATTTTTGCTTTAAATGTCTTGTAAGAATAAAGATAAGGATAAAGGATAGGATAAGGATAAAGATAAGAAGGATAAAGATAAGGATAAAGATAAGAATAAAGATAAGGATAAAGATAAGGATAAAGGATAATGAAAGAGAAAACGAGTAATCCGGAAAAAGTTGCCAATCTCTTCAACAAACACTTTTCCAGAATTGCGTCTGATCTCACGAAGGGACTAAAATCACAAAATTCAACATTTTACACTTCCCAAAAAATTTCAGATACGATGTTTATTCCGAAACTTCTCCCAACGAAATCCTCAGAATAGTCAGTAAACTAAAAAATAAATATTCATCTGGTTTAGATGAATTTCCGGATTGTTTATTAAAAACTTGTGCACCTGCCTATATACATCCGTTAACTCACATTTTCAATGCTTCTTTATGTACAGGAATATTTCCAGATATTTTCAAAACAGCAAAAATTAAGCCACTTTTTAAAATGGGAACAAAAATGATATTCAAAATTACCGGCCAATTTCTCTTTTGTCAGTTTTCTCAAAAATATTAGAAAGGCTTTTCTACTTACGAATGGAAACATTTCTCAGGAAAAACAGAGCGTTTTCAGACTCACAACACGGTTTTAGAAAATCAAAATCTACGGAAACTGCCATTTTTTCTTTTCTCAAAGATGTTGCTTCATCAATAGACCAAAATGAAGTACCCATTGGATATTCTTAGATCTCTCGAAAGCTTTTGACGTTATTGACCATAAGATCTTGCTCTCAAAATTACCTTCGTATGGAATTCGTGGTATTGCCCTAGATTGGATAACTTCTTACCTTAAACATCGGACTCAAAGAGTAGAAATACCATACTGGCAGGAAAGGACATTACATACTTATATTTCCAATTCTTTGCCAATTGTGCATGGGGTCCCGCAAGGTTCGATCTTAGGTCCTATTCTCTTTCTGTTATATGTAAACGATATGCCCTCGTCTATTAAAAATGGAAGAACGGTTCTGTTTGCTGATGACACGAATGTTCTTTGCAAAAAAGAAGCAGTAAATAGTACAATTTCAGAAGTTTCAAATTGGTTTAATAATAACAAATTAATTGTTAACGAAAGAAAAACTGTTTCAATGCATTTTTGCATCTCAAATCGGAAATCGCATGTTCCATTGAAAATGAACAATATGCAATTAGCTGATGTTGAGGCAACAAAATTTTTAGGTCTTTCAATTCCATCAAACCTCAAATGGAATGTACATATAACAGAATTAAACACTAAATTAAGTTCATTATGCTATGCATTCAGAATTCTTTCAAATTCTGTCAGCCTTCATGCAGCTCGTTGCGTTTATTTTGCAAATGTGCATTCCCGCCTGAGATATGGCATAATATTCTGGGGAAGCTCATCCTGTAGTATTCAGACCTTCAGATTGCAAAAGAAAATTATTCGAATAATGAAAATATGCCTTCCACGTGATTCCTGCAAGCCTCTTTTCATTGAGCTGGGAATCCTACTCTTGCCTTGTCTATTTATTTACGAATCTGTAATATTTGTCAAAAATGACCTACTTAACGGAGGGAACATATTTTCATGCAATATTGATATTTATAATTACAACACACGCCGTAGAAATCACGTGCATCAAGTGTCAGTATCAACAGCTCAGTACAAGAAATCAACATACAATACATGTACGTTACTTTACAACGCATTGCCAGATGACATAAAACAATTAAAGTCGGTACACAAATTTAAGTTAAAAGTAAAATCTTTTCTGCTGCAAAACTGTTTCTGTACAATTAGAGACTATACTGATCGTGAAAAAGAAAAATAATGTTTAATGTAACAAAACAAAGATATATAATGAATTAGTTTATGTTTGCATTGTATACATTTAAAAAAATATTTAATACGCCTGTAACAAGTAATGTACTTCAGCTTCCGGGTCAATGACCCCCATCTCGATCAGGTTTTTGTCCAGTTTCCCTGATCCATTGAGCAAATG
The DNA here is from genome assembly GCA_031308135.1 of Acheta domesticus. NCBI lineage: Eukaryota > Metazoa > Arthropoda > Insecta > Orthoptera > Gryllidae > Acheta > Acheta domesticus. Next base: position 4,233,656 of record JAHLJT010009419.1, on the reverse strand, counting down.
CTGAGATGGCCCCTTGTTTTGCTTCTGGACGTAAATGTAGCTTCACTGTGCGCACGTTTTGTTGAGCACTCCTTTTGCTTGTAGTTCATTTACAGTTAAAAATTGGATTTTCTATAACTCGGGAACAAACATTTTTCAAATATCTTTATTTTCTAAAATAATTATTTTCTAAATTTCATTTTTGCTTTTTTTTTTTTTTTTATTCTGGCCCTCAAGAAAATGTGCGCAGATAAATTTCTTTCCCCACACGTCATATACAGTTTTTACTGTTTTTTTGACAAATAAATAAATAAAAAAGAATAGAGTAAAATACAGTTATTAAGGTGGCTTAGGTCCGATTTCCACGGTTAACTCTGAATTTGCGAAGATTGCACAAGTTTGGATTTTTTTTCGGCATCTTCCTCCAACTACAAAATTGAAGACAGAGATTTTCCCTTCAAATAAAATTCGTTCTCCAAAGTGAGTTCTTTCTTTAAAGTCAGGTACATTTGTCTTAACCGTTAAGTAGTTTTTGCGTAATATTGGGCTCAAAATGTGCCATTTTGTCATTTGTGCAAATAGGATAGTGCTAAATGTACTCCATGAGAGGACATAATGTCATATTACTCTATTTCTTTTGTTTTTTCAAAAATTACAAAAATGTAATTTTGTTGACTTGTCTATCACGTCGTTAATATTTACATTAGCGACAATTTGTTCACATTATCATGTTTATGAGTATATGTGATTTAAATAGTGTCGTATAAATTTTTCTAGAAAACTCAACCGTTTTCTGTGAAAACTAGCTCAAAATTCCTCATTTCCGGAAAATGAGGAATTGAAGTTTGAAAATCGAAGATGGTGTATTTTGGAAAATAAATTTTGAAATGTTTCATAATTTTTACAATCATGACGTTACAAATGTACATGAAACGAAATAAAATGTGTAATTTCTATTCTTTTGCACTTAAAAGAACTTCAAGGAATCTGAAAAATATGCAAACAAAATTTATGTAAATAATCTTAACATTACGTTTTATCTAGTTCATGTCGTCTGCAGAGGAAGATCTTATTTTCATGAAAAACGGTTTTGTAATGATTACATGCAAAATACCGAAAAGAAAAATTTTAAGATTGTATTTGTTCATAATTTTACCACAAAACAAAAGTTAAAGAAGTGTTTTTAGGTAATTTGAAAATTGTCCGGGAATTTTTTTGGCGAATATAAAAAGAATGACCCTATTGTATTTTTGAGTTAAAGTGATTTAATCCTTCGACTAACGAGGTATTTTGCATACGTCGAATACCAAAGGGGGTAACAGAGTTACCCCAGGGAAAATTCAATTGAGTTTAATATTTTTACCGTAAATGCTGTAATATTGTTTTGGTTTTGCAGATTAAACATTATTTTGATACATTAATAAAGTATTTAGAGATTTAACGATATATATTTTACATGCAGGACCTCGTCCACAACGAAGAGGTCTCGAATGCCAAATGATGTCCTTTTAGAGCACATTGCACTATTGTATTGTCTCTTTCACTTAATACTCTCCTGAACTGATGAATACGTCATCATTCATGTTTTCCTCGTCTTCAGCACAAATAATATCGTCCACTTCATCTATAACCTATACATTTTCTTCATCACGCTCACAAAAACAATCTATACTTCACGATCTTCTTCACACAAATTGCCTGGATTGTGAATCATTAATAACTTTTCAAAATTTTCAAGACTGTAATTCTTCGACATGTTCACATACACGTATTAATGCACCAGTTCTTCAATAACACTTCGTAGGAATGTCCACAAAACCATCTCCCTTCTCCCACTCATAATATAACCTCAAACCACGTTATTAAATCCCGAACGTCCAATACCAACGGGTCTAAGGTAGTAACTCCAGCTTGACTAAGAGCAAAAGAAACGCAGGTTTTTCCAAAATGATAGTTTAAATAAATATGTAAAAAACTACACAAGATATCAAAAATGTAAGAAAATTATAAGATGAGAAGAAATAATAAAATATGCGTTGGGGTAACTCAGATACCTCCCTCAGTAGCAGAAGGGTTAAATGACTTCAAATAAAGTTTTTCGAAAACATAAAAGATTCCTATGAAAAAGAGCTTCAAATTTCGCATTTACAGTAGCGGTAAAACGCCATTCTCTTAAAAATGGCTCCAAATTTTTTAAGGAAAATTGCCATATAAGAGGAGTTTTCACTGTTCTTTAATATTCTCAAAATAATATTTCCGTTTTACTATTAAGAAACTGAAAAATTTTTTTAAAATGTTTAAAAAAAGTAATTTTGGTTGGCGATAGATGGTAGCTGGCAACGTATATACCAAGTTCGAATAGCTAGCCGAGACCAAAGGAAATAAACTAATAAGGGAATGTCTGTGCCATTTTGTAGCACCACTAGTTCTCTTTAAATTTTCTCCTCGACAGAAAAAAAGTCCCATTTCCGGCGAACTCTGTATTTTCGAAAATTGTTTAATCTTAACATTTCAAAACTACAAATGTGAAGGTAGAATTCTTACCTTAAACAGAATCCGTTCTAAAAATTCAGCTCTTTAAAAAACGGCCATTTGTTTTTTCTTTAAAAACGGAAAATTGTTTGAGAAAAAGAGTAGTTTTTTGCGTAATTAATGCTTAAAATTTAAGTACTTTATAAGAAAACATTTTCTCAAAAAATGCCCGAAAACATTTTCTTAAACTTATTTTCACCAATAGAACATTAAAATATTAAAAGAATGGCGCGGATATCATTTTTGTCGAAGTCTCAGAATGTTCGATAATGGTAACTTCTGAAATGATGTGAGAAAGTACGTGCTGTTCTAGAACTACTAGTTTTTTTTGTTGATTCCCAATTATTCGCTTTCTAATTGATAAAACTGGAAATACGACTTTAAGAATATCATAGAGGGCAGAACCTTCTTTTATACATTTGGAGAAATTGTTGAAAAACTGTCGCTTACGGTGTTGTTACGAAAATGAAAAATTTTTAGTTCATTTTCACGAGATAGAGTTTTGAATTTTAGAGAACCTGCAGTTGAAATCATTTGAAGCAATTACACTCACAAATGCAATTATTGATTAAAAATGCCCGTAATGTAAATATTACTGACATGAGAGATATATCGAAAACTTACATTTGTTGCAAACAATTTCTTGAAAAAAACAAATAATACATCAAAATAAAGTTGATTTCATTTTGTTCAGTGAATTTAGCGCTATCCATAGAGTATGTGAAAGAACAAAAATATGATTCCGTTTTCAGAAAATCTTAGTTTTAATATTTTTTAATTTTGCTCATATTTCAATAAACATTACGCGAAAACAACAAATATTTTCAGATAGGTTTACGTAATATTTTATCAAGAACTTACTGTCAAGAACTAATTTCATCTGAAGGAAAAATCGCTTCAACTATATCATCCATAATATATAAAGAATTATTTTCAATTTGCAGGGCCTCGAGTCGGGGCAGATCGATAATGGTATGTTTTTTTGCCAAAAATTCTACGAATAGTTTAGACATTAGTGTGGTCACAGACTGACAAACGGACCGTCGGACGGACGTTTCGAAATAAAACACTCTGTTCGTATCAGAGAATCCCTAAACCTGTACTGCCGGTGAAATGAGATCATCCAGTGGCATTACGATCCTGTAGACAGTCTTGTGTGGCGCGAACCAAGGATTGTCACAAAGATATCTTATGTTTTAGTTTTGGTTCTACAAAGAATATCCTATGTAGTTATTACTACTCTGCGGTGTTGGATTAATCCATTCCCGTTCCAGAGTATAATTTTATTTGTTAGCTTCATTTCTGCATTTTGGATATTAATGTAGTGATCCTGTTTGTTCGAATTGCTGTTTTATAATGTTTTCTTATCTTTGGAAGGAATTTTCAATTACATTGCGCATGTCTATTTGTGATGGGTAGTAAGTTAGATTATATGGGGGAGGGTTCTAACGGATTACTGGATATGTAAGCAGATGGGCAATAAATGGTATTTTTCTGTGAATGGGGAGGGTTCCTTAATTTTGAGGAATTTTCTGAGTTGAAAAAATGTATTATTTGAATGAAGTGAGAAAGGAGGGGAGGAAACTCTGGAACGAGGACTTTTTAGTGATTTTTTAACAGTGGGGATATTTCTTTCTTTTCTCTGTTTCGTTTATTTATATAATTTTGGTGTATTTGACAACATTTCTAATTGGGTATCGTCCTGTGTGTTTTCGTGAACTCAGAACGCATTTAGCCGGCTGTGTTTTATCTTTCCGATGCTCAATTGTTAAATATTAAAAGCCGCATTTTACGCATCTATTTGCGTTGCCTTAGAGTATGTTCTCATAAGACCATATTTTGGGCACCGATGGCATTGAACTGGTGTTTTCTTTTTACATGGTGGTTCAAATTTGAGATTGCATTCTAAAATTTGTCAATTTCTTAAATTCCTTTGTTGTTTTTGTGTGGTTCTAAGTCTATAATGTGCAGAGAGAGAGAGAGAGAGAGAGAGAGAGGTTTCATGATTACCCAATATCGCACTTTATATACGTTACGAACAAGGTGGCCCTAAGATTCACGTTCATGTTTTATTTCTTCTTTGTTCACTGATGAGTAAATACAATAAAGTACGACACGGAATGCCCTGCTTTACTTTGAAATGCGTGGTATTCCGCTTCTTTTTCGTTCAGTACTTTAGTTATATTTCTGTATGCTTCAGTACTGTGAATGGTATTATATTTACTTTGTTTCTATACATTTTATATGTGAGTTTCTTTACATTCACGTGTTAGTTTAGAACGTCCATTCATTTTCGTATATTCATATCATTTAGCTCGAATATTGATGACAGTTTAATTGTTGACTTTTGTTTCATTTTTCGTTTACTCTTCATAGCGTCAAATTCAGGTAACTACATTTTGTTCATTAAACCCCAAAATATCCAAGCAGTCCTTTGAAATTCAATAATCATTTCATCATAATCATTTCAAAAAACATTTTTCAAAATATCTTTATTTTTCTAAAATAATTATTTTCTAAATTAATTTTTTCGTTTTCGTTTTTTTTTTTATTTTTTTTAAATAAAATTCTGGCCCTCAAGAAAATGTGCGCAGATAAGTTTCTTTCCCCACACGTCATATACAGTTTTTACTGTTTTTTGACTAAAAAAATAAAAAAAAAATAAAACGCTACAATTCCGTTGCTAATAATACCAACTTTAATTATTTTCTACAAACGATTAAATGGAGATGTGAACATGCCTCTGGCCGAAGGGATAAAAGTAAATGACTGACAATGACTGACAACATTAAAAAAAGAATTTCAAGGAGGATTATATCAAGCGTTCAATACCCGCACAAGAGCTTGTAGACGCGTCACCAAGGCGCAACAAAAGTTGAAAAGAAACTTATTGATCCTAACACGCAACACTCACCATGCTAGATACTCGGATTGACTTAAAAAATTTTCCAGCTTGTTCAGAGCCTTTCAAAACCCCTACATACAAATTTGTACGTGCTATGAACCATTGCAAGTAGTGTTTTTGTGATAATTAGTATTGGGACCTTTCTTGACTAAAGTCGCTAAACCGACCGTGGAAGGGCGGAAATCGCTGCTCGCCGCTGGTTCTGCGGCCGTTACTCACACACCGCGCCTCCACTTTCGGAGTGTCGGCAAGGTCTCAGTTACTTGGAGGGCAGGCGGAGTGACAAAAACGGGTGTTTACTTTGTAGGTTCTGATGGAGGAGTAGGACGAGAAAACATACATGAGTAATTCGAATGCGATAATTAAATGCATACTGGCATTATTTACAGGATGTAAAGATTACAACGTGGTTTAATTAATCAGGCAATACTTATTAAATAATAAATACGTAAATAAATAAATGCACAACAAATCAGTAAACAATTAAAAATAAATAATGAACAGATACAATAAAGAAAAGATGATACACAGCGAGCAGATCAAAGGGTACTGGAGGAAGAAGGACAAAGGAAGAAGTAATGAAATTGGTGCGTGGTCCCTTGATGAGCCAAACGAAAGAAGAAGAAAGAAAAGATAAATACGAATTCTTAAACGAACGCGCTTGGAAATCAGATATCAGCTGATAGACGCCGCGCAACGTTCCTATCGCTGCCGAAGCAACGGCTCGCCCGCTGCGGGAAGCGCAAAGATCACGAAAGGTCCTGATACAAAATGCCTATAAAACACTATTTATAATATTCCATAGCACTTCACAAATTTGCGTATATAGGTTTTGCATGGTGTTCTATCAGCTGGTGAAATTTCATGTCAATCCGAGCATCCAGCACTGTGAGTGTTGCGTGTAAGAATGGTTATAATTTTTTTAAATGATAATGATAATGTTTGCTTTTCAGAGACACGGGACGCATTTAAAGAACACAATATATTAAAAAATTGGGGATGTTATTACTATTATAAGGAAGTGGGTTCGTCGTTGAAATGACTGATTCATTCATATGCTCAGAGAATTTGTGCGTTTTCATGAGATGACCTTCTTGGCATTTACGTATTTAGAGAACATTTGTGAGAACTCAAGTACTCGATAATCAAATATAAGCATTCTGAAGGTAGTTTCAAATAGCATTGTGCTGTCACGTTCGGGTGCAAAATGTGCCGCTAAATGCACGTTACGTTGCAAAACGGCTTGAAGGGTAGATTTGTGAGGGAACTGCGAAAGATTGAATCCCCCCACAAAATGGGAGTTATGACATGCGAATTTCTTATAAACAATTACATATCTCAAAAACGAAAGGCGATGACGCCGACTGGATTGCGGAATTTTGCATCTTGTTTGAAGGCAGTTTAGAAAAGAATAATTTTTTTTGCAAATTTTGCAAATTTATTAACAATTTCCAATTTTTGAAATTTTGAAGTTAGAAGGGGCTCTTGATGTCCCAGAACTAAAAACTGCGAATTAACAATTTGCAACAATTAACAATGTTATAAACAATTTCGAAATGTGCACTATGCAACCCGACAGTGTCCTCAAATTGTCTCTGACGTGAATATTGCAAAATAACAATTTTGACAAGCGATGCAAAATTATTACTAAATATCAAGTTTAATTGTTGCTAAAATGTTAAATTTCGTAAACACTGATATTTGAACATTATTACTTCGCCAAAACTTCCCAATCACAAACATTTTATCGATCCTGGAGCCGCCTTCATTTTTTCGTCTCGGTTTCGTAATATTCGTTCTCATACTTCAATTGTTTTGCATTAAAAGAGGGGATGATATTACCCATTTGAATTTTCGCAAGTAAATCTGGATTATGAGAAAAAAGCAATGCATAAACTTTTTCAAATCCACTAGTTCTATTGCATGTGCTGAATATTTTATGTTGTAATGTATGATATTAACTTTATTGATATATTTCTTGTATGCGATCGAATGGCTTCCACTCGGACGCAACGCGAGTACCCCGCCCCCCTGTGCCTTCTGCGCCAATACTCTCAACCCTTAGGAAGAACACACCTATCCATAGGGAACGTTCATACTAGAGATGATGATTGGGTGAAACCTGGGGGAAATCTGCCCTATCAGCTTCTCAGAGGCGATCGCAGTTGGTAGAGAATGTTATGTTGTAATAGTTAAGTATGAAAGAACCAGAATGGCGTTATCCTCCGTACAGTGCTGCCAGAATGTGCAGAAGGATTGGGACTTCAGAATATGCCGTTGCCCATTCTATGTGACGGCGAGGGTACCATTAGAACAAAAGGTTCATTTTAGCAAGTTCATAATTTACAAGTTACGAGAGTTCTACTTGAAGACCATTATCTCATTACAATAATTTGATAATTTGGACCTTCGGCCTAAAATCAATACACAAGTTTGTAACTCTCGGGGAGTAGAAACAGTTGAACGACCAGTGACCTCTCATTTGGTGATGTCGTCATTTTCCGGAGGAAGCAAACTAATATTTGGAAATGGTGATTTTGAAAGATTGGCATCCTCATTAGTCTTTGACCCTCGTACCATATCCGGGGTCTTTTTGGACCCCATCATTATTAATTTGTTAATATTTTCCTCAATATTTGCAGGATAATTTCAGTCTTCTAGATTTGCCTTTGTGCACTTATTAAACAGATACCAAACAATTTTCACGTATTTTCCCGATTTTATTAGAGAGTTCCATTTATTTTTTCGTTACATGAGACTGGTTTGACCTAAAGTATAGCATGTTATTTTCTCGTTCTCACTTGAAATATCTTGTCATGAACTTCAAAAAATGTGTCTGATACAGTCAATATTTGATTTATCTCGAAATAACTTTCACAAACTATTACAAATAATGTGAATGTATTATGCATCATCATCGAGGTTACGGAGAGGTTATTCTTTATATGAAATATTTAAAACGAATAAATTGTATGTATTATGTTATTGAAAATCACTTTAATACATATACTTATATATAAACAATTATTTACATTCAGTATATTCACGTACACATTCGTGATTATCACATCCAATTGTCAGTAAAACTTGGGGTCCAGAAATACCCCAGGTATAGGGTATAGTACTCGACTGTAAATTGCAGATGTGGTACGAGGGTTAAATGTGACAAGAGACACGACTGATAATCAGGTTAAATGAAAAATCAGACCGAATGTTATTAGAAGCTTTGGAATCTTGTTAATAAATTATAATATAACTAGCGTACCCGTGCGAGAACTCTCGCATGTTAAATCCCACCCTTTCCCTATCCATTTGTCTATCCTTTCCATAAAGGGGAGGAACTACTAATGTACTTACAGAATATCAAACAAAATAACAATGCAATTAATGTTTGAAACAAATTTTCAATTAAAGTTTATTCAACATTATAGAGAGATGTTCTTGGAACAATTCGTTCTTCTTTAAAAACCACATTTGAAGAAATGTTTCAATCTTCCTTCAGAGTTAGCTTTTCTCTTTCCTTGATAGTCAAATAATAGAAAATGTTTTTACTCTTGAGAAAGCCATGTAAAGTAGTGCGAAAATACCGGATCGGGTAAGAACAGACCTACTCATTGCAATATTATTTAACTTTCCTTGATTTGTAATGAAGAACCGAATGGGATTTGGAGAGTCAGGGTGCCAGCTTGCTGGGGTGAGAAAATTGAAAAATTATTTGTATACTAAAATGTATTGAATTATTTCCTGCGTCCTTGCGTACCTCACGAAAATCAATTCCGTACCAAAAAATATTCAAACTAATGTTTTAACCTTTGAGTACTAAATACAATTTGTTAGCATTAGAAACAATTTAGTAGGCATTAGGAAGCCCACTTCGGTACATGGGAATGTTGCTCAAACTATGTTTGCATTTTTAATATCTTAACGAACCGACACCTTGAGTTTAATATCAAACGGTATCTTATTACAATATGAGTTTGCAGCTGGACGTTGGTGTACATACTTCCAGACACCATCAACATTTAAATCGTGCGTTTGGACTGCGATCGTTGGCAGTTGTCGGGTGACTTGCACTATTCTTTCTATAATTTTAAATTTAGTTGTTTTTTAATTGATTCACGTAGTATTGTAGGCTTAGCGCGTTTTGATTTTTGTTTTCCATTTATTTCAAGCTATTTTACTTTAACTACTTTGAAAAGTTTGTTCTTTGTGTTGTGCCATAGCACAAGTTTTCCACCACCACCTCTGCGTACCCGTGCGAGACCTCTCGCATGTTAGACCCCACACTCATCTAACATGCGAGAACTCTCGCATGTTAGACCCCTCCCCACCCCATCCTTCTATTTTCATTCTAAGAGGGAAAGTAGTTAACGAAACGTGTTTATTTGTTTAAAATCTATAAAGGTAACTTGCAATGTACCAACACAATTACAAATAAAAATAAACAAACAATGCAATTAATGTGTAAAAGAAATTTTCAATAAATATTTATTCAATATCATGGAGAATTTGCTTGGAACAATTCCCAAAACTTTTTTAAAGACATTTGAAGTAATTATTCAATATCCTTTGTCAGTTAGGTTTTAGTTTTTCGTGATTGTGCCAAAAATATTAGCTTTTTACTTTTGAAAAAGCTACGTGTCTGAATCTGTTGACTTGAATATTTCATCGAATGATAACGAAAATATTGGTACAGGTAAAACACAAGCACAGTCTTCACTCTTCACTGAACACCCACATCTCCCCACAATTAAGTACACAGCACTTATAGACCATGAAAACATGTTAATTGAATAGTTTCACTACACGCATAAGAAACAATCTTCATAGGTATAGGTATCAAACAACTATAATAGTACTTCTAGTTGTTGCTGGAGAGCAAATCTTGAATTAATGATCATGCAAATAAATCTCATCAGACTGCACAAACTCCGGTGTTAACAGAAAGCGTAAATAAAGATTGTCGAATCTTAGCCTTCTAAGCGTGTCGCCACAAAAATTGCTACCAGCAGGTAGGGCTGAAATATTCAGGTAGTATTGAAGTGTGGAACCGAAAAGTTAATTGAATGGATCGGGGAATGTCTCATCTTGTAGACTATAGTGTGAGAAACGTTTCTTTGAAGCCTATGGCCTCAAAATTTTACTTTTTAAGGCACTAAAATGCTTTGTTTAGGAGTTATTTGCCGATGTAAGTTGACATGTGATGCGAGTTGCATTTTACATGAATATTGCTATGCGTTTTTTTTAAAGAAATCATCCATATTTTTAAAGTCAAAGTGAAATTCGTCAAGTCTCCGTGAAATTCTCTGTCTTTAGAGCCCTCATTTATAAAGATTGGTTGCGTGTGAGAGCCGAAACCCAAAGGTATACTACTGAAATAATACAGGAGACGATACGAAAAATAGACAGTTACCCTGAGCAATAGGTCATTTTTTGAAACATAATTTTCTGAAAACAATACATTTGTTTCAAGAAAACAGAATTTCTTTAAAGCATTTTTTGAACAAGTCAGTTTTAAGATTTTTCACAACTTCAGCATCCGTAGAACGTAAAGAAGAATTCGGTTATCAATTATTATGTTATCAATTCTGTTAACATTATGATAATACGAATAATCTATTGTTTTGGTTTAATGTGACAGTCATCCTAAAGAAAAATAATTTTTTCAAACAAGAAAAATGACTTTCTTTATTAGCAGCTCTGAAAAAGCATATAAAATATTTTTGAATGTTATTAATTTTCTTAAAACTTACTTACGTTACCTGTACTGACTGCACCAATACACCTGCCTCATGTAAATTAATATTCATTGAATTTTTCTAGGCTTTATTAGGAATTTTATTTTTAGGAACCACAAGGAACAGGTTACATGACATATTTCAAAGACAACTGCATCGACAGGACGTATTTCCACGTGTCTTCAGTGTCAGGGAGTAAGAGTACAAATCATGTGAGTTATGGATCCCAACTGAACGTTAAAATTATTTTTTATTAGCAATGAGTTGAACAAAATTATTGCGGTAAGAATAATGTTAAATATATTATAAATAATACATCTTGCTCTCATTTCATACCAAAACAATGTACTGAAGTATCTGAATTTCGATCTTTAGTCTTCTTTCCCGAAACTTAGCTACATTTGGTTTATACACTTAATCAATCTAGCACGATAGAAGTATGTTATACACTAAAATTATCAGAATACAAACAACTACTAAAGTGCATTTCTTTTTTTCTTAATAAAAGTTTCCAATTTCATTTGTAGACAATCAGTTTTGTAATTTTCGTTTAATTTCATTCTTACTGCGTTTCGGAGCTCAAATATGTCTCCATCATTAGGTACAGACACAAATTTGTAAGTACATTTGGCAGCTTTAATAACTATAAACATTATTTTATATTCAAAATATTAATATAAATTGATGAAAGACAAAAATAAGCAGAAACATAAAAATTGAAAAGCTTACCTTTTATTTTTATTATATAAAATGTTCCAAATTGAACTGATATATATATATATATATATATATATATATATAGAGAGAGAGAGAGAGAGAGAGAGAGAGAGAGAGAGATACACACACACATATATGGAAGTATAATTTTTAATAGTGTATAAATATGTATATAATATAACATAAAAATGAAATATATATTGAAACGCTTCTATCTCATTCTATTGAAAACTTTATAAATTCTGTATCTTAGTCGTTGGTTCAGTTCAATTGCAATAACCAATGAATCCTATTATTATGGGTGCCAGGAAAACAATTCCAAGTATCAAGAAAATTACGTGTATTTAAATTACACCACTACCTTGCTGGCTCAGTCGTTGGGTTCTCGGTTCGATGACAATTCGCTTGCCTGTATCTGCAAAATTGACACCGGATCTGCGCTCTGTACAGAGAAGCACGGAATCTGAAAGTTTTATCTTATTCTGAAATTCTTGCACCAATAACGTGCTATGTTGCACAATAATAATCTTCTTAAATTCGCTTAAAAATTGAACATTATTTATTCCAATTACTTTGCAACTAGATTCGTTAAATAGATTTTAAAATTTAAATGAAAAAAAACATTATCATTTGCGCATGACCTTTGAATTAAATTTCTAAAGCATAAAATACCCCGAGCCCTCTTGTCAGTCGTCGGATGGCGCCCGAAGAACCAATCTGGAACTTCCACGATGTCTTCCGATCTTCGTTCGTCTGGGCCGGAACCGATGTCATCTACATCATTCTTCAGCGTTGCTTCTAGTATCTGTCTTTATCTAGCATCTGCAGCTAACCTACCATCTAGAGTTACTTTTCCCTGAAATGCGCAACAGTTGTGCGCCTACCCGCGAACTCAACAAATCGAAAGAAAATGTCTCTGCTAACTAATATTCGCAGCCAAGTCTATTCACAACTAATTTGCTCCGTCACGGCACTGCGGACATATTTTATAGTTTCTATTCTGGTTATATTCGATTAAAGTTGTCCATTTAATCAGAAACTGTTGTCATCGAATCAATTTATAATAACTGCAATGTCGTATCGTTAGTACAACGCGGCGAACCAGCTTATTTTGCAAATAAAGTTTTTCTCAATAAATGATAAATAGTTGCAACCGAATTAATTGAATTAATTAACTTCACGAATCAAGCTCCTGACTAATATTCCGTTTCGGAATTACGACACAGCGTTACTTATTGGGGCGATTCGAGTACAGTGGACTTTGGTAATTACATTTTGATCCAACCCAAACATTCCTCTTGGAGCTCGGCCTAAAGTTAATTTTACTTATATCTAGTTCTTAATTCTAACTTCGGAGGACCATCTGGGCACTTGGTGCAGGCCCAAGGCTGCTTGGAAAATGATTAAATTTAATGTTATTGGTAGAATAAAAAGGTGAATAAATTTAATACATATATTAATTAAAGGAAAAACGAATACAATTTGCAACTGATAATTATTACGGGTTGAAGCAATTAAGTTGCTTGCAATGTTGCTGATGTAGACAGTTAAAGTACACCTGGAAATTTTGGTTAAAATACCACCTGTTGGTGGAATACATTGCCGTTGAAGTTGATGATGGCTGATCACGGGTGGGTGATGAACCCAGACCCGTTTAGGGGTGAAGATTGCGTTGATCCGGTTGGATACCACTTGCAATGCTGGTGAGATGGATGACCACGTGGTAATTGCAGTGAGCAGAACATGTGCCACTGCGACGCACAGCGTGAAGAGAATAAACTTGAATATTGATGGCGCGTGTCAAAGCATGGAGGCCACAGAAGGCAGCTACATACACATAGAGGTGATAAAATTATTGATTTGATTGGAACAGTTAAAAAGTTCGGCCACGTGTTCATATGGTGAACTTATACAGCTGCCACGTGAGCAGCGCGAAGTGTACGTTGTCGCGATCTGCACAATTGGTTGAATCAAGTACTAATTAGGACGTAGTTCATCCGCTCGGCACTTAGAATTGTGATACGAGACGGGAGATTGATTAGCTGTGAGGCAATGCGATACACTGCTCACGTACATTGGCAAAGAACACCGCAGGTATTACCGCACGTCCATCTGCGCAGGAGAATCTAGCCAACTGATTATTCACTAATTAGGATATAGTTTCTCCGTTCGGCACTCAGAATTTGTGATACGAGACGGGAGATTGTAAACTGTGAGGCAACGTGTCGCGGTTCACAGGAGCGGCGTGGAACTGCGGAACGTGACCGACAGGTCAGTCCGCGCTAAGTAGCAGAAGCCGACTGCACTTGCGTTGCACGTCAAGCAGAGCGTGTGAACAGAGGTCACGTGATTGGCAAGTGCAAGTCGCCGCACCGCTGGGGGGCAAGGGAGGCGGTACGTGAGAACATGTCCAGACCTGCAGAGGCGCCCGGGGCAGCGGAGAGAGTTTGTGGGAAGCGACCGAGAGGTGTTGCCCTCTGACGAACCTTGGAAGAACTAGATGAACATAATGCGGCATAGAATACGGATACAAATTATGTGCAAAGTTTCCTTCGACAATACACTATGAAATAATAATAATATACACACACATATATATATATATATATTGTGATACACCAAAATATATAATATTTTGTTAATAATATTGGCTGTAAATGGGTTGGACAAAAGGGTATGCAAATTGCGATATACAGCCTTAGCAACGCCGGCGCAGTGGTTGGCAAGGTCAACAAACTGCATTCAGGCCTTGAAGAGATGGGGGCGCTGGCTAGATAGACAAAATAATGTGTGATTGGTCTGAAAAGGAATGATTGTCGAGGGCGTGGCTACTTGGTTTGATAAGAGATGAATGGATTGGCTAAGGGAGAATAGACTGTCTAATTTTGTCGTTTTGTTTTAAAAAAGAGGAACGAAGGACGGATACCGAAGCGTTGAGGGCGAAAGAACAGGGAGAACTGGACATTCTGATAGTTGTCGTCGAGTAGTAAAGATCGCTCGCGAGATCAACATTAGTGAAGTAGAACTTGTAAGTTTCGAGTGAGACTCAATAGTTTTTCGGAATCGGGAAGTTCGATTAGGACTTTGAAAGTTTTTTCTTATATTGCGGTTTTGGACTTTAATATTTTACCACTAGTTGGGGAAGACTAGGAACTCTGAATACCAATTAAGAACCGGTAGATATTCTAGTCAGTGAGGGCTGGATGCGTCGGCAACGTCGCAAGATTAGAAGAGAGAAGCGGAACTTGGGATCGCCTACATTCAAGTGAGAAGAGACTGCGGGGCGTCTGCGACCAAGACGGTAAATAAGTACTGCAGTAAAAAGATATATTTTAAAACGAGGTCATGACCTAAGGACAAAAACAATTTTTAATAGTGTTAAATAAATTGTTGTTTTTTGGAAATGAAAAGATTTTCATTTAGTCATCGAAATTGTTAAATAGTTAGAAATAGATAATTATTCCCTTTGAGATTCCTCGCCATACTGTACAGTTGGCAGATCAAGTAATCGGATATCTAGGCGATAGCGATTATCCATAACGGGACCCATTGACCCAGCTAGCCGGACATTTATACATTTGTTGAAATTAGCTGTGGAAGCATTGGTCATTTTTAATTAACGTAACCTGTTCCTGGCGCCCAAAATTTTAATATAAATTCGGAACTGGTCACGATTTTAACCATCTTAGATGAATGATGCCAACGATCTCGTAAGAGTCTATGACGAGACGTTGTTGGTACATTTCAATATATATATATATATATATATATATATATATATATATATATATATATAGCTTGCTTGCTCCAACAGTTACTATCAAACAAAATCGAAGTTAGATTCCGTGTTCTTATCAGACGATCCTTCCGCCTCCGTAGTCTGGATGAAGAGAGAGCCCTTTTCACTACACTGCATAAGAAAATGACATACCGTTTGTTTTTCTCCCTCTACTCAAAATCAACAACCCCTTGGCAACGCGTATGCAGCATGTACAGCGAGATCCAGGGTTTACCGTCGAATGTTTGAACCGTCATTTTGTATATCACATAATACAGGGTATTTAGTTTATCTTGCAACCCATGATCGCTAGCGCCTGTTCTTATTTCGGCAATTTGGCAACCGCGTGTCTCTGCCTTCTTTCAATACTGCCGTGTCTGACTCGTTGGGACAGCAGAGAAGGAAGTGAGCTGCGCGTCATAACCTGCAACTTTCCTCTTTTGTGTTTTCCCATTCAAGGGATTCGGCGGGCAGGTATGCGGCTCACAAGCCGGAATCTTTTCGCGCTGCGCAGGGTGGATGGGGTGGGGTAGGGTGGCTGCATGAGCCAGCAAACAAAACGTCTCTTCAGGCGAGTCTGTCTGCTTAGGAATGGCGAGTCTGTATGCTTCAGTATGCTTAAGAAACGAAACTAACATAGAAGATGGAGAGAGAAGTTATGACTGATTTATCGATTTATTAACAGCAAAGTAACAATAATTATTATTTAATGAACGCCAGCTCGGAGAGAAATTACAAATATATCTCGTGCAACATCGCCGCCAAGCTGTTTATTATTTATAACAATAATTAATTATGGTACCTGGAAATTAGACAAATTAGAAAATCGTAATAAAATTAATAAAAATATTAATAAAATAAATCTCTTGAATTTTCTCATAATTTCTCCTCCTTTAAAACAGGCACTGCGACTCCGCTTCCTATCCACATCCCCCGTGTCTCTGAAGCGCTGGATTAATCTACAAATTGTTGATTTGTTGAGAACTGGCGTTTCCAAAACCAATTCTTGAAACATTTTCGGGCTCTTTAAGAAATATTTAGTGCCAAAGTAAACTTCCACCAAAAATACACGTTGAAGCTTCGTCAACATTTTCGAAGCGATTCTTCTTTCCTGAACGCGAGTTCCTACGATAATGAATGAAACGTGAACGAATGACTGCCCAAGGACAGAACAAGTGCTTGCTCTTTCTTCCAACTAAAATAGCCCCGTTCTCCTACCCCGAAATCTGCGACGACGGGTGGGTCGTTTAACGTGAAGGGGAAGCCAAAGGTATTTCACGCGTTGCCAAATTACCAAAACAAGTGGTTGAGTTCTCAGATACGGGTTGCGAGTTAGACTAAAGACCAGTATATGAGTGAATAACGCACAATTATTATTTGAAATTTAATTGAATTTTAGCCGAAACATAGTATGAATGAAATAAAAGGAAAATTACAAAAATGATTCTCTAAAAATAGAATTGGAAATTTATTAAGAATTGTGTGACATACAGTCATTAAGTAATATAAAAATGCATCTCGTTTCCTCTGGGCACCCTGTTTCAGCGTCACCCTGTAAACAATTTTTCGCCGCGCACGCCGGCGGCCGGCGGGGCCACCTCAAATCAATTACCCCTGCGCCCGCAGCGCCCTAACTACCTCTCCCTGAGGCACCTGAGAAAGGCCAGCGCCCGTGAGAGGACGAAGCGGTGGGATATTGCAACCGGGATATTCAATAAGCGGCAGGCGGCGCAGCCGAGGCAACGTATGGGAAGGAATTTAATTTGGAGCATTGGGCGCCGAGCGGCGGCGCGGGGCTGCGCGTGGCGTGGCGGGGCGGGGCGTGGCGGGGCGGAGGGACGCGAAGAAAACTTCGCTGGCAGAGGGCGCGTCGACGGCGTCCTCTGCCGTGTGCAAGACCGCGCACGCCTCCTCACGTGCTCGCTAGAGCGACCCGCCGCGCCGCCTCCCTCTTCTGGAAAAGCGGGGTTCAAAGTCCGCTCGCAGGGCCGGCTGAGGTAGTTTGGAGCCAGCTTTACCGTTGTGTCTGCAGCGACTCAACGGGAAGTCCTTGTGCTCGTTCCGCCACGCCGCCTCCCTCTTCTGGAAAAAAGGGTTGAAAGTCCGCTCGCAGGGCCGGCTGAGGTAGTTTGGAGCCAGCTTTACCGTTGTGTCTGCAGCGACTCAACGGGAAGTCCTTGTGCTCGTTCCGCCACGCCGCCTCCCTCTTCTGGAAAAAAGGGTTCAAAGTCCGCTCGCAGGGCCGGCTGAGGTAGTTTGGAGCCAGCTTTACCGTTGTGTCTGCAGCGACTCAACGGGAAGTCCTAGAGCTCGTTCTGCCGCGCCGCCTCCCTCTTCTGGGAAACCGGGTTCAAAGTCCGCTCGCAGGGCCGGCTGAGGTAGTTCGAAGCCAGCTTTACCGATGTGTCTGCAGCGACTCAACGGGAAGTCCTAGTGCTCGTTCCGCCACGCCGCCTCCCTCTTCTGGAAAAGCGGGGTTCAAAGTCCGCTCGCAGGGCCGGCTGAGGTAGTTTGGAGCCAGCTTTACCGTTGTGTCTGCAGCGACTCAACGGGAAGTTCTAGAGTTCGAGACCCAACGGTGAAGGAATTTTCGACACTAGCCGTTCGCTAGGTTGAGTTCATCCATTGTGTGGAGAAAAGTCGAGTGGAAAGCTACTACGATGCTACAGAAGAAAACATGTTACGATCTTGCGTGGAACATGCTAGGTAATGTGAAGAAAATGTAGGGACCTTTCCGGAAAGATGTGAGGATATCGCGGGAAACATGCAAGGCAAAATGTAACTTGCAGGAAAGATGTAACTTGCAGGGAAGTTGTAATTTGCAGGGAAGATATAAAATGCGTAAAAGTTCTGCGGGACTTACGGGAAAGTTCTGCGGCACTTGCGAGAAAGATCTGAAGCACTTGGGGACTTTGTATGACTTGCGCGCAAGGTGTGAACTGCTTGCGGGGAAGATGTGAGCCGCTTGCGGGCCAGATGTAACGTACTTGCGGGGCAAGATGTGAGGCACTTGCTGGAAAGATGTGAGGCACTTGCGGGCAAGATGTGAGGCACTTGCTGGGAAGATGTGAGGCACTTGCTGGCAAGATGTGAGGCACGTACTGGCAAGATGTGAGGCACTTGCTGGCAAGATGTGAGGCACTTACTGGCAAGATGTGAGCCACTTGTGGGCAAGATGTAACTTGCGGGGAAGATGTGAAGAACTTGCTGGAAAGGTACTTGCGAGGAAGATGTAACTTGCGGGCAAAATTTAATCTCCAATGCTTTAAAATTCAGTTTTAGGGCCGTTCGATTTTGCGATCCAACGTGAAGCTCTCCTCTCACTTCACATTATTTAACATTGTTTTCTAAGTCCGGAAGGTTCGCATTGCTCCAGTAACAAAAAATAGTAACGTCACAGCATGCAATTTCAAAAACATTTTCACAAATGAAATAATTGTGACTTATACAAGGGTTCGGGCACAAGCCTTGGCAACTATTCTTTTCTGAAAGAAATATTGTCGGATCAAATAATTTTATTTGTCGTGCGAAATGCAGTACTAGTGTGTGAACAGCTACAGAAGGTTCTGTGAGTGTCTCTATTATCACATCGAGTGATGTGAAATCAATTGTCTTTTTACCGCCAGTGAAATCAATTTATTTCAAGCGAAAAGTACAATTGTTATCCGATAATATTTCTTTGAGAAAAAACGTTGCCCCGACATCCATCCCAACCATCTGTTAATTTTAAAATAACAATAAAAATTTAACTACATTTCAATTTTTATGGTACATTTATTGCAAGTGAATAATCTTAATATTTCAAAGTTTAAAATCAAATACGATCAAGTTTTTCTAAAACTAAAAATATAATGATAAATTTCTCATTGGCAAATTTATTGTTTCATTATACAGCATTGTTAGGCAAAACTCGCATTTCGTTATTGTGGACCGTCTAAAATTTATGAGGTGGCTTATAGTCGGTGCGACACCTGTATTATATCCAGAATGACAACTTGGATAAACCATCATATAAATACACAATAAACTCTGTTTAATGGACTCGGGTTCGCACTTAATGTTGCAGTTCTCGCCCACGTCGACTGTGAGCTCACAGTCAGTGGCCATGCGTCGTAGCCACTTCAGATTTGATTATTATGACCTTTAACTATTTCGATTGATTAATTGATTACTCATTGCAGGCGCGTCGGCTGCTAAGATCATTATTTACGTAAGTGTGTTTTCGCGGGAGATGGTGATGATCTTCCGCTAGGTGGCGATTTTCAGCGTCGTCGTACGTCGGCTTGAGGGAATTTTCCCCAACCAGGTATCTCCCAAAAGCGTGGCTCCACCCTCCGCTCCAGCCGAGACAAGCTCCAAGATTCCAACTAGTGTGGTAGATTCCTGACATGTGTGGTAATGTGATGCACATGTGTGTGTGTGTGTATGTAAATAAGGGGTGAGGAAAGGACAAAGAAGCGGACGGAAAGATTACGCGCGGTCCGTGGCACGCTTGTTAGGGTATTACTCCGGCATTCGCCAGACGGAGTTCCGAAATACCGCGGATGACTATCGATCTTGAAGCCGGCCGCTAGAATCCTCCAGACAGCACACAATTTCGAAATTTCCGTTCTATTCGGAGTGCACAAATAAAGCCAGTCTCTCGATCTCTGATGATCACGACCCAAACCCAATTATTTATTGCTTTCACCTCTAGAGTTAAAGTCTAATCACATTTATATTATCTCTTGATTATTTTGTTTGTTTTTTATGTGTTTCATTCATTCACTCCTTAAACGAGTTCATTATAACAGGCACAAATACTACCATGTTATTATTTATCGTTTACTAGTCATTACTGTGTGTTTACGGACCTAAAACAAACACGTAATGGTAGACTTAATACCCTTGCGGGTCCTTTCTGATTCTTTATGCCCTAGGGCCTTTCGAATACTTTATGGCCCGTTCTAATACCAACATAACACACAGAACATAGTTATGAATTCGATTTTTTAAGTTAAGAGTATAAGCAAATATAATAAATAAATGACATAATGTTCAAATATGTAAAATAATTCCTTATACAAACCTTATTTTGCTTAATTGATATGAAAATTGCAATTTTGGAATGTTCCCGTGAATTTATAATTGCCATTAGTCAATTGCATTTCACTGTTACGTATAACCTTTTTTAGAGGACCTCATTATATTCCTGAGTAGCAGTTCTAGTAGTAGTAATAAGATAGTACATCAGCTAACATCTTCGAAATGTTTTTTTTGGTGTTATGACATTTTCTAAATAACTTTGGGCATTAGATGCTAATAACCTAAAAGTACCGTTTCATCAGCCAATTTACACTGTTATTCAAACTGGTAAATCTCAAATATACTATGAATAGTTTTATATATTTCTCAAAATTTTAATGGAAACCACTGTCCGTAGTTTTGTTAGCGTTTTCGAGAATTTCCGCAGGAACTTCAAATATTCTTCCATTTTGTACGAACAAATCAGTCCAATAACGATAATGCAATAGTAATTAGATATACTCTGCTTTGTTTATCTGACATCATATTGACAAATGACTATTACAATGCGTCTTTTCACTTTGGACGCAAGGAATATATAATAAAATGTTTCGAATTCTCGTTTCATTCAGCAACGAACTATAAAGTTGTGTATGTACCGCGGGCGTTATGAGATGTTTTTGCCTCTTAGGCGATTCCAACCGCTTGGGGTAGAGGCCCTCGAGATTGGAAGTCGCCCTCGGGGCAAAATACTCTACTTAACGCCCTTGATACATAAATAACTATTTATTTTTACTGATAAGTTATAGCTCGTTATTTCCTTAGATACGGTGATGCATGTGCACTGCGTAACTTATCTGGATCCAATGCCATCTAAATAATTTTTAAAAACTCAAATTTGGGGATACTATATGTTATGTCCACCAAAATATCATAGTTTCAGAACAAATTAACAAATTGTTTATTTGTAATCCCGGTACAACATCCATACATTTTCACCTACAGCAAACATATTGAAGTGGAAATCTTCTCGGTGCAAAGCGCCCATCCGTCCATGCTTCGAAGCACGGTACCCCTTCGCGCTGTCTCCGCACTCACCATGCGCGACCTGCAGAACTAGCTGCGCACTTGACGCTGGTGGAGCGGGGTTGGTCACCCGACTGCGGAATCTGGACTGTGACGGCACTGCTCCCAGGGTGCCGGCTCGCTTCCTTTAAAGGGCCGCTGGTAGGAGGTGAGACTCGCTCTCAAATCTCGAGCCTGCTGGCCGTGTCCTCGGCTTGCAACTGTCCGTCGCCGATCGCCGACCGAGCGCGCTGCCTTGCCACTCCCGCGTCAAATATAAAAGTCATGCGTGACATGACAAGCGCGACATGACACTTTACATGAAGCCCCCGCACATTTTCAAGATTTTCTCAAATACGCTCCAAAGTGTTTTTTTAAATTTCTTGTAAGGATAGAGTAAAATACACTTATTAAGGTGGCATACGTCCGAGTTTCACGGTTAATCTGAATTTTCGAAAATTGCGAAATTTGCAAATTGTAAAAGTGGAATTTTTTCGGCATCTTCTTTCAACTTCAAAATTGACGACTTTTTCCAAATAAATTTTGTTCTACAAAGTGAGTTCTTTCATTAAGATCATGTACATATTTTTAATATTTTGCTAGTTTGCCCACAAGATTGCGTGCAATATGTGCAATTTCAAAAGATTACAAAAAAAATCTTTTCTGAAAAACCGCTTCAAATTTTTTCTGTAAACTTTTGTTAAGGATAGTGCTAATTGTGTTCTATGAGGTGACATAAACGCCATATTAATCTATTCTTTTGTTTTTTCAAAAATTACAAAAATTAAAACTTTTTTACTTGTATCTCATGTCATTAATATTTACATTAGGAGTGATTCGTTCACATTATTACATTTTCCAGTACATGTGCTATAAATAATGTCATGCAAATTTTCTCAAGAACTCAACCGTTTTCTCTGATAACTAGCGCAAAATTCCGGATTTTCAGAAACGTTCAAACGCCATTTTCTCATAAACGGCTCCAATTTTTTTCAAACTTTTCGAACGGATAATGCTAATTACAGTCTTTAATATGACGTAAAATTCAATTGTTTTTTTTCAAAAATTACACAAGTGTAATGTTTGATAGATCTCTCACATCTTTAATATGCACATTACCAGCAATTTGGAAATATTACTATATTTGTGAGTGTAAGTGCTTGAAACAACGTCAAATCACAAGTTTTTCGAAAATGAAAGGTGCTTCGAATTTCGTATTTTTGATAGCATTTAAACGCCATTGTCTTAAAAGTGGCTCCAAATTGTTAAAACGAAGCATTGGCATTTAGGACGAGGTTTTAGTGTTCTTTAATATTCTAAAATTATTATTTCCGATCTACCATTAGGAAACCGAAAAATTAAGAAAATATCACAGAAATGTACTTTGGGCGACGATAAATGGCAGCTGGCAATTCCGCAAGCCCAACCCAAAGAAATACAAAACTAATAAGGGAAAGTGTGTGCCATTCTGTAGCACCACTAGCTTCGCGGATAACTTTGCCTGTACTATGTATATAATATGTATAATTGTATGTATATACGTATGTATTTGCACATTCGAATGAGCAAATTCGATTTTCCTGCAGTTTTTGTGCTAGAATACTTGAGATGATTTATGAGACGGGATGAGAACAATGTCGCGATACGACAGTTTAAAATAATTATTATTATCAGAAGAACTTCTGGTTGTTCGGCAAAGTTTCTGGGTGTATAGAAAGGAGATATGGATTGTCGAATTTGTATTGATATATAAGGTGTAAATTAATTAAATTTTCTCTCCTAATCTGTAACGATTATTAATGAGATTAAGAAACGATGGCAGAGATGTGTTAACAAGAACAGAAACTGCAATATTGTAAATTTACGTAACCTTTGCTGATGCGAAAATGTTTGTGTGAACACAATGAAATCATTGTGTCTGGTTACGTTCTATGGAATAAATCTTTTTTAACAGGAAATCCGCAAACCAGAGGTAATAATATGTGAAAAGTAAGTATCTATATTGCTTCAGTTGCCGCGATTTTAAAATGCAATCCTGAAAACGGAGGAAATTAAGTTACAGATTAATTAAAAGTGGTGTAACTAAAAAAGGAATGTTAAATGATGTCCAACATAGAAATACTCAATTTACAACAGGAAGTATAATTTGTGGGAAATTGGCAAACAGAACATTACTAGTAGTAACGGAACGAAGTTTTTGGTAGGAGATGAGGAGGGCGATGGGATGGGGACGAAACGAGGGGGTGTGTAGAGGCTCGAGAGGTGCGAGGCGTGGTGGGCATCTGTGTGGGCGTGGGGGGGGTCTGTCATCCCGATGAGACGAAACGGGGTGGTGAGCATGGGCAGGGTGTGCCGGGCGTGGCGAGGAAGGGTGGGGAAGGGCGGGAGATGACGTGGCGTGGAGTGACCTAGCGTGTCGGTCCGGGTGGTGGAGCGTGGTGTAACGGACCGGGCGGGGTATCGTGGCGTGGTGGGGCGTGGCGTGACGTGGTGGGGCTGGCGGGCAGGATGGACCGGCGTGTGGCAGAGCGGGGCTAGCGGAGTAGAGCGTGACGGAGCGTAGCGGAGTAGGGCGTGATGGAGCGGGTGGTAAAGAAACGAGGCCTATCGGAGCGGGGCGTGACGGAGCGGGGCGGTGACGGAGCGGGGCGTGACGGAGCGGGGCGTGACGGAGCGGGGCGTGACGGAGCGGGGCGTGACGGAGCGGGGCGTGACGGAGCGGGGCGTGACGGAGCGGGGCGTGACGGAGCGGGGCGTGACGGAGCGGGCGTGACGGAGCGGGGCGTGACGGAGCGGGGCGTGACGGAGCGGGGCGTGACGGAGCGGGGCGTGACGGAGCGGGGCGTGACGGAGCGGGGCGTGACGGAGCGGGGCGTGACGGAGCGGGGCGTGACGGAGCGGGGCGTGACGGAGCGGGGCGTGACGGAGCGGGGCGTGACGGAGCGGGGCGTGACGGAGCGGGGCGTGACGGAGCGGGGCGTGACGGAGCGGGGCGTGACGGGAGCGGGGCGTGACGGAGCGGGGCGTGACGGAGCGGGGCGTGACGGAGCGGGGCGTGACGGAGCGGGGCGTGACGGAGCGGGGCGTGACGGAGCGGGGCGTGACGGAGCGGGGCGTGACGGAGCGGGACGTGACGGAGCGGGGCGTGACGGAGCGGGGCGTGACGGAGCGGGGCGTGACGGAGCGGGGCGTGACGGAGCGGGGCGTGACGGAGCGGGGCGTGACGGAGCGGGGCGTGACGGAGCGGGGCGTGACGGAGCGGGGCGTGACGGAGCGGGACGTGACGGAGCGGGGCGTGACGGAGCGGGGCGTGACGGAGCGGGGCGTGACGGAGCGGGGCGTGACGGAGCGGGGCGTGACGGAGCGGGGCGTGACGGAGCGGGGCGTGACGGAGCGGGACGTGACGGAGCGGGACGTGACAGAGCGGGGCGGGGCTGGTCGTGGCGGGGCAGAGCGGGGCGGGACTGGCGTGGCGGAACGGGGCAGAGTTGCGGGAGAGTAGTTGGCGACCGCCACCGCGCTAGGGACATCCACCCCCGGGAGACGCCACGTCATAAAGGTAGCTCCCGTTAAGTGCAGTCTTACGAGGCGACCGAATTTGTAAATAACTAATGGCCTCTAATGGAACGGCCTGGTTAACTAACGCGGGCTGACGTCACGCCCCCGCCGCCGGCAGGCAGTGCGGGCGGCCGCAGGGCGGAGACGCGCCGGCCGGCCTCGGCGAACGGAGGAGGGGCGATCACCAAATTATAAGAGCGATTCAGTCAGCCCGCAACGCACGAGAGCTCCACCCATGACAATTCGGAGTGCAAAGCCAACGAAATAGAACTTCGAATGTGATGATGTAAATGCTAGAGCTGGTAACTGCGAATGTGATGCAGAAATTCAGGTTCTAATTTTGTCGCTGCATCTCCGCATAACACATAATGGATCCCTCTTGTTAGAAGATTTGTATGAAATAATTAGTAATCATTGATTAAATAGTTAAGCTTTACCTGTACGTGGACGTGGGGAGAAACAGTTTGTCTTTAATTCGGATCATTGACCCCCATCTCGATCAGGTTTTCAATTTCGGGTCAATGACCCCCATCTCGATCAGGTTTTTTGTCCAGTTTCCCTGATCCATTGAGCAAATGCTGAGATGGCCCCTTGTTTGCTTCTGGACGAAAATGTAGCTTCACTGTGCGCACGTTTTGTTGAGCACTCCTTTTGCTTGTAGTTCATTTACCGTTGAAATTGATTTTCTATAACTCGAGAACAAAACTTTTCAAATATATATTATATTTGTAAAATTATATTAATAAAATTTAATATAACATTTTTATATTAAATTCATAATGAATTTGGGGCGTTCGCGTTCCTAAAATTGTATAAATCAAGCACTGCTCGTGGGTACTATGTAGGGTTATCGCAGAGCACTGTGAGAAGCGCATATTAGCGCTACTGTGCACAGGAGCTAGCCTGAATAACGAATAGCCTTAAGTTGGCATGATGTTCCCAGCCAGCATCAATTGGGAACGCACTCCGTTGGGAGGAAGCTGGGGCCCAGTGGTGTATTTGTATGCGGAAGTTGAGGATAAAAGCCAAAGAGCCTAAATGAATTGTCCACCCTTGACGAGTTAACTCCTAACATTGAGGCAATACAAGTATTTAGAGTTGTAAACGAAACAAGAGTAGCCACTGTGTTATATACACGAAATAAACATTGCACGCTCATCACAACAAAACATTATTGAATCTTTTCTACATGTGTGGCAGCCCATTCTCCCTTCGGCGAGTCGCCTTTCCGTCTCTCACTCTCTTGCGCTAGGGCAGAACACAGCACCAGTTTGTACCCGCCTCTGGGCCATGTGCTGCCCCGTCTCCCTGTGCGCTCTACGGCCCCCGACGTAGGCGTGGCGGTCACCCCTAGCCACCCGTTGCCGGTCGAAGGCGATCTCGCGTACCCAGCTTCCTCGCGTCAGGCTCCTGGACGCTTCTGGGCTGCACGGCTTCCTCTCTTGTGCAGTGTGTCGGCTGGCGGGCTGGATTCCGGAATCTCTCTCACACTCTGCCGCGCTGGCGTCCGCACAACCGTAAGTAGGGGAGGCGAGGCCCGGGATAGCCTCGCCTCGAGGCTCCCCGTCTCGCTGGGCTGCGCTCCGCCCCAGCGACCTCCGCGGCGCGCAGCGTATCACTGCGCGTGCGCCGGCTTTAAAATGCTGACCACAGCACGGTGGGTCAGCATTTCTGGCCCGCAGGGTCCCGAAGTCATATCTGTGAACGTGGTTCCTCCTGATGGGTCGTGGTTGGTGGGTGAGGTTGGCCATCGTAAAAAAATTCAAGTTTCCGGCCGTTTGAGGGCGGTCGACGAGGTGGGGGTTACCAGGGCCCTGCAACTCTCCATCAAAACCGGGGACAAAGCTCGAGGGTTCTACTGTAGGAAGCGCTAGTGTCGCCGGGTACGGGCTTGCCAACATCGGCACCTAAAAATTGTGGGATATACGAAAAGTTTCTTCTAAATGTTCAATTATTCAAAATGAATACATATGAGAAACCGCTGAAGAAAGCGCGAACATCGACGCTATCTTTTGTAGCATTATGCGTCTGCTTGAACGTAATGCGAACCTTCGTTGCAGCCACACACGTTTGAAGTATCGTTGGCAGCAGTTCGTGTTTTAGTTCCTGTAAGAAGGTGCTGCTGGAGAGGGCGCCACTGTAATGGTCTCCACCACGTTATATGGGAGTTGAAGGGCCCTAGGGGTTACTTCGCGACATTAGCGCGTAGACTGTTGAGGCGATTTTCTCCAAAATTGATCTTCCCCAATCGATCTGGCGAACTTGAGATTCTGCAATTTTGAAACATATTTTCATCTTGTGGATACTTTACAAAAAACCTTAACTATATCTTTAAACTCAAAAATGACTCCAAATTATGTTGTTATATATTTTTATCGGTTAGAGGAAAGAACGCTAAAAAACGGTTCACCTCCTTAAGGACCGTTTGAATTTTTGAATTTGCGGAAACTGCAAATGTTCAAATTTTTCTCCACGCATTCTTTCTCTAAAATATTGAAGATAGAGATTTGTTGGTGATTTGTGAAGGAAATTGTTCTTTAGGGACAGATATTTAAATAAATCAGATGCAATTTTTCGCAAACACGAGTAGTTTTTGTTTAATATTTGCTTGATATAAAGTCAGTTAGAAATTTTTTCTCAGAAGTACCTTCAGTTTTTTCCCAGACAACATAGGAAAGAACGCAGATGTCATTTCGTTGAACTATCTGAAGTTTCACAAATTGCAAAAGTTATTTATAATGCCAGAAAGTGCGTGCTGTTGTATCACCACTAGTTTCTCTCATAATTAGTTGCAGTAAAGACGGCATGTAGGTAAATCTCTTCTTCTATTTTTTATTTTAAGGAAGCTGTGAGATCATTACTCTATGAAGATATTTTAAGTAACTAAGACGTTAGATATTGCATTCAATGAAATTCAATAATAACAGAGGCTATTCTATAAGTGTCTCCTGGAGGTAACATATTTTGAAAAGTAGAAAATTCTCACAAAGAAAAGCGAACTCAGGCATTCGGACACATTTGTCTGCGGATCATTGTAAATCTTCTCTCGGACAACGTGGATAATATATAATCATTCAAAACCGGACACTCCAATCCTCTCTCGTTTGAAAACGCGTCTCAACAAAGGCATCCGGAGGTGAATGGCGATGAGTAAAATTAATCCTGAAAAAGAATAAAAAAGGGAGGAGTTACGCTAGTACACAATACTTCCTCATGCATAAATTTCCTCTTATTAGGGCGTTCGGTGGTGCCGCGCAGCCAAGTTTCACTTTGCTTCCGCGGGCGCTGAAAAAAACAAAGGGCGCTCGGCCTTTGTTGAGGGAACAAAAGCGCGTCGCGAGGAGGTGGGCGGGAGGAGGGTGTTGGGAAGGGGCAGCCCTCGCAAATGGCCGCGAGCGGTCAGAAGATGCACGCCTGCCAACCGACTGCCGGGGAATCGAAGCCGCACGCGTTTTCTGCGCCAGAACGCTCACTGCCAATTGGCGGAGGGATGCCGGAAGTCATCCTCCCGCACCTGCTAGGGATTTTGATGAGCCCTACCAGCTTATGTGGCTCAGGACATCAATTTATGTCACTGCAGTGCCACTGACCAGGATGTCCTAGAGTTCGAATCCCGACAGTGGCGGGATTTTCAACACTGGCTAGACAGCTAGGTCGAATTCAGCCTGGAGGAAATTTCTGTGGGCCGGCTGTCTGGTGGAAAATTCTTGCGCCATAAAATTACATTTTTACAATTTTTGAAAAAAACAAAGGAATGCAGCAATATGCGTCGATGTCATCTCATAGGGTACATTTTGCACTATCCCTACCAAAAGTTTAAAGAAACAATTTGGAGCAGTTTTTGAGAAAATCTAGTGTTTGTAATTTTTTAAAATTGCACATTTTGCACGCAATATTGCGCGAAAACTACTAAATTTTCAAAACAATATACATGACCTTAAACAAAGAACTCACTTTGGAGAGCACATTTTATTTGAAAAAAATCTTCAAATTTGTAGTTGGGGAAAGACGCCGAAAAAAATTCAAACTTTCACAATTTTCGAAAATTCAGAGTTATCCGTGATATGACTATTCTTATGACTTCGACAGATGGTTCAAATAATTTTCTCCACTTTCATTCTCCTTGCTACTTTTAAATATCAATCCTTTAGAAAATTACCACAGAAATGTTTACATATGCATGGTTTTTCCCTATGGCTAATAGGAAAATGCTTGCAATGGCACCGTACTTCCAAAGATGATTAATTTTAAATGGCGTGTCCTAAAATTAACTGCAAGTACTGCCTATGTGATAAATACTCATGTTGTGCACAAGACAGACTCTGTGACTTTTAGAACACACCCTATACTAGAGATCAAAAAACTAACCTTAATCATTTCTCAAGGTAAATTTGATTAATTAAAAATGATTAATTAAAAATAACGTATAAAGTAAAAAGCTAAATAATCAAACTCACTGTCAACGTCGTTGTGGCTGTTTTTGAAACTCTCGTCGATCTGAAAACCCACCCATAACCGCACATATTTTGTTGCATTTCCGTCCATTGGGCGGCATTCTGGATATTCCATTTTTGTCCCGCGAGAGAGAAAACGATTTTCCAGCCCAAAAAACGGAATTCCGACCAATCTGGCAACCCTGGCCATGGGCCCCGCGCTATCTCCTTGTCCTTCCCTTTTCATCCTTATCCCCTCCACTCTCCCATCCCCACTCTCCTTAACCAAACATATGCACTACTCTACCACATGCTTCGGTTGACGAATCTGATCTTAAGAGTTTGTCCCGGCAGGGGTAGCGCTCCGCTAGGGTTGTAGGGGCCAGGGCAGCGTGACTTGTGTATTGCAGCTTGATCTCACCATTCACCCCCTCCCATTCAGGACCTCCCGATCAGAGACACTGCAGTGATATCAGTTGATGCCCTGAGCCACCTCACCCACTCTCAGGAGTAAAGAACATTGCAATGTATTAGTATATATTACCCTCACTACACTAACGGGACGAAAGATAATAACAATTGGAGTGCCCCAAAACAGCTTCTTCTCCCTCAGGCCTTACATCTGTTGGTCGGTTGCGACCCGTAGATCACTCCATCTTCTTTTGGGTCTAACGATGCTTATTTTCGCTCGAGGTATGCAGATGAGATAAACGATTATTTTCCATCCTTAGTGCATGGTCTTTCAATTTATTTCTATATACTTGGGTTTTATCGTTTAGATTGTTAATTTCAATGTTCTTCCGGATTGTCTCCTTTTTCAAACGATCTCTTCTTGTGGCTCCCAGGATTAGCCCCAAAACATCAATCATTGAATCAGTCTAGTGGCATCAGAGCGGATCCACATCAATATGACGCAGTTTGTCAAAGTTCCCGAGTCGAGTAGCTACAGAGGTCACATTTCCGGAAGGTCGACAGGGAGCCACCCTCCAGGCCACAGGTTCTTTATAAATGATGTCCTTCGACCTGATACAGGATAGCTGTTACAGGATACTTCGACTTTAGCAGCACCTCGCGGCTCACAAATTTTAATATCAAAATTTTGATGAAAGACGATTTATCTTTTTACTAAACTAGTTATATATGTCCTGTTCCCATTAATGAAGGGCTGGGTAGGGCTGGGAAGGGCTATCAAGGTGAGACACACTTCTGTCACGATATATTAACATTCACGAATTGCGAGAACTTGGGTTTCACTAGAGTCATTTCTGCCACAAGCCCTTTAAACGTTCATTGAAACTACGTTACAAAGGGAACAACAATATTTATTCGCTGGTATTGATAGAAGCAATACACAAAATTTCTAGTAAAACTTAATGCTATTCCACAATAACATTAACCAGCAAAAGTGTTTTCTGCCAGTAATTTTTTTCCGTTCCGACACCCGAAATCTGACGAACGAAAGTTAACGACCCGGAAGTTATACCACTACGCCACACTCGCACCGTACGGGACCAACAGAGCAATAAAAGGAATCGAACCGAGCCACAAAATAAACAATGCTTTATAGGAAAACAGTTAATATGATGGTACCAAGAAGAGATGTGAAATATTGTTAAAAAGTTAAAAACTGGAAAATTACAGACAGACACTTCCAGTTCATTAATCGTAATTATCAATACCTGTGATTCGAATGGCTTCACATTGTTTTCAATCATGTTTCAAGAATTATCAATTATTTCCTGTGACCACCGATAATTTTGGTAAACTTAAAACGAAATTTACGCAAAACAACTCGTTTCTTCAAAAAAAAGTGTACATGACCTTATTTAAAGAATTAATTTTGGAGGACCGACTTTGTTTCAGGCAAAAATCTCTATCTTCAATTTCGCAGTTTTGAAATAGTTTTTTGCAATTTTCGAAAAATTGGAGATATCAAAATAATACGTGCATCATTCTCTTAAACGTCCTTTGTACTATTCGACCACAAAATTTAATCAAAAACTTTGGAGCCTTTTTTTTGAAACTTTGAAAATGTCCAAAGGCTTCATGTAAAGTATCCTCCAAAGTTAAAATATCGGTTTCAAATTCCAGAATCCTGGAGATCAGCCAAATCGATTTGGGAATATCAATTTGAAAGAAAATTTGCTGAACGGTTTAGGCGCTAGCGCTGACCACAGACAGACGGGCAGACGGACGTTTTGCCGTCAATCCATTGTTCAGTATCAAGAAGCAACAAAACATTGTTTTGGCCAGGTTTTGGCTACACCACGAGTTGCAAGATATTTTTTTCTAAAGTTAGCAACAGAATTTATCCCCTTTTTTGTTACCAGACCCAGCTATAAGCGTTATTCTGGCAGAAATTCACCATTTTCCGTCGCACGATTACGTAACTTTCTCTTCTTACGAAGTATTCGTAAGGCGAGAAAGTACAAAGTGCTGAACTCTCGAAATTAGTGTGGCGTTTTTGCGCAAAGAAAATTCACAATATTGAGTACTCTTAGCGTGACAAAACTGTGATCTTGATGGATTTAAAATAGTCCTTCAGAGGTGAATTATTGAATTGCACTGGAGAAAGCTGGAACGTATTTAACAGGAAAAGGAAGTTTTAAAAATCCTCATTAATATCTCGAAATCTGACTAACTTATTCATTTGATGAATGCAACAAATCTATTGCATTTGATGTGCTTTCTCAAGTTCATCTTAGAGGGAAATCACAGAGGTCCTTGGGTGTGTATGTCTGCATGAAATAAATCTTAAAAAAACATGTTTAATTGAAAATATAAACAGAAATAAGAGTAACGCTTAAAATGCATTACAGAAATCTGGAAATGCAATTTGACGCAAAAAAAGAACCAGAAAACAACTGTAAATTTTCTCTCTCGTCACGTGAACCTGCAACTGTACCTCATAGATATTCACTTCATCGAAGCAATGACCGTTTTGCATTAGCCTTTTGTATTTGTATGCGTTCTAAACTGGTGCTTGCAGGCGGGATATAGCGGCCGTTGGGGCGTGCGAGTTGGCTATTAAAGCGCAATGGCTGAGTGGAGCCGCCGATGTTTAGAGCGCGCTTTACGTCAGAGGACGTGCGTGGACTGTCTGAGGGCGCTGTCGGCGACTGCTCTCGCTGCGACGCCACTCCCGCGGCGCAGGAGAGCGCCTGTCGTCGCTAGACGGCGGTGTGACGTCACATTATTGCGTGTTGCCTCAAGGCACCGCCGGTGAGAAACACTTTCTTTGAAGAATTGAGTTCCGGTTGTTATTCCTACCGGCTGAGGTAGCGCAGGACGTCAACTAATTGTTGGTGATACGCGAGACATGGAAAAAGAAGAGAGATGGCGTTTCCATGTAACGGAGTAACTATGTACTAATTATGTTAGAAAGATGAATGACAAGTTGTAACGAGTTGGTATATGTAGGAAGTTTGTCGCAACATTAAAGATTGCTATTAGTCAAATATTGACCTTTTATTTGAAAAATAGTGATAACACTAATGCCATTGCAGTGCCTTTGATTGGGAGGTCCTAGTGTCCCGAAGGTCACAGAGTTTTCGACACTACCTGTATTGAGATAAGTTTTGATAGGTCTTTTTATTTTTATTATTATTATTATTATTATTATTATTATTATTATTATTATTATTAGATAACGAGCTTCTGTGAGACAGGAAACAGAAAGCCCGAATTGGGCAAGTTACTTTCCTCGGCAAGCGTTTCGTCAGGAAGGGGACCACAGGGGAGTGTCATTGGACTTCTATTTTTAGCGTGCGTCAATGATCTGCCAGTGCAATTAATCTCAAATGTTCTGCTATTTTCAGACGATTGCATAATATATTCTAGTATTAATTCGAAAAGAGATGAAATGCTACAACAGGATCTTGATGCGTTATACTACTGGGTGGAAAATAATGGAATGTCTATAAATAGCTCTAAAAGTAAATCTGTCACTTTTGTCCGGGGACATAATTGCAGAGAAATAAATTACCGTTTACATAACGACATTATTCCGAGAGTTTCCTCGTGCAAGTACCTAGGAATCCATTTCAATAGTAAATTAAGCTGGAAAAATCATGTAGATTTTGTTGTGGGGAAAGCCTGGAGATCTCTTCACTTTGTAATGCGCATCTTAAAAAAAGAGGACGACAAATGCGAAGGAAATTTCTTATTTATCGCTTGTTCGTCCGATAATGGAATATGAAACAATTTGTTGGGATCCGCACAAAATTATGCAGTGTAAAAATTTGGAAAGAATTCAGCGTAGGGCAGCTAAATTTACTTTCATGGAGAAGAAAAGGGAAGGGTGGGATTCACTCAAAAACAGGCGATCAGAAGCAAGACTCTGCGCCTTGCTTGTAGTGGTCATACAGCTTGGAAAGGGATTGATCGGCGGCTATTTATTCCTACATACATCAATAGACGGGATCACGGGCACGAAATAAATTTAAGACTGCAGAGAACGGATGTCGGGTAATTTTATTTCACAAATCGGATGATAACTCAATGAAATAGATTGTCTGCAAAAACCTTTGAACCCTTTCCTCAAACCGTTCAACAGTTAATTTAGGGTATTAAGTAAATGATGGAGAATAGTAGGTTATATAGCGATGCATAAGTGTTCTCTTGTGAAGTGAGGTGTCGTGCAGGTTATAGCAGAGAAATAAAGAAGGAAGTGTTTTATAGGTCTTAGTGAACTGAAGTAAAGTGAAGTGCAGTGGGGTTCGAATTGTACAATCATACAGGGCGAAGCTATATCATAGAAGTTTTTTCTTAATGTAATTTAAAAATTAGTGAATCAGTTTTTATATTATTATTACAATAGTTATTATTGAAATTGTTGTAGGTTCTTCCTGTTGATCTTGGTATTATGCAGTAGATATATAGATGGTACGATTGCATATGTACATATGGTCCATACATATTTAATCGTACCATCTACGTATCTACTATATAATTATCGTCTCCTGTACTGTTTAAGTAGTATATCTTTCCGTTGCGACTCTCACACGCAACCAATCGCTATGAGTGAGGTCTCTAAAGAAAGGTAATTTCATGAAGACGTGATAAATTGCACTTTGACTTTAAAAATATGAAAGACTTGTTTAAAAATAGAATCAAAATATTCCTGTAAAATGCAACCCGCAGCACTCCACAGCTACGAACAAATTTCTCCATAGTTACTGCAACGCCAGTTGTCTTCCGCAACACCGGGAGCGGCGGACTTACCTGCTAAGCTAGCTCAGATGGCAGATGGTACGGCTGAAATAAAACTAATCGATGGTGGACGTGACGTTGCGTAAGAATGAAATAAAAAGAAGTTAGTTGAGGTCTGAAAAAAATTAGAATTTAATTTCAAAGTTAGAAAAAACATGTAAATTTTCTCAAGAAGAGACCTCACTCACTATCTCGTATCCCCCAAAATATCAATTACAGTGGCACTTACATCTAATGATTTAACAAACTTTTCGCTGCTTCTCTTGAGGGCAAAGGCGCGGCCACGAACTGTTCTTTTGAAATTACACTAATTGAGAAATCTTTATGTATTTTGACAATCTAATATTCTGATTGAGAGTTTTCTCGCCAGAAGGACAGTTGCGAGCGCAGGCTGGCTCGAAAGAAACGTCACCCTCAAAGGTCAATGGCTTCTGTTCAGCGGGATGATGACCTGCGGGGCGCTAGGCAGAGAGACGTGAATGAAGTCCCTATTCTTCACGCAGGTACTCGCCAGCTGGTTGGAGGCTGGTTGACGGCTCAAAGTTGATTCATGAATAGCTGCCGGGCCGGGCGGCGACGAAGTTCTGTGTCACGTCGCGTGAATGAAACTGCACCAAGTTACGGCGGCTTAATGTCTCGATCGAGTTCGTTATAATAACGAGAATTTTACTGTCACTTTTCACGGCCAAGCACGGCTCAAAAACAGAGGTAACACTTCAGCCCCCAATTCTATGAGTGAAATTAAAACGATTTACTTCTGGGCGCTGCTGCCAACAGAAGAAATTTTCTAATGGACAATAATTGTCCAATTCGGCGTTTATTTTAGCCGATTCGGCGTTTATTTTAGCCGATTCGGCGTTTATTTTAGCCGATTCGGGAAAAATTCTCGAAGTGCGCGGACCCCCCTGAAACGGAGTAACCGGTCGTTAGATTTCTCAATCAGACAGCAGCTGAACTCGACGCAGCTACTATCGAAAATCCTTCCACCGTCGAAACTAGAACACTAGAACTTTCCGGCGAGAGCCACTGCAGTGACATCAATTGATGCCCTGAGCCACCAAGCCGGTTCGTTTGACCGCTATTTGCATCCATGTGCAATGCCAGGCTAAATGCCGCTAGTCGCCTAAAGCATCATAGATAGAGCTTGTGACCGCTCGTGTAGGTCGGCCGTGGGGAAATTTCGTGGGTAATTTGGCTCTTGTTGAAATTTTGAAAAAAAACACAAAGTTGAAAGCCACAAACATTAATATAATTGAATCTCAAAAAAAAAAAGAAACACAAATTGCAAAATTACCTAACATGCACAGATAAACAAATGAACAAAGAAAAATACAACACTGAACAGCGTAAAAAAAAAAACTTTTTGAGGAAAAATCAACTGCAGAAATTATAAATTTCAAAGTTGGCACAAACTAGCATCACAGCAACATCTTCTGTGACAAAAATAAATTGAAATCCAACAAATTGAATCAAAGATATCTCTGGGGAGATGAGTACACATAATAGTACATCAGAGGGTAGAGCACAGGCATTTCGGATGACAAAATGCCTCAGCACTTTCTGTTTACAAAAGTTGCAATTAACCCTTCCTCAACATACACTGCATTAGCATACATAGTAGTTTCTTGCAAAAACAATTCACTTCAATTACAAAGACATATGTTGTGTACAATTAAGATAAATAAACATAGTTTTGAAAACACAGAATATTCAAAAGAAATTGAAAAAAAAACAACTAAACATGTGTGTTTACACCATAAATGTGAAACATTTATTACAACCTACACCTTTGGTTGAAATTAAAAAAATATGCTGTATTTTTACTCAACAGGCATCCAAATTTCAATAAATATTTCAAGATATTTAAGTTCACTTAAATTCAACAGTTCATAGCAAATATACTTTTATAACCTTTTAATTGTTCATAAATAACCCAAATTGTTTCTAACTTGATTTGGATTTTACACTATCATCAAAATGTTCTTTTTGATTTAAAGACAGAAACTGCACTTGTAGTGTATTAACATGACAAGATTCTATCATAAATAAGTGATGTTCTCCCCTTAGAAAGACACACTACTTCAAATATCTTTTGAAAATAGTCCACAATGATTATGGAAATACCAATGGTCGGGTATATCATTACATTATGCAAGAGTGTTAATGGCCAAAAAAAAATATTAAACAATCTGACAGTGAACTACAGGAACAACACTTCAACCTGCATTCTACAGTCAATTGCTTGCAAATTCTCATTACTTTTTATAGTATCACATACAAAATTGTTTTGTCTTTAACACCGACCTTATTTCGGTGGCCGTGGCGTTCGCCACCAGCGCACAACTCACAGCGAACTAATGC
This sequence comes from Acheta domesticus, assembly GCA_031308135.1. NCBI lineage: Eukaryota > Metazoa > Arthropoda > Insecta > Orthoptera > Gryllidae > Acheta > Acheta domesticus. The sequence continues at coordinate 4,196,375 of JAHLJT010009419.1, read as the reverse complement.
GGCTGCCGACGCTCTGTCTTGGGCCTAAGCACGGGTTCTCTCTGTAACCACATCTTACTCCAAGACCAGATGCCTCCGTCGAACGCGCATCTGCGGTGTGAATTTAGCCACCACTGGGCCAAACCTCTTTCTCGCTAACTGGAGCTCGCGGCCCCACACCATCAGCTTCCAAATTCACGCTGCTACCTCACGCTGCCGCTTCTCGAAACATTCTGCGCACTCTCCTCACACCGCGGTTACAACCCCTTCTTTTCCGCGTAGGGGGGGGGACAACTGTCTTCCCCCCGCCACCCCTCCAGCGACCGCTGATAAGGCGACGGGTTACGTAATCGCGCGGCGAAGCACGCAGACGAGGTCTTTCTTATCGCCAAATAGCGACTGAGCAAGCTCAGGATCGCTACAAGCTGTTCAAGTGGATGACCGAATTTGTGTGTTTTGGCCCTGCGTTGGTCTGCGGGCAACCTGTGTGGGCCGATGCTTGTCACGGAAGCTGGATGGCAAGGAGGAGAGGAGAGGCGCCTCTCTCTAGACCAGTAGGCTAAAGTTATTCTACTGGTGGCAGTGACACGCGTCGTGACACCGTATCATGCCACGAGCTTCTCTGCGCAACTAGTGACAGGAAAAGAAACTATTAGTAACCCCGCCGTTTTACAATAGGGATGGCGTAGTCTCTTGTGGCGAGATTATGAGCTGCGTGGAGGGGCGATGTCGTCGTGGTACTCGTGCCACGGACTCCCGCTCGTGGCATCGACCTTGACAGCGCTGCTCTAGACTGTCAAATAGCGTGTGGCACGCGGTCCACTGCCGCGGGCCTCCGAGAACAGTCCATTGCGAATTCTAGGATTTTTTAAAAAAATTATTGTCTTCCTGTTCATCATACTTGTTTTTCAGGGTTGTGAAATTACACTTTTATAACCTTTGGTTAATTCTAACTGTGGGTGCCCAGAATGGGAGCGTTAAATGTTTTTGGTTCAGTTTAAATATTTTAAAATATTCTTGAAAATGATACTACTAAAAATGAGAATGGTCGTTGTTATTGATAGATGTCATCTTTTTTAGGCCAATTTTATGGTGGTCTGAATCTGTCTTTTGGGAAGCGTGAGTTTATGCGTAGGTTCGGCTCTGCAGTGCGACCAAGGTTGAATATGGGGGTGCGGGAAGATGTGGAATGTGTAGAATAGAATTTTTCGGACAGTTTAGTAATATGCTCTTTTATTGTTGGAATTTGCAGTTCATGATGGATTTGCTAATATGAGATGAACCATGGGGCTTTAACAATAATTCTTAGCGTTTTGTTTTGTACGGTTTCGAGAATTTTAACATTAGATTTGGCTGCATTTCCCCATATCGGGCAAGCGTTTGTCATTGTTGGTCTAATTACCGAAATTCTAGGATTCGAGCAGCCCTGTCCTGCGGGCCCCGCCCTACTTGTGCATGCGGCGCGGAGCGGCGGCGGGCGCATTAAAAATGCGCATTTCTGATTGCGGCTGCTTGCGGCGGCGGCAGCGCTGCTACCGCTGCGCAACTTGTGTCAACCGCACGCGCGTCGCCCCGCCCGCACCGTCTTCGAAGGCGCACGCGCCCGCGGGAGGGGCGCGACTCCGACAGGGGGAGGTTTGTGCCGGGGCCTTTCCACTCCCCCATCCCTCCGGCGGGCGCGTCCCATCACTTCCCACCAGCAGGCGCCTGCGGCACTCCGCACCGCGTTCATCAACTTCGATTTTCGCATCAATAGTTATTACTTTGTTCATGTATATTATCAATAGTTATTATTTTGTTCTTCAATTTGAAGGAAATATTCTTTATTTATGTTTTATACATTTTATTTCATAACAAGTAACTAAATACCAAACGAAATAACAATATTAATAAGAATCTGATCCATCACTCGCTCCCTTCGTGCCTTGCTACATGTTACAGGTCGGGGAATGAATACGGTGCAAACGTGCCTGCTAAAGTTTTTTTGGAAACAACGCATTTAAATTTGAATTAGTAGTTAGTACTCCAAAATCTGTCACAAAGCTCAATAACGAAACAGCACTAAGAATTCTAATGGATAAAATCGTATATATTGTAGTTTCATTGACAAAGCGCATACGGTACGGAGTGCCGCAACCGTTGCAGAGTTCGAATTACTAATGAATAACAGTCGATCGGCAGTCTCTAAAATCGTGATTTGAATGTCATCCGATTCAAAATATAATGAATGAAGAATAACTATGAGCTCAGTAGTGTGACACCAATTATTTACACGAAATCAACAAAATGTAAAAATGTGACCCGCCGGAGGGATACAATGTGGTGGAGATCATTAGAGGAAAATTAACCTAAGTATGAGCCAAAATGACAGTTCGCTAAGCAAGTGAACATCACGTGTAATTCAGAGAAGTATCCCTCCGCCGCGACAGCTCTTTAGCCACGCCTCTTTCTAAAGTGTTTGTGGTTCCCGTAAAGGTATCACAGCTTCTCATGGTTCACAACCGTGTAATTATATAAAAAATAAATTGATAAAACTCTAAGCACGGAACCACGGCATGCTCTCAATCACAGCTCGCCACCTTATCGCACAGGAGCAGGAAACACGTGCACCAGTACGATCTCACATTCAAGACTCGGTTTTAAAAGAATAATACTTGTCATACAAAAAGTAAATTCAACGTAATGTTTATAAAAAAGGCATTTTTTACAGAAGAGTACATACCACTGCATTTTCTAATTTCAGTTATTTCTCGTGACGCTCTATAGTTTCGAGACCATCAGAAAAGGAAGTGTTAACGAGGCCATCAGAAAAGGAAGCCATATACAATGTGGACAACATCAAATGAACAAATAAAGGAGAGGCTGCCAGGCGCAAGAACACAACGAACACAGAACCTTCAGTTATGTTGCCAGCACTAGCTGTCAAAACAGTCCTTTCTTATAAACAGCTCTCTATACAGTATCGCTCTCACCTGTATCATCATCTTACAGGAGCTAAAAGATGAACGGCTCCCAACGATACTTCAAAAGTACGTGGCTGTTGCACAGGTTTGCGAGTCTCAAGCAGGTGCGTAATGTCACATAATTTAGCGTCGATGTTAACGCTTTCTTCAGGGGTTTCTTGCATTTATGTGAATAATTGAATAATGATGAATGTATGAATAATTGATCATTTAGAAGACACTTTTCGTATTTCTCACAAATTTTCACAAGCCAATTTTTATGTGCGGAGGTTGACGAGCGTAACTTGCAGCTGTACCCGGCGACACTAGCGCCTTCTACAGTAGCATTCTCAAGCTTTGTCTCCAGTTTTGATGGAGAGTTGCAAGACCCTGGTTTGTACTAACACGCAACACTTGCCGTGCTGAGTACTTGGGTACTGTGGCGGCTTCAGAGACAATTTTGAGGTGGGGGACACAAAATTTGTGAATGGGATATGGAGGGGCTGTGGAAGGGGATCTGGAGGATATAAAATTGTACGTATAAGAAACCTTTAAACCTTGCATTTCAAATTATTTTTACGTTTTAAAATTTCAATCCCACAATGCAAGACATTACAAATAAAGTTTTAAATAGAAACATAACATATAAACTTATATTTCATTTTAGTATTTTAGAGATAAATTTATAGAGATTTTAAGACTAATACGTAATCATGGAAGAGTTTTTATGCACTATTGCCCCCAGTAGACGAATCAGAAGAAACGTATTTGGGGACTTAGTTCAAAAACTCGTCAGTAGATAGCTGTGAACATGTTGCAAGAAAGCATTTCCCAAGTATCACTGACCCCGGGTTGATTCCACACACAGTCGCATGTATGTATTGTGACCAATCACATAGTGATGATCACGCGACGCATGCACAAGGTAACTCAAATGCTAGCGCGATGGCCACCGAAGGGTGGACAACGCCCCCTAGTGGCGGGTGGTTGCGAGTGCGTGTGATTGGCAACGAGGTAGTCAGCCGTGCAGTTTCGTAGGTGACGGATTCGGATCGTCCTAATGCTCCCTGAAATGTAAGATGGGTGATGGGAATGTTCACTAATTGGAGCAAACTATTAGTGGTATACCGTTGTTCCTAAACGTCTGAATGCTCAAGGCAGTAAAACATTAAGGTACGTTCGACGCCATACGAATGGTTTATTTCAGAAAGAACATAAGTAAGGTTTTATGCCATTTTGACTTTTTAGTGCAATCATATTCTCTGTATGTTTATGCATCGTTTCAGACAGATATAACGTATGTCAAGCAATTTTTTACGTAGTTTTTGAAGAGCACGTAAATAGAATTAATGCAGATACGTGTTCTTTTTGCATTAAAGCGCGAGAAGCTGCTTCTTTTTAGAGTTCAAAGAGCTGATCGATTTTTAGTTTACAGGACGCTGTAATTGCAATGTGCATTGACGCAAAATGTGAACCTACAATACCAGCCAAAGACTTGCGTCGATAGTAAATGCTTGTGTCCATTAACTGAAGGATGATTCGGCCACATTCTTCGTATATCATGAGGGAATGGGGCCTAAAGAGCCTGGGCGAAGTCTACTACGGAATATCTACGTAACTCAATGTCTAACTTTGAAAGCTTCCAAATGTGTTCATATGGCTGTAGAAGTCAAAATAAAAATCAAACAGTGTGGAGGGTCATGTCAGTCCGTGTTTCTGTTTTTGGCTCTTCATGTAAATTACCCTCCAAAATCAAAATATCCGGTTGAATCTCGCCAAACCTCGAGTCCATTCAGATCAAACGAGGAAGATCAATTTTGGAGAAAATCCGCTGAAAAGTTTAGGCGCTAGCTTTGATTACAGACGGTCAGACAGACGTTTTGCCCTCAATCGGTAACAAGTCCCCTCCAAACATGGATTCTGGCTGCATCACATTATAAAGGAAGTAATCTAATACTTATAGTAACGGTATTTATCCGCTTTTGCATTACCAGGGCCCATCAATAACAATTTTTTCTACCGAAAATTCGCCATTTTCCGGCGCAAATTATATTAGTTTCTCTTCTTACAAAGCAAGCGCTACCATCTAAAAATCGATTGATGACATCAGAAAGTTAAAGAAGTACTAGCATATCCTCCACGAGGAAGAAGTTGGTGCGATCTCTGCAGAATTACAAAACTAGACAGTGCATGAAACATTAATTACGGAAATAATTAGTTAAATGTAACAATTTCTTGTAATTAAGGTATTCATTTAAATGTCTTTAATTCAGATAAAGAAAGATTTAATGAATGACAATATTTTTTTTGTCCCAGTATGGTTTATTACAGAAACAACATAAGTCAACCATGTTGGCTAGTAAAAAATAAAAAAGATAGAATTTAACTTTTCGTTAAATGAGACAATAATTCTGGATAATATGCGGAAATTCATATAACCTGTGGACAATGTTGCACAGTTGGTCGAACTCTCGTGCCCGATGCCATGCAAGAGCATGTGAAGTTATACTGAAATACTGTGAAGTTATACTGTACATATAAGCTGAGAAGAAGAAGGGTGAGTCGTGTGTGCGAGGGAGAAAAAATGAAAGATCAGATAAGAACGTGAATTTGATCTTTAGGAAATGCTTCCAATTTCATTTAAATATTGGTTTTCCTTTAAAACAAAAAGTAGCTCAAAAATCAAAGGTAAAATACCTGGCGAGCTACAATAAAAATATTCTAGGCATTCCAATAAAGATCCATCCAGTTCCTCAGTAGCCAAAAGTTATTTGTACTTCGCTGTTTCTACACATTTTAGTATACGAGATCAGGTATAATAGTCAGCAAAACTCACCTTTAGATTTTTGATTAACGTTTCATTTAGAGCCGGTTTATGAGATAATTTCTACCCAGAATTACTGCGCTTTGGAATGAAAATTGGTTGAAACATCGATAACCAATTTCGTTTCATTTGTGACCCTTATAATTACATTTCTCTCGGGGCTCGGGATTAATTTCTGCACCGACCAAATGTTATTATGATTTATATCCATTAAACACCTTTCTCTCCCATTTCTGACAGAAGTAGATCATGATGACAAAACAAAGGATAAAAGAGGTAATGGTCCTGAAACTGGGGAAAATGGGATACTAAAATTAGAGTGATATAAATGAACCATGTGGAAGGAAAACTAGAGCATTTCTGACTAAAATTCAGGAAGGGGGTATGATTTTAGAGCTTCAAAATATATTTCTTGTTCGTTTGGATATTATTTGAATTATCGAGTGAAACCACAAATATGCAAATGAATACTACATTCCGTAACAGTACAATAAAATTGGAGTATTTAATGTCATTTATTCAACGTCACTCGCTGAATGGAGAGATCCTGCGCTGACCTACACGCAAGCTTGGGAGTTATTCCCTAACCAGTTATCTCCCACCAGCGGGAACAAGCCGGAACAACCTTTAAGCCCCTGACATGTGTGGTAATGTGGTACGTGTACGTGTAGGTGTGTGTTAGGAAGGGGTAAGTATAGGACGAGGAAGACATAAAAAAGATATTGCGCGGTCCGTGGTACTGCTCCGATACGCTGTACTGCTCCGATATTCCCCTAGAGTTGATCGAAAACATCAGAAAACTACGTATGTGAGCAGTCGGCCGCTGCAATTTCTCTCTATACAGAGTCAGAATTCGACTTCTTTAGTTATCTAGCCACATTTGAAGTCCTCAGCTGGTACTACCCGACTGGTGTTCAACGGACGCGGAAATGGTATTGGCGTGCGACTAAAATTACTGACCATCCCATGGATTACTAATGATTTCGGGCGCGTCAACTGCTAACGTCATTAGTCTCATAGGTGTAGTGCATATTTTTTGCTCGGGAGGCGGTGATCTTGCTCCGCTGAATGGGAAGATCTGGCGCCGACCTACCACCGTCTGGTAGCGGGGTTTTCCCAACCTGGAATCTCTCATCGCCAGGGCATCGCCCCCGGCAGCATTAGCACCACGTTCTTGATCGGTTTGCCAGCATGTGTGGTAGTGGAGTGCATGTTAGTGTAAGTGTGTGTGTAAGGGGTAGGATAGGACAAGGAAGACAAAAGAAAGGTCGTGCGCGGTCCGTGGCCCTTTTATTAGGATACTGCTCCGACATTCGTTTGGTTTTGACCTGACAAACCACGGAAAACTACCGATCCGAGCAGCCGGTTGCTAAAATTCCTTCCAGTCAGCGACAGAACTCGACCTGGCTATCTGTCTAGTGTCGAAATTCCTGCCACCGCATAGGACCTCCCGGTCAGGGGTACTGCAGTCACAAATATAAAATAAAACACAAAATATTAGCAGTATATGGGTAATGTTTTGATACATGTTTTCTAAGCCAGCGTACATTTTTCTTTAACATAACAGATATGCAAGTTTTCACACGAAAGTTCTTCAATATTTACAATGAATTACTGTTAAGGAACAAAACAGATGTCCCTACCACCGCGTAGGACTCCCCAGTCAGTGGCACTGTAGTGACGTAAGTTGATGCACTGAGCCACCTCAGCCGGTCCGTCCCATGCACCCCCCCCAACAAAACACTCTCCCTCCGTCACTTGTCCTTCTTTTACTAACATTCAATATTTCTACTTACGCCTCTCCGGCGTCCCCTTAATTAGTTGTATTTACCTAAAATTCCTCAAAATTCACTTCTAATTGTTTATTCTTTGAAACATAAAATTTTCACATTGTTCAGTCCTACAGTTCGTAATTTTTAACTCACTTGCACTAGAGATTATTCGTCAACTGTCTTTTTAACAACTTCCGGAACATTTTGTGCCCGCTTTCTTTCGTTCAACGCCGGTGTGGAGGCGGATGAGGGAGCGGGTGTGGGTGCGGGTGTGGGGCCCGGTGGGGAAGCGGGTGTGGTGGCGAGTGTGGGGGCGGATGTGAGAGTGGGTGTGGGGGCGGGTGTGGGAGCGGGTGTGGGGCGGATGTGTGAGCGGGTATGGGGCGGGTGTGGGGGCGAGTGTGCGAGCGGGCGTGCGGGCGGGTGTAGGAGCGGGTGTGGTGGCGGGTGTGAGGCGGATGTGAGAGCGGGTGTGGGGGCGGTCGTGGGGACGGGTGTGGGGCGAGTGTGAGGCGGGTGTGGGGGTGGGTGTGTGGGCGGGTCTGGGGCCTGGTGGGGGAGCGGGTGTGGTGGCGGGTGTGGGGGCGGATGTGGAAGCGGGTGTGGGAGCGAGGGTGCGGGCGGGTGTGGGGCGGGTGTGGGAGTGGGTATGTGGGCGGGTGTGGGGGCGGACGTGGGGACAGGCGTGGGGGCGGGTGTGGGTGTGGGGGGGGTCGAGTGGGGTGGGGAGGGAGCTGGCCGAGACGCTCTTGGGCGGCGCCCGTCTCGCGCCTGCGCCACGCGCGCATGCAAGTTTCATCGCTGCGCTTAACGGCGGCGCCGGCGCCTATTCTGCCTGCGTCAAGGCGCCTTGGTACGCATGAAACCAGCAACTCCACCGAGAGTTCGTTCTTCATACCATTGATCGTTATATCAGACACTAATCACATAAAGTTTTCCATTCCTTATCATCCTCCCCTGCAACATCCACACTCAACTTGGCAAACACCTATAACCAAAGCCAAAAGAATAAAATCTAGATTCTCAAAAGATAATTGTAAACCGCTCTAAGGAGAAACGGATTATTTCCCAAAATTACTTATTTTAACATTTTTTCCTGTAATTTTAACCTGTAACCCTATTTTCACATTTTCATCGCATACAGTAACTAGGAGTATTGATTATTGAGATCTCCAGTAGGAGTATCTCGCTCTCCTGTTTCTGATTATTAGTACCACGCGTGCTAAGTTGCAGTTCTATTCACTGTTATAAAGCGCTTGCCTCGCTCTACGAGAAAATGAAACTTAAAAAAAGCCTGCACCCCCACTCGTTAAACGCCGCGCCTCAACCCTGCCTCACCTGCGGCAGTGGGAGCCAAGAGGCCTAGGTGGCGCAGGGCATCAATTGATGTCGCTTCAATGGCTCTAAACGGGATTGATTGGTTGATGATTCCGGGCGCGTCAACTACAGAGGTCATTAGTCCCGTTAGTGTAGTACGTGTTTTTCCTCGGGAAGTGGCGGTAATCTTTTCCCCGCTGAATGGCGAGAACCGGCGCCGAACTACCATGATCTAGCGGGGTTTCCCCTCAACCAGGCATCTGCCACCAGCGGGGCACCGGGACCAGCGGGACTGGTCTTCCGGTATGTGTGGTAGTGTAGTAAATGTTAGTGTAAAAGTGTGTAAAGGGTGAGGATAGGACAAGGACGAGGAAGGAGAGATCGCGCTCTGTCCGTGATCCGTTTGTTAGGGTACTGCTCCGGCGTTCGCCTGGTCTTGATCGGCGAAACCACGGAAAACTACCGATCAGAGCAGCCGGCCGCTAGAATTCTCCTCCATACAGCGACTGAATTCGATCTAGCTGACAAGCTAGTGTCGAAAATCCTGCCACCGTCTGGACTCGAACCTAGGTCCTTCCGATCAGACAGACTGCAGTGACATCAGTTGATGTACTGAGCCATCTCTCCCGGTCCTGTAAACAGTCCTCTTTCACTCCGACAATAGCAGGATTTACGACACTAGCTAGACAGCTAGGTCAAGTCCAACTGTCGGTCGTCTGGACAATTCCAGCGGTCGGCTACTCTGAGCGGTGGCTTCTCCGACCTTAGTACCCTAATAAACAGAGCATGGACGGCGCGCGATCGTTCCTCTCTTCCTTGTTATATTGTGACCGTACACAGAACGTGTACGTGCACGACGCTTGCACAGAACGTCTAGCGCGATCGTAGCCAAGCGAGGCGCATCGATCGATAATGAAAATCGATGCCCAGACGTTGCAAGCGGACACTCGTCTGAGCGCCGCCGAGCTGTGAGCGACGAAAGCGAACTGGAAGCGCAGCCGCTGTGTAACGGAGCACGAGGACGACGATTGTCTACAGGAACATACCATTCAAGCTCAATAGAGGTAAGAGATGTTCACGAAATATTGAGATAAAACATCCATTACTATCTGGGACGAGAAGAGAGCACGTGGCGGATGTGAAAAATGTGATTACAATGATTTTCTATCATGTATTGGCGCTACGTGGCGACAGGTATGAAGAGTACATAAGGACAATAGTTAACATGCTTTACAAACTTTACAGCTTTTTGTAAACACCGATCCTGCGACTGTATAGCAGAATTCTTAAGGAGGAATTATTGGAGACGTGACTATGGGCGGAGGTCAAATTAAACCGAGCCAGCAGCCCGTGCGAAGTACAACGTAAGCAGACGCCGCGACCCCTCCGGCTGGACACAAGGTCACGCTGACCGAGAAAACTCAGGGAAGTCGAAACAATATTGTCAGTAATTTTGTTTAAAATACGTGTTGTCAGCTCGGAGCGAAATCTGCAAAATCTTCATAATGTAGACAGACACCATAATTTATTTAATACGATCATAAACTGTAAATCAGAAAAGAAAAGAATTTGGAGTTCCTTACATTTTATTAATAAAATCAGTATAAAAGGGGTAAAGCGAAAAAAAGAAATTGTATTGTTTTTCTCTCGTCAATTTTTCGGATTTTGTAATAGTGCACTGCTCGGTAGCCAGGCAAATAGTGTAAAAAGTCTTGTTTTTGTATACAAGTATACTACTGTTGTATCGCAATCTGTCACACGGCTACGAACTTACATCCTGTGGAAAGCCCAAGACATTATATTACAAAGTGTTCATAACAATTTTTTATTAGTGCTGCATCCTATAATCGTCTTTCTTGTTTCTTTGAGTGATTATATTGATAGTTTACTATATTTTCATTGTATTTTTCTGTTGATCATAAATCTGCTAGTAGCCGCATTCCCACTAGCAGTAAATTTTCTTGCAACCCTGAGTAACCAGGGATCCTTTTCTTCCAGAATAGAGAATTATAGATCACGTTACAGGTTTTAATATCTTCATCTCTTACTTACACACACACACACACACACACACATGAACTACACTACCACATTTCGAATTAATTTTGAAAATTGTCTGTCTTTTTATTTGTAAGTTGAGAATTATTAAAGAACATCTCTTTTTTTATTTATTTATTTTAGGTTGCTTTAAAACATCTACGGTCACTAGCAACCACTATTTAATTGTACTAGAGATACATGTTTCAATTAAACAGAAATAATAACAATAAACATAAATATGAAGTACGATAAATTTTACAATTATTCGGATCATATTATCTTATCCAGCAATATTAAGATAAGTTAAAATTTATTTGCAACCTTCAATTCAATTTAATATTTCATAAATTTAGTTTTTGATGCCATGAGAGTTTCATAGATTTTGAAGACTTAACACTCCAGGATAATATGTGACATTGATAATATTCCTCCACATATGGGACAGGTGGCTGGGTCGTTTTTTCTCTTAGATGGGAGTTGATGAGGGAAGAACCTCTTTAGTTTAGACAGACTAGATTTTCAATAAATTATTTACTTAATTTTAAGTCATACATATTCATAAATAATTTTTATTATAAACCTGTTAACGGTACGTTTTGACACGCGGTGTCGCCTCATCTTCAAGCACATCTATGACAAGTAATTCTGAACTTACACTACCACACGTGTCGGGAGACCGGTCGGAAGCTTAGAGCTTGTCCCGGCTGGGGTGATGCCCCGCTGGTGGGGTGCTCCGCTGGTGGGAGATACCTGATTGGGGAAAACCCTACTAGCCGACGGTAGTTCTGCGCCGGATCACACCATGCAGCTGAGGATGTTTACCGCCACTTCATGCGAGAAAAAGGCACTTACGGCTCTAAGGACAACAGACCCGGAATCACTAATCAGGCAATCGGAAAAGAAAAGGGGAAATCTAGTGGCAAGGAACAAAAGTAATGGTTGGATGTACATATGTGAGGAAGGTGGATAAGTGAGTTAGAATATAGATAATTTATTTTATTTATTTGCATTATTTAGCAAAAAGCATTATTTAGTTAATTCACAAAATGTAGTGAAATACGTATATACATGACTACATCCAATAAGAAGCATTTTCGCATCTTCACCACTTCGAATTTGAAAAGAAATGAATGATGTTTGACGAACATCCTTTGGGCTCATGAGCACCCCTGTTTTGTGTTTCCACACTTGCCAACATTTGCCTTGTGTACTCTTCGTCGCAGATATCAATGTGTAGAAGTAGTCGTTGTCACGAAAATATTTTTGCGGAGTGTCGTGTGTCTACTGTGAATGTATGCGTCGCGTCTTTTGGTGGTCTGTGTAAATTCTGTGCTTGTGGTGACCTGCGCACATTCGTCGTGGTAAAGTTTTGTAGGAACTTTTTTTTCAAGCTTCAACTTATTTTTGATATTATGAATATTGCGAAAACATTATGTATTTTGAACATTACCGCATTGGTAGCTCACTGGTCAGCGTGTTCTCTTTTCATGACGCGATTCCGTTCGGGGCAGATCATAGTATGCGCTTTTCTTGCAATGTCCCAGTATCTGTTGCTGTATGACAATGATGAAGCTTACTTCTTAAGTTGAGAATATTATTTATTTTTATTTAATAGGTAATTATAACACATTGATACAAAATTTCAATTCTTTGAACTATGTGGCTAGGCTGAAGGCCTTTAAGCCATTACAATACCTACATCCTACCGCATTCTAACCTTTCGAATTCTGGCATTCACCCCTAATGGTCTCTTCATCGCATTAAAGCCGCGTAAAGGAGACCATTAGGTACGGCTGAGGAAAAAAACCCTGAACGGGGAAAAACCTGCCGACAGAAGACGAGTACATGCTAAACTACTAGTTGTTTTTTTCTAAACTATTTATTTATTTCCTGGCGTGGGCATCTTCTCCATCCAATCTTTGGCCTCCTCAGCCCCTGAAATATAATATTGAGAATATCAGAATATGGCGTAGTGATGTCTATGTGCTAATCACACATACTCCATAACCCATGGCTGAGAGGCCGGTACGCCGCTGGTAGGCCTTGGCCCAGTCACGAACTGTTGTGCCTGACACAGACAGTTATTGAATATTATGAAGACATGCTGACATTTGTGAGGTTATGTGACACACAATAAACCACAGCCCCACCAACCCATGACGGCCGCCGATGAAATCTGCTCCCAAATCGAACTCCTTCATATACTGAGAAAATACGAGGAGCGTGGTTAAAATTGGCGCTTCTAATTTTATTTAAACCACAGAAAGCTTTATCAAAAATAATATTTTTGATACTGAGTTTTAAAAAGTGTTGTATTCGATGTTTAATAATGAAATGTATTCTTAGTAAACATTTCAAGAACTCCAAAATGTCCTTCCTGCATCTTGTTCTGTCCCATAACTTTTGTCACACAGTTTCACCTTCCTTTGCCTTCTATTTTCACCTTTCTTTGCCTTAAGTTCTTGGTTTTCTTATCAACTTTTTATTATAAATTAAATAAATAAAAAATTAATTAGTATAATTTTACTACTCCTTGTACCACATTTTTTTTATAAAATCTTATTTATTTCAACGACACTCATGTTTCTACTAAGACTGCACTGCTTCTCGAACTATCAGTTTGTTGTGTTCAATACTTCTAAAAATGTATAAACTATTGCTGTTTTTTATTATATAACCCTCCGTCGGGTGCGTTCCGTCATTTCCCAGCAGCAGGTGCGTAAGTCACTCGGTACCGCATTTATCAACTTTGATTTTCGAAGTTACTACTTTCGATAGTTATTACTTTTGTTATTGAATGTGAAGGAAATATAATTTGCTTTTATTTTTAGACATTTCATTTCATAATAACTAACTAAACGCCAAACGAAATAACAATATTAATTAGAATCTGATCCATCACTCGCTTCCTCCGTGTCTTGGTACATGTGACAGGTCGGGGAATGAAGACGGTGCAAACGCTCCTTCTAACGTTTCTTCGGAAACAACGCATTTAAATTTGAATTAGTAGTTAGTACTCCCAAATCTGTCACAAAGCTCAATAACAAAACTGAGAAAACAATAAGAATTCTAGTGGATAAAATACGCAAATATGATAATTTCATTGACAAAGCGTGCGCAGAACGCAATGCCGCAACCGTTGCAGAGTTCGAATTACTAATGAATAACGGTCGATCGGCAGTGTCTAAAATCGTGATTTGAATGTCATCCGGTTCAAAATATAATGAATGAAGAATAACTATGAGCTCAATAGTGTGACGCCAATTATTTACACGAAATCAACAAAACATGTAAGAATGCGGCACTGAGTGCCGCTACGCGCCCGCCGGAGGGTTGAGGTCAACTATGCAGATTTGATTTTTCAAACAACAAAATAGTGACTCATCTTTAGCTCTACTCCTACCACTATAAAGAAAAGTAAAGCTTAACAAATCGTGCGCATACTGAAACTACATTTACGTCCTTAAGCAAAACCAGGGGTCATCTCAGCATTTGCCCAATGGATAAGGAAAAATGGACAAAAACCTGTTCGAGATGGGGGTGATTTCCGCTGCTCTTTGCGTTAGGTCACTTGGCGCCAAGCATCCGACGGGACAACACGGTCTTCCACTATGCTCAGCTATCAGATACAAAGTAATTTATTTCATAGTATACGTAATCTATTGTACCCGGTTCTCCATTATTCTAATTCAAAAGACAAAGTTCCGAGAACTTCGGTTTATACGAAAATATTTACAAGAATCTCTGGCACCCACTTATTATCGTACATGCAAGAGGAGTCTCATTAATTTTCTTGCTTAAACGATGTTTCGTTGCCGCCTCTACCCTACTAACTTCCGCCACTTGCTAATGGTACTGTTTTGCTTTTAGAATTGTTAATCACCATACATTTTGTTCCCGTTTAGAAATATATCATCATTGAATATCAAAAATCTTTCTGTGATGTGTTTTCGCAATATCGCAATATTATACAGATGAATTTAAATCAACATATTAATATTTAATATTTTGCCACTATTGTAAAGATCATCCTTTCCAAGACACACACGTTAGAAACCTATTTCTTCTTTATATAATTCGAAATGAATATTCAACGTTTAGTACGGTATACAAGACAGTGTCGACACAAAAATTCGTGAATGTGCAACTGGTGGACAGGGAGTTACTACCAAAAATACACTAAACATATGTAAAACGCTAGACGTAAAAGTTTGTAGATTACGCTCTAAAGAATTTAGTAGTGGACCATTAATACGCTGTTCCGTCGTTCAGTCGTAATTCTATTACGTTTTGGAGGTTTCGTTCTTCTTGATATATTTACTTTGCAGCACGCGGGTCCAAACGTACAGAACATGAAAATAGATGTAAAATTACAGTCACGTATGATATTTTGTGCAATTTAATTGTGCGCATCTAACGGCCGGTTTCACCAAATACATTTTTAAGTGTGACTTAGTAAAGGCATACTTAATTTTAAGATGAGTTTTATGTCTTGGTTTTTTTTCGTCGTTTCACCACCCTCTTCAAAGCAATGCTTAGTAAAATATAACTTGTATGCATCTGAGAGTTGGTTGGTAATGCTGCATTCAGGTGAAGTAGCCAGTGACCATAACAAACCTTGTTTGTTTTGGTTTTGCTGTTTTGGTTTTGTTTGTTTTGACTTTGGTGCAAAAAGGTTATTTTTATTGTATTTTCGTAATGGAAAAAAGAGACAGGATTACGAAATTTTCATCGTCGGGGACAGAAGTGCTCGCCGAATGTATGAGAATGCATATTTCTATTAAAGAAAATAAATTTACAAAAGGACAAAAAATGGAGCGTGAGATAACCTTTAACACAATTTGAAAGCAACCAACTACAAGATAAAATATAACAAACATTAGATATAATTGTGGTTTGTTTAAGTTTAGATGAAAAAGGAACTGCAATAAAAATTACTGCATTTTTTTGTTTTTGTTAAATTTATTTTATCCTTGTTCGATTACAGAAAATATTTCAAGGTGTTGAATACATAAAAGTAATTCATTCAAGAAATATACAGAAAATACAGAAATATAGAGGATTAGAAACAGTCAATCCGAACTCTCGCATCATCTCTCCGGCAACTAGTTCCACAAATTGTCAGTCTGACATTCCTATTCAATCAGCAACAACTCAATCCAAAAGTGACTCCACAAAAAGAGAAGGTTCTTCATTACTTCAACAACTAGGTAAAAGATCTACACATTTAATTTCAACCCGACTACAACAGGAATTCCACTACAAAATAAATATGGATCACTAGTAGTAGATCTACAAGACCCATACTCTTGTCAACTGCCACTGATCGTCGCCCAAAGTACATTTTTTTCACATTTTTCTAACCATTACATTTTTTACTAGATTCTCACTACGTTAGTACTTACATTCGCGTCAATTTGTAACCTATTTCTGTTCTACCATTTTTCCTATTGATAGAACAAAAATATTAATTTTAGAATATTAAAGAACAGTAAAACGTCGGCCTAAATTTCAATTTTCTTGAAAAATTTGAAGCCATTTTTTAGAATACGGCGTTTAAATGCTACTGTAAATTCGAAATTTAAAGCTCCTTTTCACAGAACATTTTTTAATTTTCGTCCATTTGCAAAATTTTCTCAAAAACAGCACATTTTTTAAAAATGTCTTGTAAGAATATACTAAAATACACTTCTAAAGGTTGCATAGGTCCGATTTTCACGGTAAACTGAATTTGTGAAGATTTGAAAAGTTTGAATTTTTTACGGCGTCTTCCTAAAACTACAATACTGAAGATAGATCATTTGTCTTCAAATAAATATTTTTCTCCATAATGAGTTCTTTCATTAATGTAATGTACAGTTTTTCGAAAATGTTAGTAGTTTCCGTTCAATATCGCTTCCTTGGGAAATTATGGGAAATTTTAAAAAAATACAAAAACAAGATTTTCTCAAAAACGGCTCAATTTTTTTCTGCAAACTTTTGATAGGGTTAGTGCTAAATGTACTCTACAAGATAACATTAACATTAGTTTGCTGTATAATTTTGTGTTTTTCAAAAATTTAAAAAAATTACTAGATTCTCACGTCGTTAGTATTGACATTAGCGGAATTTGTTTGCACGATTAAATTTAAGGAGTACATGTGCTTTAAATAATGTTAGATTAAAATTTCTCAAAAACCCAACCGTCTTCTGTGAAAACTAGCTCTAAATTCTGCATTTTCAGGAAAGCTCAAATTTCGTATTTTCTGATAAATGGCTCCAACTTTTTCTTCAGACTTTTCGAACGGATAGTGCTAATTACACTCTTTAATATGACGTTAAGTTCATTTTGAGGTATCTATTGTTTTTTCAAAAATTTCACAAATTTAATTTATTTTAAACATCTGTCACACCGTCAATATGCACATTTCCATAAATTTCTAAACACTATTGTCTTTGTGAGCTAATGAGCTTTAAATGACTTATAATGACGTTTTCCGAAAACTCAAATATTTTTAATTTGTAAAAAACAGCTTCAAATTTCGCATTTACAGTAATGCTTAAAAGCTATTTTCTTAAAATTGGCTCCAAATTTATTAATGAAAATTGGCGATGAGGACGAGATTTTAACGTCCTTTAATATTCTTAAAATAATATTTCCGTTCTAGTATTAAGAAACCGAAAAATTAGGAAAATGTCAAAAAATGTAGTTTGGGCGGCGATAGATGGAAGCTGGCATGAGTATGAAACCCCACAAAACTACAAACTATAACGATAAATATAGTTTTGACAACGTTAATATTCATCAATACTTCATCATTTCGTTAAACTGTATTCTCGAAAAGTCTTGATGACCTCTGACTTAATTATCATGATTACCATATTTATTTTGAGAGAGTTATTTGAATTTAATTTTCATTACTCGGATATGATAACGAATAACGAGGAACGTTATATTAATCTAATTCTAATACTTTTTGTCTTCGCCAAACAGCTACTTTCCATTACATTAATTTGTTAACAAATATATGGCACTATTAATATCATTAGCTTGTAGGCCTTCATTCACACGTTTATAAAGGTAACATCGTATCCAAGCATACAGGGTACACATTCTATAAATGCTCAGGGTACACATTATGGTATGCAGTGAGCTGTGTTTTCATTTGGGCTATAACAAACAAATTTGAGGTCAAGTTTCGTTTCAATATCTAATAACCTTATTTATACTTCCTCGATTGCGGAAGATACTATTCAGGAGAGAGAGAGAGATAGGAGAGTGAGACTTGGGAGTTGGAGAACGAGTGAGATGAGTGCGAGAAGGAAAAGAGACCGAAATGAAGAGAGAAAGAGAGGAAAAGAAAAGGAGAGAGAAAGGGAGAGAAAAGAAGAGAGAGAGAAAGGGAGAGAGGGAGAAAGAGGAGATAGAGAAAGGGAGAGAGGGAGAAAGAAGAGATAGAGAAAGGGAGAGAGGGAGAAAGAAGAGATAGAGAAAGGGAGAGAGGGAGAAAGAAGAGATAGAGAAAGGGAGAGAATAGAAGAGATAGAGAGAAAGGGAGAGAATAGAAGAGATAGAGAGAAAGGGAGAGAGGGAGAAAGAAGAGAGAGAGAAAGGGAGAAAGGGAGAGAGGGAGAAGAGAAAGATGAGCTAGGTGATACGGTGAGAAAGGCAGACAGACAGAGGAGAGAGAGTTTTACTGTGGCCGGTGCAGGCAACGGATGTACCGTCAGAGCATTAGTACGCCCAGGGTCGAGACTTTTTCATCACCACACTGGGAGACATTAGGTGATTAAAAAGGGCTCAAGATTCATCAGACTGCTCTCGGTTGGGAGGTTGGTGTTCGCGCCGTTGAGCTCTTCGGACTCCTCTTTTCTACTTGGCTGTCCATAATTTAGATATAATCGAATCTGTTTTATTGCAGGTCTGTTCTAGACATTTATTTCTATTAAAGATCGATTGTCGTTGTCTGACGTTGTCGACTATCGTTTATAACAACACTATTTTCGGTTCATTCCTAATAATCTCACGTTTTTGACAAAAAAAAACATTACGACCGGTTAAACGTCGGGAGAGCATGAGAGAGTACTTCATAGGGCAATGCCCCCAGGGAGGCCGTAGTTTCCACCGAACGTCCGAAGGACCCTTAGGCTACGGTCAGAGCGTATCCGTATTCCGTCGAATTCGTGTTCGGTCGAACGCGGCCGTTTACGGCCTAATATTTCAAACCCTCACTAGAGCGCAGGCACGATCACATTGTGTCCGACAACTTCTGGTAAACACGGCCGAACGTCGAAGTCGGCAGACCGATATCAAATTAATTTGATTTATTCAGCTGAGCTGTCGGAGATGGATGTTGAAAAGCTGGTTGCACTTGTACACGACCTATATTTTCTGTTAAAGGTATCGGATTCTAGGTATCACAACAGGGGCAAAAGCAGGAAATAATGGAACGAAATCGCAGAAGAAATGGGCGAAACTAGTACAAACAATTTTGTTAACAGTCGTTCCTATATAGTAATGCGTTTTCTAAAATTCGACCTTTTTCATTGTCATCTCTAATTCCTTTAAGTATGTAAAAAGTGTATTAGGCGACATTCGAAAAATTTGAAAAATTTCACTGGTTGTTTCAATAATTAAGGTATGAAGGATTTCAATTCAAGGTATGAAGGATTTTTACCAGTATTTTCGCAACCGGAGAAAATAGGGTTCACCCAGTAATCTTTTTGATTTTCAAGCAGAAGAAATTTAAGAGCAGAGGTCTCAGAAAGCAATTATAATCTTCTCGCTTCCATGCGATGTCTATTGTAGTCGGATGAGTGTGACAGTCAGGTCCGCAGAATCAGTCGGCGTTCGCGCGCGAACTTTTCTTCGGCCGAAAACGGATCCACACTGACCGTAACCTTAGGCGCCGACTGATCGGAGCTGGGTGGGTGGGAGTGGGGGCAGGGAAGTCAAGAAGGGAGATTCAAACCAAAACAAAAGGGGCCTAATTAAAACAAAAATGTATATGCCATTTGTAGCACCAAACTTTTTTTAAAACTTTTCTTCTGTTAAATCTACTAGCGGAAAGGTCTATGATCTAAGTTCCGAGGCAATATTGTTTGTAGGTTTTTGAAAATTTATTTAAAAAATACCGAAACACGGATGAAAATGAAATGTAATCTACTGTGCGATTCATGTGGTTATTCACTTGTTCACTTAAGGATGACAGTTATCACCGTTGCCATCCTCGTGAAAGAAAATTATGGCGTCGTGATGCGATTACGCCTCTGGGTTCTAATAAAAGTTTAATAGTGTAATTTAGGTGCATTTTTAATAAGAATCAAACGACAATTTTCTCAGTAATTGACCATTTTTTCAAGCAATTCAACCTCAATAAAGTTTTAAAAAACTATTTTAGGATTGTCGATGTAAACAATTATCTCCCATGTTCTTCACTTGAGCTTCTTTCACTTTGCACCAAAAATCTTAATATTATATTCTTCGTAATAATCTACATACTGATCACTAGTGGCCTGCAGCAATAAAGAAGTAACGAAACCAAACTACACAAAATGGTTTTCCGAAAAATAGTACGCACGCTGCTCAAGAACGTCAAATAAAGTACTCTCACATACTATTGCAATGAGATAAACATTTTCACAAAAAATCTTTACGAATATTGCAATAAAATAGTATAACATCTCTTTACATACTAAGAGTATAAGAAAGTTATTCCATTATGCAACACGTAAATATTGAATATTTAATGAGAGGTCACCTCTTTCTGGCACACTTGCTACCTCCTGCTGTCAGTTACGTCGTAAGTATTGACGCATTGTAATTAAGAATTGTGTCAGTGCGCGCAGTGTGAGAATAGGGGGAACAATAGAGTCGCATATTTTCATTTTTCGGACAAAATCAAAACTGTTTCATTGTTGTGGATTTTTACCGAGATCTGCGAATCTAACCAAATCATAGATACATCTCATATTCCTGGAGGCTGCGTTGATTTCTTTCAATTGTTGTGCAAATTGAAAATTATTATTATTATTATTAATATTAATATTATTATTCCTCCATATCACGACTACAGATGTTATGATTCGGCTGAAAATAAAATCTACTCCAGGTTGCAACCAGCTTCCTAAGGAGCAGATCGAGGGACTTGCCTCTATCAGTGCCTCTACATACTTTGCGCAAAATGTGAACTGTGCCAAATAAAGCAATTTCTTGCACTTCCCAGTCCTTTGAATGACCTGGAAGTTTAGCCAATTTCTTACATAAATTTTGCGGAACAAATCCCAGAGCTCCGATAACTATCGGGACGACCTATACTTTTACAGCCCACATTCGGCTGTTCTCGATTTCCAAGCGCTTGTATTTAAGACGTTTCTCAGCCTCCTTGGTTACGATATTTTGATCGCAAGGCACAGCAACATCTACAAGTTGACACGATTTTTTCTCCAAATCCCGGATAACTATATCCGGTTTGTTTACCGCTATCGTGCGATCAGTTTGAATTTGTTGATCGTACAATATCGTACACAATTCAACAGATGTTACCGGTTTTGGTGAGTGTTCGTACCACTTGGGACATGTGTTTGGAACTTCGAGGGCGGAACAGATCTGCCAGGGAGGTATGATCAATGGTTTCTACTTGCTCCTGGCAAATGCGGCATTTATCATCTTGGGAAATTTTGAGAACCGCTTGATCATTATGTCGGGTTCTCAATGCCTGATCTTGGGCAGCTAGTAGAACTGCTTCCGATTCTGGCTTCATTGTTCCCCTTTTAAGCCACATAAATGATTAATCTTTATTGATCTGCACCTTGTCCACTCTTTTTAGATATTTTCCATGGAATTTTTTGTCTCTCCACGAGTTTTTTAACATTTTTTATGTCTCACATTTCATGTTTAGTAGTACCAGAAGTTCAGTACCTGTGTTATTCGACGTGTTTTGCATAGTTTTCTTTGCAATGCTTTTTGCTACACTAACAATGCCTCTGTTTCCCAATCTTCCGTCAGATTTCATGACCTGCCTCATTAGAGGGTCATTTTGATGACTGACTACATACTTCCCCATTCCAACTATTGCACTGTGCCAGAAGGCCTCAATTTGTCAGAGACCTCTTCCTCCTTCTTTACATAACACAAAGTCTATGTACATCAGCACGAGGGTTGGCGACATGATACATTGTTAGCAGTTTTCTGTTTTTTCGATCCATGCTGCAAATTTCTTGCTCATTATTATTATTATTATTATTATTATTGTTGTTGTTGTTATTATTATTAGTCTGTTCACATCCCTTAGAAGAGCAAAGGATTCCTGCAAATGCTGTGACCACCCGTTTTACTCAGAACTTCGTAAAAGTGTCACATCATTCGACTTCGGAGACAGCGACTAGTTTAAGTGCGCACTGTTAAAACAGAAGAACTAGTGTCTAAATCTCGTCACAGTGTTCGCGTAAATAGCAAGACGGCAAGACAAGCTATTACCTGCATCACGCATTGTTTAGGATACAAGCAGCCGACCGGAGCAGTCGCAAGGCAAGTACTGCGTAGATAGTACAGGAGTACCATCGTTTCCGAAGCAACTGAAACTCTTCTAAGAAACATAGTAGAGGTAAATTGCAAAAAGCAAAGTTTAGAATTAATTATTCTTCTTTTGGAATAAACAAGGTTAGTTTGCAATATCTAGTTAAAATTGTGTGTAAAGAGAATTATTTAAATAACATGAGTGTAAAATTTCTCTGTAAACTTGATAAAAGACAATAAGTCGTTATTTAAAGTTTCTTAAGATGTATTCTGTAAAAGATGTTGTGTTTTAGGGATTATAGTATGATTTGTTATATGAAAAAAACTTTTAATTTTGAGTGAGTTTTAAGCCAGTATACAGTGTCCATGTCCCTGAGTGCTGTGTTTTTTATGTTTGACCGTCACCCGACTGAGCTAGGCAGAAAGAAAACCCTTCTAGTCGACGGTACGTCGGCGCCGGATCTGACCTTTCAGCGGGGAAAAGATCACCGTGACCTCCAAAGAAAATGAAACACGCAGTACACTTACGGGAGCTGTCTTTGGCCGGCGTGTGCGCACGCCCCTACAATTCCGTATTGGACAGTCCAGGACACAGAATAAATTGAAAGGATTCGTGACCACCATTATAGTGGATGATTTGTGCGCGGCTTTTAAATCTGACTCTGCAATTACGCTCGTCTTCATCATTCTTTTTGTTTTTGAACGAATGTAACAGAAATAAAAATATAAAATAAAAAAATTATTAGCAGCATATAGGTAAAGTTTTGATAGATGTTTTCTATCCCACCATACATTTTTCTTTAACGCAACAGACATGCAAATTTTCACACGAAAGGTCGTCAATATTTACAAATAATTACTGTTAAGGAACAACACATATGTTCCACTCGTAATATTTCGTTATGAATAGCCAAACTTTACGAATTTATACACCGAATTTGAACTTGGAACAATTAATTTGTTCGTCCACTTAATATTTGCTGTACAACAGATAAAAGTATCGTTTCTCGTTCACTTTCATAGAGTTAAACAATACACGCACCAAAAAGAAAGTATTTTTATTCTAAACAACTAACTTTCCCTCATCACAGTGGCAACGATGTCTGAAGTACGCACGCAGGGCCTTTTGATTCCCAAATAACGTGGTGAAGACCATTACAGTGGCGCACTCTGCTGCATCATTTTCTTACAGGAGCTAAAATACGAACTGCTACCATACGTCAAACGTGCGTGACTGCTACGTAGATTTGCGAGGCGCAATCAGGCGCGTAATGTTACAAAAAATAGCGTCGATATTCGCGCCTTCTTCAAAGGTTTCTTTTACGTGTGTATTATGAATAATTGAATATTTAGAAGACACTTTTCGTAGTGCTCAAAAATCAGCCAATTTCTACGTGAGAAACTTGGCGAGCCACACCTGCAGCTGTATCCAGCGACACTAGACCTCCTCTAGTAGCACCCTCAAGCTTTGTCTCTGGTTTTTAAGGCGAGTTGCAAGGCCCTGTACGCACGTTTCCACCGTAGTGGCGGGCTTCAAATTATTCTGCAACTGCAGCGCTCTCAGTGAGTCTAGTTTACTTCTCTTCCAACGCCTTTGGCTCCAATTATGCCTGCCCGGTACCGCACCGCGCCCCGCGCGCTGCCTGGTGGCGGCCGCGTAATTCTCGCGCCAAATGAAAAGCGCCGGCTGAAGAGCGCGCGGCGTGAAGGGGATTCCCCGCGCGGGAGGAATGTTTGCTCCGCTCAGTTTTGGAAGTAATTAGACGGGGCGGTGCGTGGGGTGGGGTGGGGGGTGGAATGGGGATCTTGCGGAAACGGTTGGGGAGAATCGTGAGGGTGGGAGATCGAATGGGCGAGCGGATGAGCCGTTGGCTTGATTGATTGATTGATTGATTAATAATAGCGGGCGCGTCAACGGCTACGGTCATTAGTGACGTAGGTGCAGTGCATTTGTTGCCATCGAAAGATACAACATCCTGCCCTAACGAGATCTCACTTTCTCCCAACCAGACTGTTCGGATATACTTAACTGAGACCGACATCTGGTGGAGAAAGTGAGAGTCAAATCCCAGACACATTTAGGGGACCGCCTGCTTGGAGCGCCTGCTGATATAAAGGTCCCCTTAACAGCGTCGGATGTAGGCTTCAAAGGAAACCTGGGTCGAAAGTCGAGTGCGGAACAACTAAGTAAGGGCAGTCTCTCCGCGAATAATCCCATATGATAGATCTTCGGGAGGTAGTGGTGATCTTCCCCGTCTGGATGGTGAGATCCGGTGCCGTCCCACAAACATGGGACCGCTCCAGCCGGGACAAACTCCAAGTTCCCGACTTGTCTTCCGATATATAGTATATGTAGTGCATGTTAGTGTAAGTGGTGGAGATATAACATGACACGTTCCTTAGGGAACTGCTCCCGCATTTGCCTGGTGTTGATCGGAGAAACCACGGAAAACTACTGATCAGAGAAGCCTGCCGCTAGAATATTTCTCTCATCCAGCTAGTGTCGAAAATTCTGCGTCCGACGAGACTGGCGCTTTAGCACGTTGAGCCGTTGGCGAATGATATCGTTAATTACGTTGGCGAATGATGTCGTTAATTTACTTTACGTTACTTTGCGTTGTAGTGTAAAACCAAACTTCTGCGGCACCAAATATTCTACTGAACAAAACCACACAATATGGTTTTCCAAAACGTAGCATGTGCATTTCTCATGCAACAGCACATAAAATTCTCTCGTATAACATTGCTCTTAATTAAATATTTTAACACACAATGTCTTCATAAATGCTGCAATAATATTTTATAGTATTACAGTATAACAATTCTTTGTGTAGCAACAATTTAAAAAATACTGTTGCAGAAGACAATTCCCAACTAATAACACACGTTTAATGGCATGTGTCCTCTTACTTTGAGCCTTAATGTCGCATAACTTCGTCTGTGTAGTAAGAACTAACGAATTGAGTATGAGAATTCAGTCAGTACGCTTAATGTTAGAATGAGCGTAAAACCCAGTAAAATATTTGCATTTTCAGTGAAAATAAAAATTATTTTATAATTTTTGGACGTTTTCTTGAGTTCCTACGTATCAAGTAAACCCACACACATCTCTCAGATAGCCGCAAACTGCACAGATTTCTTTCAATTTCTTGGTGTATTACAAAATTAATAAAATACATAAAACATATAATTTCATTTTTTGGTCGAAACCGAAACTGTTTCATTGTTTATTGATTTCTCTGGTTTCCTGCGTGTCTAATGAAAATATCCATGGCCGAAGGCTGCATATTTTTGTTTAAATTTCCGCGCGCTTTGGAAATTAATGAAATAGATTATTGCATATTGTACATAAAAACTTCAGATATTATCTGATGGAGTTCCTCAAAATATTTAATTTTTTTCTTGAAAGAGATCTCAAAATAACGACCAAAAAACCTCAAATATTATCTTTAAAGCAGTTGCAATTTTTTTCTAGAAAATATTCACGCGAAAAGATGTTATTTCTTCTATGTTATAACAAAAGTCTAAATTTGAATTTTCCTTTTGTGATCAGAAAGATAAAAAAAAATTAAAAACTCTTGATTGTATTTTTCTGAAACCTCACAACTATAAATAAGATAAATGACAATAAATGTTACAAACTAGTATACGTAGAGGAGTCAATAACGATATCTTTTGTCAATGTGTATTGCGAAGTTTCGTAAAACGGAGTTAGTAACATGTGTCATTTGCCTATGTTAGGCAACTTCTTGTACACACATGTTCGGCGGGGTACGTTCCGACTTGAAGGAGATTTCTTGAACCTGCCGAGCATCTGTACGTACGGGTTACTTCATAGTCTTTCCTCTGTTGTATGAAATACCCCATTACAAATTGTACCAAATATATCTTCTTCGGTCACCTCACATGCAATTAGTCTACTATTGTGGTTGATCCCTCTTTATCCTTGAAATTTTATCATTGATATACTAATATCAATATTCTATGATCGATCAAATAACATTGTCATATTAAAATTTATACTATTATTAAGATATTAGAACTAACTTTGCTAAAATTATGCTAACACATTAATTGGGAGAAGATAAAGAGATATTTATATTTTTTCTGGAAATGTAAACAAGGAACCTTTCTTGAATAAGTCTTAAGCGATGCAGAGGAAACCCAGACAAAACCCGAACTCAACATGGTGATTTAATCTTCTTCGTTTGCCTTTTCTGGTTACTGTGGGGTCGGAGCTAATGTGTGGGCTCATTTTTATTAATTTTTACACACTCCATTTTCTTACAGATTTGGCAATGTTTTTATGGCCGGATGCCCTTCCTGACGCCAACCAAAAGAGACACACAAGCACATTACACTTAGACAACATACACAATCACGAAACACAACCATGCCCGAGGCTGGATTCGAACCTACGATCCTTCTGTCCAAGACCGCCACGGCACTTCTGCCTTAGCGATCTCGGCCATCGGATCGGCAACATGGTGGCTTATTGGCAAGCATTATATATGCAAAGCATTCAAATGATGAAAAAAAGTAACAGACATAAAACACTTTTACTTCAGTAATAACACTTTTTTTCATTTAGTCTTATAATTTTAAATAATGAATAGCATAAACAATATTGTGTAGAGACATCTAAAAACTTAAAGATTCAATGAATTTGAGTAGAAGAAGAATTGAAAGTAATAGAAAAACTGGTCATTCGGCATTCATTGGTGTTACGAGCCTGCCGACGGGCTAAAAAGTAAATTGAAAACGTTCTGAAACGCTTACATTAATAGGTTAAAAAGGATTAAGATAAGATTTTCTCCTTTCTAAAAGATTAAGGGAATCGTTTTCTACCTTTTTGATTGCATTCAATGTAGCCGTTGTAATATTTTATTATCACCTCAATTTTTTCGTCTTCTGTCAAATACTTTTTCTTCCAGTACTCTTTACGCACGAAAAACCTTAAATTAAATTTTCTCAAGGATGTAATGTAATTAACTGCAGAGATTTTAAAGTGAATAGGATGCCACCGCCGATTAAAGAGTCGTTCCAAACTCAGTGAACAATATCTGTGCCTGGAGAGTCCTGTGACTTGCTTGCCTCTGCTTATAGCCTTTTATATCTACTAGAAAAAGAAGACGACCTGCAAAAATCCTGCATTCTATGGACAGAATAATGCATGAGGAATTCTGTATGAAAATAAATACGTTCAAAACATAAATTTTAGTATGTAATAGAAACAAAGAAAACGGTACAGTAATAATGTTAAGGAATGAAATAGTAAGAGAAGTGAATGAGTTTAATTACTGGGATGCAAGATCACATGAGACGGAAAATGGGACGGAAAATGCTGTACGGACATAACGAGTAGGATAGCCCAGGCTACGATGGCGTTTAATAAGAAGAACTTATTCACATCAAAGAACTTGAGCCTTGACGTGAGAAAACGCCTACTGAAGGCATATGTGTTGAGCAATGCAACCTATGACAGTGAAGCTATGGACAATGGGCGTGAGAAATAAGAGAAGGCTATCAGCATTTGAAACTTGGTGCTAAAGAAAAATGTAAAAGATTAGCTGGAGGGAGAAGATGACAAATGAGCAGACATTCGACAGAATAGGAGAGAAATATTGCTTCCTGAGATGGATAAAACAAAGAAGAGCACGTCTGATAGGTCCCGCAATCCGAAATGAAGGTATGTTTAAATTATTTTTTTAGCATTCTACGTAAAGTATACGTACGTATAGGATAGGGAAAGATATGAAAATCTGCGCGAAAGAACGACGGATTTTCTCCAAAAAACTCTTATTACAGGTAACGAAATAATGGTAACGAAAAAGTGGCTAAATCCAGTTGCCAAAATCCCTGTTTTGTGGGTCCTTGATATCGAAAAACCAATTGAAAGCAAACCAAACGACGCTAGCCGATGAAAGAGGAATGAAAGGATGGCACACACATATAGATATAAACAAATACTCCCGTGTCCGAGTCGGGACTCGAACTCGCGACCTTGCTGCCCCGAGATCGCCACCACACTACTGGTTTAGCTATTTCAGCCACGAGGCCGACAATAAAATAATTTATTTATTTATCTATTTGATTGTTTATTTATTTATTATTTTTTATTTGAATGTGTAAGTCTCGTAAGTCCCCTTTGGTTTAGCAAAATCCCGTAGACGACGCTGTATTCTGCCGGAGATTATTTCCACTTTTACAATGCATTTGGCTTCTTTGCTATCGCAGGACCAGTGTCCATGTGATAGAACGATATATTGCGTTTTCTAACTTGCTGTTTCTTATGCATGCAGAAAATCTTAGAGTTGGAACAAATATATTTACTTCAATTCCGAGTTTCTGTCTTAAAAAGCTTGAATTGTAACAAGATCGCACGAGTCTCATTTAATAAATTTTCCCATTTTATATCTTATCTTCCTCACGAAAGAAATAAACCCTTTTATTTCGTTTTGGAGATACACATCGGTCAGTGATCGCTCTCGTTTGAGACACTAACGGTTCATAATCTGCGCGAGCCTTGAGATTTTTTTCTCAAACATTGATTATAGTGGGTTATTTTTCATTGACCTGAATAGCCGTGATGGGGGATCGCCTTTGAAGTTCAACCGCTCGTCGTTAGAGTTGCGACATCGTCAGCAAAAGATTGGTGTTGCCAACATCGATGTTAATTATCGTCCAAAATCCATCGATTTTTCATAGGTGATTTAATCACAAATTCGAGCGCAACAAAATTTATAGGTCAACGGCCATGTATATTCATTTATAATTAAAACTTAACTGAAATCAAAGTTAATAAAACGCCTCTTCATGTGCAAAATACAGAAAAGGCGAATAAAATTTCAGAGAATCAGGAACACCTCGGAAGAGGGATTGTCTCCTCGACGAAGAGAGTAGAAACTGCGTGTGTGTGGTTCAAACACATACGCAGGCTGGGATACCATCAGTTATTATTTCGTATTTGAATTTTTACAAAATTGTACTTATGGGAACATTTTATACAAGAAAAAAACATCGAAAACATAAACATTGAGTACAAAACATCAATATTCAAAAAATATCGACTTCAATACACCGATCTTTTGACAACATCGGCTTCAACATCGCATCTCTACTCCGCATGGTTCTTGTGTCTCAGAGGTTTGTGGAACTTTGAGTCTGTGTATGCATTATACGAAAGCAGTGCTTTCTAATTCCGGGAAAAACATCGACGTTGTTTTGTGAAATACTGAGACCATCAATAACCTCTCAAACTCATAACCGGCTACATGTATCTGAGACAGGCCTACGAAGAACCACGGCATTACAATAACCAGAGAACTGGCTGAGAGGGATCTTCGGATCCCTCTGGCAGTCGAAAAAAGAATGAGTCTCAAATCGTCACCGAAAAAGAAAACTTGAAGAATGGCGAAGCAAAATACTCCGGGAACTCGTGGAGGGCGGGAAGTATACGATAAGCACAGACGAATGGGGGATGAAAAGCCGAAATATTAACCACGATTTAATTACAAATTACATTTTAATAGTATATTACAGTGCTCTCTCTGGATTCTGGAACTTCTAATTCTAAATTCTTTCATCGGTGCGCGATCATTATCAGCGGCCGATCACTCACTGAAATTTCGAAAATTGCGAAATTTTATAACATTTTTGAGCCCACTCACTGCGTCGTTAAATATATAAATGTTTGTCTCTTTGATATTCGCTTTTCAAAATTAGGTCTTAAAATAATGTTATACACATATTTAAAAAATGTGAGTAGTTTTCATGTAACGTTTTGTAACGTCAAGACAATTTTGATAAAATACATCAAGAAAAGATTTTGAAAAAGCCTCCTATATTTTCTTTAAAGGTTTTGCTCGAATAGAACAATTGTACGCTTGTAAAAATTACACTAGTTTGATTTTCTATAAAACGTCCTATTTTTAGAAAATTAGTAGACACGTTTTTGTGTAATTTTGATCCACATGGTGAAGAAGCTTAATTATGTTTCTAACCTGTCCTACCTTTAAGAGTGAAGCTAATGCTTCTTTTTTAATCCAAACTATTCGTGACTGTCATATCTTCAATCTAACATTTGTACACTGATTTTCAGGTATTAGTCATTTTTCTTGATTTTCAGTTAAATCCGTTGATTTTTTCAGTATTGGTAAAAGTGATGGTGCAAGAGAAGTTGCAATAATATAACTTAACGTAACTGTTACTTTTAACACGAGGAAGTATGTGCTGTTGTGGCACCACTAGTTTATCTCAATGAAAGAGGGGAGCCAATGTAATTGAGAAGCGCGTATGAACTGCACGGAGAGCGGAGAGCAACTGAGGTCCTGTGTGCAGCTGTTCTTCTTTCTCGTGTGCGCACGAGGCCAGGGCTCCGCCACAGAGCGACAGCCGCTTTGCGCCAACGCCAAGTTACATGCGTCATGCGCGGGCGGGCGTTGCGCTTACTCACATGTCACGTCTCGTGTGCAGTTTGCTCTTCACTTGTTTCATTCAATGCGCTCTACCCTGCTTGAGCAGGGCTGGCCAACATTGTTAACGTACTGCGTTCAGGTGCATACTTGGGTTTTTATAACCTGGCACTAGACGTAAATCTGTTGTTACGGTGTCACCCAATCGAGAACGTGAACGTTATTACGATAACGTCACTGTGGTGACATTTCAGCTCTGGGTTGGACGAAACTGTCAACAGCTGATTTACGTCAAACGTCAGGTTAAAAAAAGAAGTATATTTTCTATACTATACGTACGTAAGTATAGATGATATAACGAAATAATGTATAGTATGAAATGCCTGGTAACGAAAAAGTGGATAAATCCAGTTGCTAAATTAAGGAGGAAAATCTCCTAACACATGGTGCAGCCAAAATCCCCATTTTGTTGGATCCTTGATACCGAAAAACCAATTGAAAGCAAAACGTCTGTCCGTCTGTATATGAACAACGCTGGCGACTAAACCGTTCAGCCGATTTTCTCCAAAATTGATTCTATCTGATCGATCTCGCGGCCCCATGAATATAAAACCGATATTTTAATTTTGGAGGGTACTTTATATGAAGCCCGTGGGAGATTTCCAACATTCTAAAAAATAGCACAAACAATTTTGACTAAATTTTGTTGTGAGATACTCTGAAGATCATTTAATAGAATGGCGTAGGTCTCATGTTGGTTGAAAACTCTAATTTTTCGAAAATTGAAAAAAATTCAAATTTTTTTCGGCATATTCCTACCACTACAATTATGAAGATACAATGTGTTCATAAAAAATATGTCTTCAAATAAGATTATGTTCAATTTTTCAAAAACATAAGTACTTTTTTCGAAAAATTGTGTCAAACATAGACATTTTTTTATTTTCTTTAAACCATTTTTTCTTAAAAACTGCACAACGTTCTTTGATTAAATTGGGACCTGAGATAGCATAAAGGAAACTTAAGAGAATGGTGCAGGTTTCATGTTCGTTGAAATGCCAAGTTTTGCAAAAATTAAAAAAAAACTGGTGTCTCTACAACTACAATTGTGAAGATACGATTGTTTTTCTTAATGAAATATGCTCATCAAATCCAGATCTTCAAATAAGGTAATGATGATTTTTTTGAAAATATGAGTAGTTTTTCTATAATTTCCTGACAAACATAATTGCTTGCTCAGAATTGACTGCGCTTGGTTTTTGTCGTTTTCTTCCCACTACAATTTTAAAAATACAATACATTTTTTCCCAAAAGAATGTATTTATCAAAACTACATCTTCAAATAAGGTTATACTTAATTTTTTCAAAATACGAGCAGTTTTTTTCTATAATTTTATGACAAACGTACTAGCCTGCTGTAAATTTACTGCGCTTCGGACAGCTGGATGCGTTGTAAAATAGAATTTGAAATTTTGTATAGTTCTTTGTTCGTTTTTACAATCGACCTTTTGTTATGCCATTACACGTTAATCTTTAAAGAATTATTTCTTTTCAAATATTGGGAATAATTATTGCTATCTCATTAAGGGAGTATCGACAATACAGGAACGCAACAATTGAATTCCTTTCCGCTGTCGTGAATTTCTGTGAATTACATGTCATTGTTGTGACTTGATAGACGTGTATGGTATCAGACTTCTTTTTCCAATGCAAGTTTACAGAACTTTTGTATTATATTTTTATGCAGTTGTGGAATTCACATATTTTTGACAACACTGCGATGGAAACAGTGAGTTGTTTGCACTGTGTAAGATATATAGGTGTGTTTACTCCCTGTCTTAAACTGAAATGAGAGTAATTCTCACTTATGTGAGAGTAGTTCTCACAGTTCTCGCAAATAAGTGCTGCGATCTTTGGGTCTCATTTGGGAAGGTCGTGATCGGTCGTGTAATGTGTAACAGCTACAGTTTAAGATGTTGTCTTAAGATGTATATCTTACACCCCAACCCAGACCGATCTTGCGCACCGTACGGACAAGTGAGGAGTAGTCTCAAACTGGCTTCAGAAAATTTGCCCCAAAGGCGGCCAGTTAACACACATATATATTGCACCGTGGTTGATCGCTTCTTGGATGAATTGGACGTTTTCAAATAATATCTAAGATGCTGTAGAGAAGAAAGTGCAATATTTCAATTCTACGTAGCTGTTTCCATACGGGAAAGTATGTGCTGTTGTAGCACAACTAGTTTTTCTTACAAGATCAATGGTTTGGGTTGAATTCACTTGGGGGAGAAAAAGGGATATTATAATAACCATTTTTATTTCCAGCAATTACCAGCAATTATCTACATTATTTGCAAAAATTAAAGAATATTAACCAGTCACACGTTTCTGCATATGGCTATTTCCAAACATATGACCGGTGAATTACATGCTAGAAAACTGAACAATTACTACTCACCAGCATAAGAAATGAATAATTTAAAACGCCCTTCGTGTGTGTTAATTTTCATGGTCCTGTTTCATTCCATTTGTCTCAAGACATTGTATAAACCAATGATTCATATTCATAATCAGTTTTCGTTGGTAGCTTCTGTATTACTATTTTACTAAATAAATAGAAAGTGCAATGTTATTGACTATAATTACATGTATTGTCTTCAGTCAAAATTCCGTTTCTTTCTCAAACTAGCGTCATCTCCGCATCCCCCCCCCCAATGCTATTCACGCCCTGGCGTGGCTTAAGTTTCCTTTATACAGAGAAAGGATTTGTTCAGTCAACTGCCTCCAATGGTCATTCGCCCCTCTCTGTACAATAATTACCCAGCAAGGGGGGGGGGGGTCGATGCTGCGTAGGTGGACACGCTCTCTGGTGAAGAGTTGTAGATGATCACCCGGACCCTGAGTGTCACGTTAGCATCACACCGTTAGTATCAAGGTGGAGGCAGTGCGTTGGCGATACTAAGCTCCTGGTTGTCGGGCCAACCTGCTCTCTCAGTCTGAATCAGTGAAAAACTACTGATCTGATTGACAGTGACTATTCACTGATAGTGTCAGTTATAACCCTGCCACTGACAATCAGTGAATTGAATTGAACAAATCTGTGAAAATCGGGTCCACTTTTTGAATCAGTGAAACTTCACTGTTTGAATCAGCAAAACAGTCACAACAGCAGCACGTGATCAACTGAACAATCAGTGAGGGATGTGGCGCGGCACTGACGACCAGTGAAACGCTGGCGGTCATTATGAAAAGGTTCGCATATTCGCTGATTGTCAGCGAAACTACACACTTCGGCTGAAGATATCAGTGACTTCGGCTCTCACTGATTGAATTAGTGACGATTTCACTGATTCAGATTCATAGAGTGGCAAACCCATCAGTTGGACCCCAGGCGCGTCAACCTTTGGACAGGATCAAGTAAAGGAGATTGTTCGGAATGCCCTGGAATCCACATACAGAAGTCCGACGGGACTCGGAGAC
Source organism: Acheta domesticus (assembly GCA_031308135.1). Classification (NCBI taxonomy): domain Eukaryota; kingdom Metazoa; phylum Arthropoda; class Insecta; order Orthoptera; family Gryllidae; genus Acheta; species Acheta domesticus. Next base: position 4,162,107 of record JAHLJT010009419.1, on the reverse strand, counting down.
TTACCGTGAGGTTCCCTTACCGTCAGATAGTGACGTGGGCGATACCCACGTCGCTAGCTTAAATGTAGGAACAGTGGAGAGACGGGATGGGGGCCCAGAGCCACCCGAACCTTAGTTCGGGAGGCCCCCAGTTGGGCTCTTGGCTTCGTCGTGGCAGTGGCCCGGTACTCTGAGCGTAGAGGAGGGACTCGTTCCCGGCGCATGTGAGTGGCGCATTGTTTTGACTCCGGTACTAGCCTGGAAAGCTTGTAGCTCTGAGCTAGCAGGGCGGCCCATACCCAGGCATTGTATCGGGAGGCTGCCGTGAGGGTTGACTGCGTTCCGGCGGAATCCGGATATTAGCCTGAGGATGTACTTGTACGCCCGAGCGGGGTGCGCATTAAGGGCTAGTGCCCAGATGCCCACCCTAAGGTTCCGGCTACCAAGTAAGGTACAAGTGCAAGGTGTGCCTATTACATGCACGATAGACATAACGATGTACAATAATTAAATATTATATTGAATATAATATTTCAAAAAAAACGGATCATATTTCGAAAAAAATGATTTTAAATAATTTAAACATGTAATATTTTCAAAATGAATTACTTTAAGAGAGACATTTTTAACTCGAATTTTAATGACGTTGTACTGTTTCGTAAAAATTAAGCTTGGGTGCAACATAATTTAAAATTACGCGAGGACGACAAATAGTTTGAAAATAATGTGTGCCATATGATTTAAAGATGTAAGATTTATTTAAGAACGAAATCTCTAGTTTCCAAATTCAAGATGTAGTATGAGTTCGAAAAAATGTAATCTTAAGAATATTATAACATAATGCAAAAAATCATAATATATATTACGAGAAAACCATTTTACTGTACTTGCTAAAACTACGAATATTTTCAAAAACTTGTAAAAGATCTAATTTAAAGATATAATTTTGAAGTAAAGATTAGAGAAACACACTTGGTCATCGATATCATAGTTTTACAATTTTATCATTTTGTTATTTTCTAAAATACACAGAAATTCATAGACCTGTGCCATTTTTATAAGTGATTTTTGCTCATCGAGACAAAAATTAGTTAAAAAATTTCAAACCATTTTTTAAGAATATTTGCAAATGTTGAGGCTTCTTGTAAAGTACCCGCCAAAATCATAATATCGACTTCTAATGCAAGAGATCGATCAGGCAGATAGGAAAATATCAATTTTGGTAAAAATTCTGCCTACGGTTTAACGGCTAACATTGTCTACACACAGACGGACGTTTTGTCGTCAACAAATTTGATTGTATAATAGACTCAGAAAACTGAATTCTGACTACACAACTTATTAGATGACGTACTTTACTACGTGTCACGGGGTTTTTGATGCATTTCAGTACTTAATATTGATTAAGTAGTAAACGGGAAAATAAGAGGGGAATACAGTTGATGAAGGAAACAATTCCTTCAAAAGACGTCTTTCAAGAATTTTTTATGAGAGATTTTTTTTGATAGAAAAAGATTGAATCACTGAGTCATTACCCCGTTCCATTGGGAATTTTCCATCCCTCTTGATTTTGTGTAATAGCGTCGCTGCTCGAACATGATGAAGGGACAGCGGGCTGCTGTGGAACCGAAGCTGATACTGAAACGAGTCGATGTGCCGGAAGGACCGGACATTGTGCGGATTTAAACAGTGGACACAATGGAAAAAGGATGTATTGCATTTTTATGGCAAACATTTGTAAAACTGCGTGAACCTACAAGCCTGATTGCAATAGTTTCCGTTACTATTGAAACAGAGTTATCATTATCTAACTCACATGTGGTGTGCAATAAATATTCATGACGTTTTTCATCATAAATATCTAAATAAACCGGATCTATGTAGCGTGGCAGTCGAATCAAAGCGGTTTGGTGCTTTTGTACGTTTGCAAATAATTTGATACGGTAATTTGGTGAACGTACAGGAAGGCGAGTTTATTTTGTTATGCATCTTTTGTTTTGAAATTTATCTGAATGGCGAAAAAGAAAATTTCTTTCTGCTTTTTATTAATTTGCACACTAAAAAATGTGTGTTTTTTTTAATTTGAGATTTTTATACCGAACTGACTGCATTAATCTCGAAAAGTTACATTCTACAAATGTTCCCGAAATGATTTATCAATTAAAGTGCGCTAAAGTCAAAAAGTCAATATTTACATTGGTGGCGATTTGTTCACATTATAATATTTACGAGTACATGTATATAAAATAATGTCAAGTATAGTTTTTCGAGAACTCAAACGTTTACTGTGAAAACTAGATCAAAATTGTGCAGTTTCAGAAAGACTCAAACGCCATTTTCTCAAAAATTGTTTCAAATTTTTTCTTCAAACTTTGCGAATGGATAGTTCTCGGAGCACACTACATAATAATATAACAAATACTATTAATTACAATATTTCTGATAGGACAGCGGAGCGAATACGGCTCCTTAAAATTTTAAAAAGCACGTCTGTAAAATAATTGAGCAGTAACATTCATCAGCTTCATTCCGGCACAAATTGAAGACAACAATCAAACAGCCACAGCGATTCCGAGAAATCGTAATCGCTGTCACATAAAATTACAAAATCAAATCAAATCAATAATGCGTTTAAAACAAATTCACCAGGTTCAAAATTCACCAAATTCAAAATCTCAATTAAAACATTCGCTAAATTTATAAAACTCGAACGTTTTCATTTTAATCATTAAAGCTCAATTTCCAATGACACTCGCTCATTGGCTGCGAGTTTTCTCTCCGTGCGTCATCCGACGCATCCGGAGTTCAGTCTTGTGTGAGCCTCCTGGCAGTAAGCCTCGTGAATGCAAACGTAGAACGTTGTTTTCGACATGTGCTACATGTTCAGTTTAAAGTGCAGTCTGGTCTGAGCCTCGAGGCAGCAAGCCTCGTGAACGTTGTTTTCGACATGTGCTACATGTTCAGTTTAAGGTCTAGTCTGTGAAATGCTCGCAGAACGTTGTTTTGACACGTGCTACGTATTCAGTTCAAAGTGCAGCGTTTAGCAACAGTAAGCTGCAATCTCTTCATACAAGCCTCTCCCTTGTGTTGCCTAACGCGAGGGGAATCCATCAACGCTGCCTGAAATGCTGCCTGTGCCACGTGTTATGTGATGGTGTTTCTGGCGAGCGTCAGACTATGACAGCTTCTTCATGGCGAGCCCTTCTGCCTCGTGTCCCCTGACGCGAGCAGAAGAAAATGTCCGCATGTGTAATTGTGCAAATGTTGATCAAACAATGTATCTCTTACTTGCCTATTATGCTTGAATTTAATATATTTGTTTTATGTCACTCACAAATTTACTTTCCTTACAGTACAATAGCAGTAATCACAGACAACAGATGCAATCTGTCCAAAGCTGGTCCTTCGAATCCCTCTAAATAAGTTGAACTATTGAAGGTGTTGGGGGAAGGAGAACAGGATATTCCCGGAATACAAAAAAAAGGGTCCGCTGCTCTCTCTCTCACAACCTCATTCCCCCACAATAGTGCTAATTACACTTTAATATGACGTAAAATTCAATTGGGGTATTTTTTGTTTTTGCAAACATTTTATAACTGTACTTTGTTTGAAAGATTTATCACACCATTAATATGCACATTACAAGCAATTTGTAAACACGATTGTATTTGTGAGTTAATGTGCTTCAAATGACTTCAAATGAAGTTATTCGAAAATTCAAGAGTGTTCTTTGAAAAATGGCTTCAAATTTTTGCATTTTGTAGCACTTAAACGCGGTTTTTTAAAACGACTTCAAATTTTTGAAAGAAAATTGCCATTTACGACGAGGTTTTATTGTTCTTTAATGTTCTAAAATTACTATTTCCGTTCTACCGTTAGGAAAACGAAAAATTAGAAAATGTTCTTTGAACGGCGATAGATGTAAGCTGACACGACACGAGTACGTGGCAATTCCGAATAGCTATCGCAGACCCAAGGAAATAGAAAACTAGCCTGGAAAAGTCTGTTCCATTCTGTGGCACCACTAGTTATTTCTGTTCTATTATTAATCAATTACCTTCACCCCTCGGTAATTCGTTTTCTTTTTCAGTTGGTACTTCTGACCTGCCGTTATTCCATCTGTTTCTCACCAATTCCCTTTAAATTGCACTAAAAACGCGCGCACGTGCGGGGCCTCGCCGATCGAAGCGACCGCCCGTGCGAGCGGGCAGGGCCTGCAGGGAGCGGCGGGGACCACGCGGCGATCGGGCGCTCCGGTTAATAACGCGCCCCTGCAGACGGGGACAGTGGGGAGAACACCTCCCAAACGACGCGCCACACTCAGCCTTCTAGGAAGTTTTTTCCACCTCGAACGTTAAGCACTGTCGATCTTCTGCGCTTGCGCAGATGCACTCAAGTGGTGTGAAACTTTAACTTCCCATAAGCAGATCGATAGTGCTTACCGTTCGAGGTGGCAAAAACAGCGTTCGAGATGGCAGTGATGAGACACAGACAACAAAATATTGATGTTGAAAATTGAAACATCGATGTTAAAAATACGTCGATGAAAATACATCGATCTTTTGGAACTTCGATGTATAAATTTATGTTTAATAATTAGAACATTAAAATCGTACCAAACAAAATTTAATTTGACAATGGTAGTGCATCTTTTTTTATAATTAACATGTAACTGATGAAGTCGAAAAACTCCTCTCTGTGTGCGAAATGCGAGGAAACATGAAGGAAATATTAAGGCATCACGATTATCTCGGGCGACGAATAACAATCTCTTAAATGAAGGTGGTATTAATCGCATTCGTGTATTTCAAAAACAGTGACACTATCAGTTTTTATTTCATATTTTCCTTTTTACAAAATTGTGATTATGGAAATGTTTCATTCACGAACAAAGCATCGTAAACGTAAATGCATAGAGTATGAAACATTGTTGTTCAAAAACGTCAATATTTTGAAAAATCGACATCGATATCGCATCCCTTACTCAAGCCAGGTTAGCCCAAATCGGGTACCTCGCTTTATCGTTCAAAAACGTCTATGTTTTGAAAAATCGACATCGATATCGCATCCCTTACTCACGCCAGGTTAGCCCAAATCGGGTACCTCGCATGATCGTTCAAAAACGTCGATGTTTTGAAAAATCGACATCGATATCGCATTCCTTACTCAAGCCAGGTTAGCCAAAATCGGGTACCTCGCATGATCGTTCAAAAACGTCGATGTTTTGAAAAATCGACATCGATATCGCATCCCTTACTCACGCCAGGTTGGCCCAAATCGGGTACCTCGCATGATCGTTCAAAAACGTCGATGTTTTGAAAAATCGACATCGATATCGCATCCCTTACTCAAGCCAGGTTGGCCCAAATCGGGTACCTCGCATGATCGTTCAAAAACGTCGATGTTTTGAAAAATCGACATCGATATCGCATCCCTTACTCAAGCCAGGTTGGCCCAAATCGGGTACCTCGCATGATCGTTCAAAAACGTCGATGTTTTGAAAAATCGACATCGATATCGCATCCCTTACTCAAGCCAGGTTGGCCCAAATCGGGTACCTCGCATGATCGTTCAAAAACGTCGATGTTTTGAAAAATCGACATCTATATAGCATCCCTTACTCACGCCAGGTTAGCCCAAATCGGGTACCTCGCATGATCGTTCAAAAACGTCGATGTTTTGAAAAATCGACATCGATATCGCATTCCTAACTCAAGCCAGGTTAGCCCAAATCGGGTACCTCGCATGATCGTTCAAAAACGTCGATGTTTTGAAAAATCGACATCCATATCGCATTCCTTACTCAGGCCAGGTTAGCCCAAATCGAGTACCTCGCATGACGGCATGATGGCCCAGCGCTTACTTGCGTGTCATCGCTGCGTGTTCACGCGGACCGATGGAGGGGGGGTGCTTGGGCACTAACGATTCTAGTCTAATTTCATTGATTGTTAGTGATTCCGAGTGTGCCAATTCCTGAGGTCATTAGTCCCGTAAGAGTAGTGCATGTGTTTTCATCTGGAGTTGGCAGTGATTTTTTCCTCGCAGGATGGTAAGATTCTGCGCCGACCTACCATCGACTATTGGAGTATTCTCCAACCAGGTACCTCCCACCAACAGGACACTGCTCGAACCGGGACAAGCTCTATGCCCCCGACCGGTCTTCCGGCATGTGTGGAAGTGTAGTGTGTGTTATTGTAAGGTTGTGGCGGCAAAGGTGTGAGGGTAGGGTATAAAGAAGACAACGGAAAGATCGCACGCGGTCTGTGGACCGTTTTTTAGAGTACTGCTCCGGCATTCGCCTGGTGTTGATCGGAGAAACAACGGATGACTACCGGCCAGAACAGCCGGCCGCTAGAATTCTCCTCCAAACAGCGACTGAATTCAGCCTAGCTGACCAGCTAGTGTCGTACCCTAACTGTACCCTAACAGATGGGCCACGGACCGCGCGCGATCTTTCCTTCCTCTTCCTTGTCCTATCCTCTCCTCTTACACACACACACACTAACGTACACTACACTACTACACATGCTGGGAGACCGGTCGGGAGCTTACAGCTTGTCTCGGCTGGGGCGGTGCCCCGCTGGTGGGAGATACCTGGTTGAGGGAAAACCCCGCTAGTCGACGGTAGATCGGCGCCAGATCTCGCCAGCCAGCGGGGAAAAAGATCATCGCCACCTCCCGACGAAAACACGCACTACACTTACAGGACTAATGACCTGAGTAGTTGACGCGCCCGGAAACACGAATCAATCAATCAATTGATGATTTCTCCGATCAATACCATGCGAACGCCAGAGCAGTACCCTAACAAAGGGGCGCGCGCGATCTTTCCTTCTTATTCCTTTCCCTATCCTCACCTCCTACTTCTACACATTTCTGCTGACCCACCCGTCGGCTTGCGGGGTTTCCCACCCATCTCACCCATCACCCACTCACCCATCAGCGGGGCACTACTCCAGTCGCGGCAAGCTCTAAACCCCCGACTATTCTCCTAGCATGTAGTATAGTAGTGCATGATAGTATAAATGTGTGTAAGTAAGGGGGTGAAGATAGGTGAAGGAAGAGGAAGAGAAGGTCGCGCGTGGTCCGTATTCACCTAGTGTTAATCGGAGTAAGCAGAGAAAACTACCAATCAGAGCAGCCGGCCGCTAGGATTCTCCTGAAGATAGTGGCTGAACTCGACCTAGCTATCTATCGAAAATCCTGCTACCGCCGAAAATCGAACCCTAAGGCCTCCCGGTGAAACACACTTCAGAGCACATCAATCCATGTCCTGAGACGTCTAAGCCGGTGCGTCGACTAGGAAAAGCACGAGAAGTCAATCGTAACAAATTGGCGCTTTTTGACAAACATTACCATAGCCAATTGAGACACAAATTTTGAACTATAATCGTCTTGAACTTTCGCCGCACTTCCATGCATATTATATTTATCAACGACTGTTTGTCAAAAAAAATTCGCAAGCGGCTTTGTTGAAACGTTTCGGCCCAGTGTCCCACACGGAAAGCTCTTGGGCGTTTGAACGGTGGGGCGGACTGGGAGAGGGGGGTCGAACGTGGGTGACAGGTGAACTGTGAGGCGAAAAAATGCCCTTCTCCTCCCCTGCGGCCATTTCCGGAGAGAGTGATGAGAGACGGACCGAATATTCAGTCGCGTGCTTGACTTCTCACGAATTTTCACAGCACGTTGGATTGAAACGTCCTATTTTCAATTCTTTTTTTTTCAAAATTACCTTCACGAATGAATCACACTTTATTGAATATTATCCCGTGGGCCGGTAGAGATGGCTCAGTGCACTATGTGATGTCACGGCAGTCGCTCTCACCGGGAGGTCCTAGGTTCGATTCCCGACGGTGGCAGGATTTTCGACAGTAGCTTGAGAGCCAGGTTGAATTCAGTCGCTCTCTAGAGGAGAATATTAGACGCCGGCAGCTCTAATCCAATCAATACCAGACGAATGCCGGAGCAATACCCTAACAAATGGGTCATGGATAGCGTGCGATCTTTCCCTTCTCTTCCTTTTTCTATACTCATCCTTTACTTTCACACACACACACACACACACTCACTTTCATGCACTATACTACTACACATGCCGGGAGACCGGTCGGGAGATTAGAGCTTGTCTCGGCTGGGGCGCTACCCCGCTGATGGGAGATCCTGGTTGAGGAAAACCCCATTACCCGACGGTAGGTCACCGCCAGACCTCACCATCGAGCTGGGGAGATTACAGCCACCTACCGCGATAAAACATGCTCTACACTTACGCAATTAATGACCTTAGCAGTTGACGCGCTCGGAATCAATAAAAAAAATCGTGAAGTACAAGAGACATTTTTTAAAGCTGAAGCTAATTAGTTTTTTAGTTGGTATTGCTTTTAAAGTGCAGAGGTCTTCAATGTTTTAATTTATAAATAATTTTACGTAGTTTTTTCTTTCTTTCAGGACACTAATATTAATATTCTTTTTAAGTTAAAGAAAAACATTGTTAAAATAGTGACATTTTTGGGGCGGTGAATTCTCATTAACAGTCGCACACCAATAGAAGGAAGGGGTCAATGACTCTCCCCAACACAGATTTTTGCAACATCTTTGTTTAGGTAAGAAGCTACTGTCACCTGTTCATCTTTTAGGATGAATATTTTTTTTTAAATTTGAACACTTGTGATAGGGTTCTCGTATAAACAGGCCAGCGCGTAATCGCGTTTTTTAGGCCTTATCTATTTTTGCCATCATCTCGTTTTAGCAACAGAGTGAACTGTGAGCTAGTTCTTGAAAAACTAGTGGTGCGACAACAGCACTTACTTTCCCGTATTAGAGGAAACAGCTAAGTAGTACTGTAATATTGCACTTTATGCGCAACTAACGTCTTCGCTTGGAACTCACTATTTCTATTGCAGTGTTGTCAGAACTATGTGAATTCTACAACTTCACAAAAATAGAATGCAAAAGTTTTGTAACCCTGTATTGGAAAAAGAAGCCTGATACCCTGGAAATATAGAAATGCCTTCCATTGGGCCATGATTAGGGAAGAGTATTTTAAAACCATGCAACAAATTCTCTACTCACTACAAATGGTACAGCATTTGGTGCAAAACTAAATATTTGCCTGCAAATATCAACATAAATTAGACAATTATAACTCCTTTTCATACAGCTCCATTAGGTCGCAACAATGACACTAATTCACAGATATTCGCGAGCGCAAAGTGAATTCCATTGTTGCAGACCCTGCATTGTCGCTATTCTGAGAGCTATTAATTCTTTTTACTTATTTCAAATATTTCAAAATAAACAATTTCTAAAATATTAACGTGTAAGTCTATAACAAAGTTCGAATGTAAGAAACGAAGAAAGAAATAATATACAAAATTGCACATTCTAATTTACGACGCATCCAGCTGTCCAAAGAGCAGTAAATTTACAGCGGCCTATTACGTTTGTCACAAAATTAAAGAAAAACTACTCGTATTTTGAAAAAATTAAGCATGACCGTATTTATTTTATTTATTTATTTGTCAATATTCGGAATTGCCACATACTCTTTCTTGCCAACTACCATCTATCATCGCCAAAAGTACATTTTTTTGGTCATTTTCTTAATTTTTCGGTTTCCTATTGGTAGAACAGAAACATTAATTTTAGAATATTAAAGAACACAAAAACCTAGCCGTAAATGGCAATTTTCTTTTAAAAATTATGTGCCGTTTAAGAGAAAATGGCGTTTTAGCACTACTAAAAATGCGAAATTTGAAGCTCATTTTCACAGAAAATTTTTGAGTTTTCAAAATACTTTATTTGAAGTTATTTGAAGCACTTACACTCACAAATATAATCATCTTTACAAATTGCGGATAATTTGCATATTAAAGATGTGAGAGATCTTTCAAAAAATTTACATTTATATAATTTTTGAAAAAAACAAAAAAAACTCAAAATAAACTTCACGCTATACTAATGAGTGTAATTAGCACTATCCGTTACAAAAGTTTCAAGAAAAAAATTGCAGCCATATACGAGAAAATGACGTTTGAGCATTTCTGAAAATGCCGAAATTTGAGCTACTTTTCACAGAAAACCGTAGTGTTTTCGAGAAACTTTACTTGACATTATTTAAAGCATATATACTCGTAAATATAATAATGTAAAAAAATCGCCGATAATGTAAATATTAACGACGTGAGAGACAAGTAAACAAATTTACATTTTTGTAATTTTTGAAAAAAACCAACCGATAGACCAAAATGGCTTTTATGTCATTGATAGAGTACATTTACCACTATCCCTACCAAAAGTTTAAAGAAAAAATTTGGAGCCGTTTTTGAGAAAATTTTGTTTTTGTAATTTTTTAAAATTGCACATATTGCACGCAATATTGCACGAAAACAACCAAAATTGTGAAAAACATTTACATGACCTTTATTAAAGAACTCAATATGCAGAACAAATTTTATTTGAAGAAAAAATCTCTATCTTCAATTTTGTAGTTGGAGAAAGACGCCGAAAAAAATTCAAACTTTCACAATTTTCGAAAATTCAGAGCTGTTCGTGAAAATTGGACCTATGCCATGTTAAAAAGTGTATTTTCCTCTATTCATACAAGAACTTTTAAGAAAAAATTTGGAGCCGTTTTTGAGAAAATGTTGAAAATCCCCGGGGGGCTTCATATAAAGTACCCCCAAATTTTAAAGAATCTTTTTCAAAATCACAAAGCTTCGACAGAATCAGATCGACTGGGGAATATCAATTTTGAAGAAAATCGACCGAACGGTTTAGGCGCTAGCGTTGACCACAGACGGACAGACGGACTGACGGACAGACGGACAGACGGACAGACGGACAGACGGACAGACGGACAGACGGACAGACGGACGGACAGACGGACAGAAAATCATCTAAATGCGCCACAAATCTTGAAGAACGTTCTGTTTTGAAATTAATTGTTTGACATAAGTTTCAATGGAACCTAAAATTTAATTGAATGTCAAAAAACGTCTCATATTAAAGATTATAATGTGAACAACTTGTTTGGTTGAACCAGGGTTTAGGGTGGCGCGGTTCCTTTGGTTCCTTTAGTGAATCATTTACTCTCGTGAATCGTCCGCCACGGTTCACTTACGGTTCACTTCAGAAGTGGCGATAAATTAAAGTGAGTTATCTTCGGGTTGATTAGCTTTGATGGGTCAAAGCATAAATATACAAGAAATGAGCAATTTCATATTTTACGAAAAATTTCTTCTTCATCACGACACTTTTAAAACAACTTCACTTCACATTGAAAATTACACTTCACTACACTTGTTTTTGTTGAATTAAACTTGTTTCTAAGCTGATTTCATTGCTGTTTGAACTCAAATATTAGTACAGACATGTTTTTAGATTTTAAAAAGCCTTCTAGTAATGTCACTTTCAGTTGTTTCCATAACAACAAATTTATTTACTGGCACTATTTAATGCGATTAGTGCGATTAGAAAAGTGGTATTTCCTGTTTTTTCGTATTTCAAGACATCTTTTAATAGATTTTGTGTGTCTACCGTGATGGAAGATGTAAATGCAGGATTTATTTATGATTAACATATTATGTAGTATTTGCTTTAAAAAGTAGACGAGTTGCTTTTTAGTATTAAAATGGAGGATTTGAGATGTGATAGTCTCCCAATAATAAACGGGTAAGTAATATGTGTTTGTGAAATAGAATTGATTTTAAATATTTCTATTTATATTATTAGCTTAACAAGTTATTTTTTATTATTAATTTTTAAGCTTCAGTTAATAAAAAGGAGGTATTTTTTACAGAAACAAGCTTGACGTTTTTTCGTGTTATGAGGGTGTAATTCGTGCGGAGACACTACACTAATTTTCAGTATTACTATGGTAGTGGTAATACTATTAAAATTGTATAATTTCAACGACTGTGTGAGTGGATTTTTTCTTTTAAAATTCCGTTTTCTTTAACATATGAAGTAGAATTGGTTTAAAAAACAGACGAGTTGGTTTATTCGTATTAAAATGGGGGGTTTTGGGGGCGATAGCCCCCCAATAACAAAAGTTTAAGTAGTATGAGTTTGTGAAATGGAATTTATTTTAAATGTGAATTTATTTTTACTGCAATTGTGATGTTAAAAAATCTTTTTCAACGTTAATTTTTTTGTTTAAATTTATGAGTTACTGTTTATATTATTTTTTTTCATCGTTCAATTGCATTCAAAAGTGAGTTATTAGTATTTACTTCCTATTGGTTTTTATGAATTTTAGTTTGTATTCTTTTTAAAAGTATGTTTTTCTGTTATAGAAATTACGCTGTTTTAACAAATTTTTCTTCGTTTTTGTTCTTCAATTTCCTTCGTTATTTATCTTTCATTCTATTTAATTGTGAGTTATTAATATTATTTGATATTGGTTTTATTTTATATTGTATTATTTTTAAAAAATACTTTTTTTTGTTTCAGGTTCTTAAAATTCTACGTTTATATTATTATTATTATTATTATTATTATTATTATTATTATTATTATTATTATTATTGTTGTTGTTGTTTTTATATTTTTGTTTCATAAATTAAAATAAATGTATAAAAATTCCAACAAATACGTGAGTTATACTTTTCCCATTTATATTCTGTGGCTTATAGAGCAATGTAATAAGTAGCATTTGCTTATCTAAATAGACGAGTGGCATAAGTAATACAAAATGAGTGGCTTAAGTAGTAAAGAATGTTCAAGTAGCACGCGCTTCTTAAATAGAATGTGTTTTCAAAGACATTTATTACGTTACCATGTTCAACGCGAATAGTAAACAAGGATTCGGTTCACTGAGTCGATTCCTCCCTAGTGAACCGGATCAGTGAACGAAAGGAACCGTGCCACCCTAAACCCTGGTCTTACCAACTTGTTTTTTAGGCCTCTGGCCTCAAATGTTTAGTTTTTAAGGCCCTAAAACGCTTGGTTAAGGAAAATTTTGGCAAGTGTTGCGGGTTGCATTTGACTTGAATATTTAGATGCGTTTTTTTAAACAAATTCTTCGTTTTTTTAAAGTAAAAGTGCAATTCGTCACGTCTCCGTGAAATTCTCTTTCTTTATAGACCTCGTTTATAAAGATTGGTTGCGTGTGAGAGCCGCAACTGAAAGGTATACTACTGAAATAATACAGGAGGCGATAGGGTGTCGGAAACTAAGCAAAAAAGAACGTAGAAAGTGTCAAACGAAAATGAAAAATACCTTGGTGTCCTTGATTGTCGACTGTCGGCTGTTCTCTTGACCCCGAGGCTTCCCTTATTCTTCCTTCATCAGCTCGTCATCGCCTGGCAATGAGTGCTTCCCCCACCAAGAATAGTTGGTTCACGAAATTGTTAACGCACGCACTATTGACATCGCAGTCTTTGTGGTGTTCCTTCTTTTTTATTTAGTCAATTGGGAAATTCATCTAATTCGGCCGAATATTTAATGTTTAGTTTAGCTATTATTTGCAGCATTTGGAAGAAGTTTCTGACTCTCCCTTGTAAGTGACCGATGGTGTTGAATTATGTGGTTATAGATCATATCTTCGTGATCTTTGAAGAGTGTAGCAACTGTTCACATCGATATCATTATCTGTTAAAACAACACTACAATGTTTTAAAAGGACGTGTCCGTATTTGTAACTATATTTTACATTACTTTAATGCTACTATTTGCGTTCACACTACCATGATTACGTTTCATGATTTTACTAAAATCATGAAAGGTAACAATAAGAAAAATCACAGCGCAAGCTACAATCTTTTTAGCCTAGAAATCAAATAAATAATTCGGTTCGTTTTAAAAGCGTTTTTATTCCGTCGAGCTATTCAATTTGTTTTCTGTGAAATGTTTAATATTTATTATTTTAAGATGAAAACACGTATAATTGTGAAATGAAAGCATTGAAAAATATGAATTATATTTGCAGGGTTTGTCAACAGCTTTGTATTGCAGTAGGAATTTGAACAAATAATCACAGGTTTTTGAGGAATCATTCTAAACATTCGCCACAGGTTGTCTCCTCATAATTATAAAAAACAAATCATTAGTTTTGAAATTTAAAAGTTTATTTGAAATTATTCATGTGCTAAATAATTCAATATGTCAAATTCCACCCTCACGAAAATGTTTTTTAAAAACATTTAACAGGTTTTGAGAAAATCCTGTTTACGTGACTGTGGAAAATGTAACAATTTAATTCACAATTATGCAAAAACTACTCTCATTTTGCAAAGGTATAACAATTATATCATTTAAGTATTAAACATTATATATTGAATATTTCCCCCTGTTTCATTAGTGAAGATGATTCTTAGGCATTATATGAATTACAGAATGAACTTCCTCCACGAGATATCGAATTCTTTTGAGAAAAATATATTGCAAATAAAACATATACTATTTAAAGACAATTGTCTATTAATGTGTTTCCTTAAAACAATTATGTATGTTTCTTTGACAACCGCTCCCTTCGTTTTATAGTTTAGTGGAAGTACGTGTCTTATTTTGCATTGAGTATTGTAAGTTGATGACATCCGTTTTGCACAGGAAATCGTTTCTATTTGTCGCCTCATTTATGATATATTTGTTAGCTTCTTATACCCATAGCGTTCACTTTCACGCGCGTTCAACTGTCTAGAATCTTCCATCTCTATTACAATAGCCAAAGTAGCAAGCAACGTTGAAGTTTCTCAGTCGACTTACTTATTATGATTTTTTAAAAAATGATTGGATTTTCATCGTGAGAAGGTGTAGTAACAGGATTTATATACGACGACAGTGACGACGACAAAATCGATAAATAAATACAATGAATACAATGACGACGTCTATTGTATTTCTGGCCCCCCTACAATTTTTCGGTCCTGCTCTTTTGACTTTAGATGAGAGTACTGAATGTTTATGTAAGGAAATTAAATAAATTAGTGGTGATACAGAATAATTTCCATTATTAGTTTTATATTTCTTTGGGGCTGGGCCAGCTATTCGGAATTGCCACATACTCATGCCAGCTGCGCCAAAGTATCGCCGCCCAAAGTACACATTTTTGACATTTTCTTAATTTTTCAGTTTCCTAGTGGTAGAACGGAAATGTTAATTTTTAGAATATTAAAGAATACTAAAACTTCTTCCTAAGGGGCAATTTAAAAAAAAATGTTTACCTGTTTTTAAGAAAATGAGGTTTAAGCGCTACTAAAAATGCCAAAATTTGAAGCTCTTTTTCAAAGAAAATATTTGAGTATTAGAAAAACTATATTTGAAGTCATTTGAAGAACACTAACTTAAAAATACAATAGTGTTTACAATTTGCTGGAAATGTGCATATTAACGATGTGAGAGAGCTTTAAAAAAATTATATTTATGTAATTTTTGCCAAAAACAAAAAATACAATCTTTAATTGAACTTTACGTTATATTAAAGAGTGCAATGAGCATTATCCGTTCGAAAAGTGTGAAGAAAAAATTTGGAACAATTTATGAGAAAATGACGTTTGAGTGTTTCTGAAAATGCGAAAGTTTGAACTAGTTTTCACAGAAAACGGTTGAGTTTTCTAGAAACTTTACTAGATATTATTTAAAGAAATGTTCTCGTAAATACAGTAATGTGAACAAATCGTCAATAATGTAATTGTTATCGCAAATTAATATTACTTCAAATACTTTGAAACAGGGAAAGCAATATGCTGAGAAAACAAAATATTTTAACTACAAACGAATCAAAAATGATGAACGCAAATTATAGTTTCATCATTCGTTGTCAAATTACGCACGTATACTGGAAAATAAAAAGGAACATTACAGTAAGACAGTGTGCTTTTTTCAATCATATAGTTGGTATGGTAGCCAGATTTTGAATATTGTGACAACACTTGTTCTAATAATTTGTAAATCACATGCTCCTTCAGAATGTTAGTCGTGTTAATTTTTTATTTATTTGCATACTTTTTGTCAGAGATCATCTGAGAAATCTCAAAGGCAGAAGAAGCAAATTTAGTAATGAAGTATTCTTGATCTTTTTTTTGATTTTTGTTTTCACACACAGAAAGTACTTTACAATGTTCTCACAATTTGTAATGCGGCCTCTCCTTTTTATTTATTATTGCGAAGATTATTAAATTCCATTGAAAAATGGGTACTGCACATTTATTATTGTGTTTGACGTGTTTGGGGCCCACCAATATGGCGGACTGACTTCACTTGCGGAACATGGCAGAGGTTGGTAATGCCGCCTCCGTGCAGTCTCATCCTCCTATGTACTGTAGTGATACCGAATCCATTACGGCTGCGAGCCTGAGAATTGCTCCGCGTCGCGCGACAGAGGGGTCGACGGCGGCGCCAGGGTTCTGTCAGGCCACCCTCTAGACCCGCCCCCTAACAATTCGTCGCACCCAAGTGTCCCGCGGCCTGGGGGGTCTTCTCGTACACGCGGCACGGTAGTACTTTTCCGCGGCGTCCCTCGCCCTCCCCATCCTCCCTTGAGATTTCGTCCCCCCCCCAGTCATTAATTTCTGCCCCTGTTTGACAGAAAATTGAAGCGAGAGAGAACGAGTGCAGGTTTCTCTCTCATTTCTCGGCCCAAAAACTTCCGATGATTGGGCGGAATTATTCTACGACGCAATACCCTTTCGCCAATAGCCGTCGGACGTTGGCAATGCTCTAGAATGTTCTAGAACATTCTGAGGGAATTTGGTGGGGGAAGGGAGGCTCGAAGGACTTCGTGCAGGCGACACCACAGAGAGAAGGTGTGAGGCCATCACAGAGAGAAGGTGTGAGGCCATCACAGAGAGAGGGTGTGAGGCCGTCACAGAGGGAACGTGAGAGGCGGTCAGGGGGACGAGACGTTATTGTGGAGGCGCCCGGCGTCAGAGATAAAGTTTTGTTTCTTAGTTGGACTTATAAGAAAACGAGTTTTCGAGAAGAATTTGTGCGCGGTTCTTAAATAAGTGTAGACCGCGGATTGTGACAAGTTTTATTGACATTCTAATAGTTCAGAAAAAGAATCTGACTTGTGCTCGTGTTTGGAACATTATCGTGGAACAATTTGATCATTCACGAACTTGCTACGAACTCTAAAGTACCGTGCGGTGAACCGAAAGTGACAAGATCATTCAGCTGAGCATGTCATTATCTGATCATTAGCGACAGTAAGTGAGCGGCGCTGTGTGTTGGGTCAACACCCCTGCGACCCCGTCTTCTACCTGACTCGGCCCTGCGCGCCCCTTTGTGCGGCGTCCCAAGACGTCCCACGCCACCCCTGCCAGCCAGCTGGTGGCCCGAGGTCGTTCAACTCTGGTTTGTTGTGCACGCCGCCCCGCTAAGACGGTATTTTTTTCGTTCTTTTGGCGCGCGCGTGGTCGAAAGGCATAAACAGTTTGGTGAACAATCTTTAATTACCTTTGACCGGGCGACGAAGAGAAGATTCCCGGCCGCGCTTGGCTGTCAAGAGGGAATCAGCGTAGAGGAAAATATTGTTCTTTTTTTTACTGTAGTAATTTTCACTTTTCAATTTATTTTATTATTTTATGTGTGCATGTCATATTTTGGAATTGGGAAAGGGGAGCATGCTCGCCGACATAAAATCTTGCAATTCTTTTTTTAAATAAAAGCCACCTATTTGTTAACATGAGTAAAAGTCTCTTATTTTACACCGGCCACCAACTTTCTCCATCTTCATCAATTTAGGCAAGCCTTTCTATCGACTGAGCGAGCCGGCTACCAAGTCTACGGCGCCCAACCGACAGACGGGTAGTCGCAGTACCGCCAGCGTATAAGCGATTCTGACAGTTATGTCGCTGCTTGCTGTGGTAAGTCATGTGACCTGCTCTGATACAATCACCTTGCGAAGATTTGTTTACTTTCTCACAGACAGGGTTCAGCATTGTCGCTCATTTGACTCATATTAAGTCGCAGACGCAATAAGGTTCGATTGTGGCGAAGATTATGAATAGGGCGCAGAATGTAAAGAAATGTCATTTTTTTTCTTTTCACTTCAGAAAATTTAGTATAGAAATTTATGATATGACAAAATTAAATTACCCATTTTATATTTCTCTTTTGCATTTATCGTCTATTTCGACTAATAAGTCGTTTTTTTTACCTTTTAACGTAATTTTTAATGACGTTTTTGCAGATTTCATCGATTTTAGTATCATTTTAATGGTACTTACTTCAAACAAGATTTACTAGATGCAACAAATTTTCACCACAGAATTCGCGAGTAGGGTACGGTTTCTTTGCTCATGTATTGTTATGTCAGCCGTTGTGAGTACTATGTGCCTAGTATGTACCCCAGGGTTTCTGTGACGCCTATCGGCTCCATTGACAGTTTGGCCAATTTCGCGATAAAGGCAGAGATTTTTTAAAGAACAATCAAAACCAAAAAGTTGCAATTTATTTACATGAACAAAAGGAAGAAGCCTTGATTACATCAATAATATTTCCAACAGCTTGAGTTGTTCATCTAAAGTCTTTTTGATCACCTTTTTGACGTCATTATTCTTCGTTTTTAGGGCATTTTTAAATCATTTTATTGACCATTTTTAGCAATGTTTTAGGCCATCAAAATCTACCCCTAGTGATGAAGATTATATCAAGAATTGTCAACGTCTGTCGGTAAATGTTAACGTTTTGAGATTTCATTTATTTGTCTCGTAGGCGGTGCCATGAGAGTAATAATGTGTGGCAACATCGCATCGATCTCTTTGAGTTCTTTATGCGTTGCCGGTATTGTAGCCGCAGCAGTCGACTGTTTCTCGGCGCGAGAAACAACAGCGCAGCGCGGCGCGACGCGGCACCGCCCACTGAGCAGCTTCGGCCGGCTGACGTCACGCTGTCGCTTTTTGCTCCGCGGCTTTGTCTTGTTATATCATTCTTCGCCTGTTTTGTTGTTGAATAGTGCAAAGGACGTTTAAGTCAATAGTGCAGGTCTCAGTTTCGTTAAAATCCCTGATTTTTGGAAAATTGGGAAAAAGAAATTAAATTACAAAGTTGAAGATACGGATTTTTGCTGCAAACAAAGGCTATTGTAAAAAAGTAGCTTATTAAAAAAGGTCATGTACAACTTTTTGAAAAATCAAGAAGTTTTTGCGCATTTTTCGCTGGAAATGTACAAAAAAAAAGTTTTCTCAAAAACTGCTCCAAAATTGTTCTTTAAAATTTCCCCTACTTATTTTGTAAGGGATATAAGTAACAAAACGAGTAGTATTTTGTGGCATCCATACAGCAGAAACTGATGATGATAGCTAAGTCATTGAAAGCTGCTCTTCAAATAAACACTATTGTTGGGAATAACAATACCAACGATCATTTAATTAACTGTATGACATGAGTTTAAACTTCATTCTCCGTTATATAACGACCTTACACAACCAACACCAAGAAAGTAGAAAATGAAATAATGTTGTGTTGCCATATGAAATGGAAATACTCTGTACCGAAGGGCAATTTAGTATTATTCTTGCAGGCCAAACATTTGGGCATCGAGCACTTTTGGGCATAGACCATAAACGTTTCTTCTTTTCTCCCTAGTGCAATTGCTACATTGAATTCATTTGTTTTTACATTTAGTATTTATTGATTAATTACCACAATAAAACAATTATTCAAAAAATGTATTCAACAAGTACCCTAAACATTTATTCAAATTTTAAATTATTTAAATATTGATACACTGTGAAATAATGGAATTTAAAACAAATTACAAAGGTAACACTTTATAAAAATAATTTACTTCGTTTAAAAGAAATTCTCCATGGATCTCGTAGTGCGTGCGAAGCAAGAAGCCCACCAGCATAGCCGCTGGACTCTCCCACAACCCGTGCTTTCCCAGAGAATAACGTGTAATACTCAGGTGCTCCATGCAGCCTCGTAGTATGTGCTAAGCAAGAAGCCCATTAGCATAGCCGCTTGGCTTTCTAACAATCCCTGGTTTCCCAGAGAATAACGTGTTCAGCTGCTCAGCTGCTCCATAAAGTCTTGTAGTGCGTGCGAAGCATTAAACCTACCAGCATTGCTGCAGGGCTCTCCCTATCTTCAGTTATCCGGAGAATACTTCTGGAGCGTAGCCCTTCTGGTGCATGAAGCCGTAGATTCCGGAAGCTAGACGTGAACAAAATGAATAGAACAAATGTGCAAAAAGGGTTACAAACTGTAGATGCAATCCTAATCGACTACATATCAACTACTGAATCTGTTCTGTTAAATGTTTACTAAATATTTGTTAAATTGGAGGAAAAAAATAAATTAATACTTATGTATTTCAATTGTTAAAGACTTAAAATACGAAAATCTTTGTTGGAATATTTAATGGAAGAAATAATATGCATAATTTGTATTTTATGTATTATAAGGACAATATTTTGCAGTGGGGCAATGGCGACGTTTGATAATGTTGAAATTATGCATGTCTAATATGTCTATTACTATTTGAATTGGTCCCAAGTTTTTTTTATTTTTATCGTCTGGTATTTCTTTCCGAAAATTTGATAGTGAGTCAGTAAAAACTTTGGCAATGTCTTAATTAGCTCAGAGTGGATGCCAAAAAGCAAATATTCTATATGTAGAAGATCACGTCGACAAAGGTGAATTATTTGTTGATTGTTTTTTACTAATATAGGTATAATCCCCATTTTTAATTGGTTTTTGTATATATCTTTCAATTTGCTTCAAAACTTTGTTAAAATAAAGAAATAAAGTGAGTCTAGTTTTATTTCTTCTATTTAGATCTTTTCTATTTAGATCCCATCTATTTAGATCTTTTCACCCTTCATTTCCGTTCACAAACACTTAAATGAATACAAAGATTTGAAAACAAAACTACACGGAACATAGAAAGTATCGAATAAAAGCAATCGAACAATACCTTGGTGATGCCTTTTTGTAGGCTGAAGAAGGGATATTCTTTTCTCCCTGAGGCTTGAAACGCCCTTCTTGCACTTTCAACTCATCACCCGGCAATGAGTGCTCCCCCACCAATAATACTTGCTGCATCAAATTGTTACATCGCTGTATTTGTTGCGTTTTTGAATTTTTACTTTCTCATATACATACGTATATACAGAGTAAAATACGTAGAATAGGGAAAGCTATGTAATGCTGCGCGAAGAAACGGCAAATTTTCGACAGGAAAAAATTAATTACCGGGCCCTTATGAAATTAGTGGTGCTACAGAACTTTCCCGTATTAATTTTCTATTTCCATGGGCCTGGGCTAGCTATTCGGAATTGCCACATACTCGTGCTAGCTGTCATCTATCGCCGCCCAAACCACATATTTTTGATATTTTCTTACGTTTTCGTTTTCCTAAGAATAGAACGGAAATATTAATTTTAGAACATTAAAGAACATTCAAATCTCGTCGTAAATAGCAATTTTCTTTGAAAAATTTCGAGTCGATTTAAAAAAACTGGCATTTAAGCGCAATTAAAATTGCGATATTTGCTCTTTTTCAAAGAAAACATTTTTTCGAAAATTTAATTTCAAGTCATTTGAAGCACTTACACTCACAAATACAATAATGTCTACAAATTTGCTGGAAATGTGCATATTAAAGGTGTGAGAGATCTTTAAAAAAATTATATTTGTGTAATTCTAAAAGACATTCTAGTTTTTCGCGCAATATTGCGTACAATATGTGCAATTTTAAATAATTACAAAAACAAGATTTTCTCAAAAACGTCTCTACATTTTTTATTTAAACTTTTGGTAGGTATAGTGCCTAATGTATTTTATGAGATGACAAAAACGCCATTCTTTTGTTTTTCCAAAAATTGGAAAAATTTAATTTTTTTGAGATGTCTCTCACATCGTGAATATTTACATTAGCCTTGATTTCTTGACATATTGTATTAAGGAGTAGATGAGCTTTAAATAGTGTCAAGTAAAGTTTCTCGAAAACACATCCGTTTTTCTGCGAAAAGTAGCTCAAAATTCGGCATTTTCAGAAACGCTCAAACGCCATTTTCTCATATATGGCTGCAAATTTTTTCTTCAGACTTTTGTAACGGATACTGCTAATTACACTCTTTAATATGACGTAAAGTTTATTTTGAGTTATTTCTTTGTTTTTTTTCAAAAATTACATAAATATAATTTTTTGAAAGATCTCTCACATCTTTAATACGCACATTACCAGCAATTTGTAAAGATTAGTATATTTGTTAGTATAAGTGCTTTAAGTAACTTCAAGTAAAGTATTTTGAAAACTCAAAAATTTTCTTTGGAAATGAGCTTCAAATTTCGTATTTTTAATAGCGCTTAAACGCAATTATCTTTAAAACAGCACATAATTTTTTAAAAGATAATTGCCATTTTGGACCAGATTTTTGTGTTCTTTAATATTCTAAAATTAATATTTCCGTTCAACCAATAGGAAACCAAAAATCAAGAAAATGATAAAAAAAAATTCTTTTGGCGGTTATAGATGGCAGCTGGCAAGAGTATGTGGCAATTCCAAATATCTAGCGGAGACCCAAAGAAAAAGAAAACTAATACTAGGAAGTCTATGCCATTCTGTAGCACCACTAGTTTTAATTGGAAAGTTAGCGAGGCAGACCGGAAATTTCCAAATAGGGGGTAAGACAAGACAGGGGTAGCTGGGCAAGGCAAGACGAAGCAGAGATACAATTGGGCACAAGTAGGCCCCACTGCAGGGCATGAATAAACGGAATTCCTGGCTAATAATTTACTATAATAAATACTCGGGCATCTTCGGGTACCTCTGCGAATATTTATATAATACTGAAATATATAAATGTTATTTAGTATTGGAAATAATTGTAAATTGAAAAATTCCGATTCAACTAATTCCAACGAAGTGCCTGTATGAATACCTGCGTTTATTTTTATAGCCCGGAAAAATAGGCATTTCTTACATTTTCAAATGAAACATTGATAAATTTAACTGTTACAGTATTTGCAACACATTATGCAAAAAAGAAAGAATACTATTTCACACAAGCTTGCCTTGATTATATCGAAGTGAGCTAACATTTACAGAATACCGTAATCAAGGATCAAAACATCTGAAATAAAATAAATGTTTTGTTTCTTCTACGTTAAATATATCTTTTGCTTATCACAAAAAGCCATGAAGTTACATTTACCAAACATCCATCTCTATTACAATAACAAATGCAGGAAGCAACGTTAAAGTTTGTCAGTCCACTCTACTTAGCTATTGTGCTTTTGTTTTTAAATGATTGGTAATTGATCGTGAGAAGACGCCCTTCACTGCAAAAATTGGCTGCAATTTTCTGCAAAGATGGCGGCTCTTTATCTACTTAATTTAGTAAAATTCTATCTAGTTGGGTCACAGCAACGAGCTAGAATATACTATATTCTAATATAATCTAGATAGTTGGGACACAGCAGGGGATGTGGAGCTCTTGCCCATCGTAACCGACTTTAGCCAATGAGCTTCAGGTATTATTGAAACAGATATATGAAGCCTTTTTTTTAATATTGTAACTTTTATTTCAATTACACCTTCATCATGATATTTTTCGTTAAAAGTTATCACTTAATGCCACTTTCAAAATGTTTCTCAACACTTCTTGCTATCCATGCAACATGGCGGCCTGCAATTGATCTGGCTTGGTACGTGTACCCGTGTTGTGGCCACGTGGTTCGTGAGGCACACTGGTGCTGCGCAAAACGAGTAAAAATCGGTGCGGTGCGCCGGAGTAGCCCACCCATATCTTTTCACAATGGGGCACAGCCTCCTAGTCGCAGCAGTCGAGTGTTTCTCGACGCGAGAGACAACGGCGCAGCGCGGCGCGATGCGGCACCGCCCGCTGAGCAGCTTCGGCCGGCTGACGTCACTGTCGCTTTTTGCTCCGCGGCTTTGTCCTGTCATATCATTCTTCGTCTGTTTTACTGCGTATCCTTGTGTGGATTGCTAAATGTGATCTCCTTAGGGGATTACACAAATACTGTTGCACATGCCATCGTTTTATCCGGCAGCTAATTCTATTGTCTCAATAGTTTCCATTATTGTCTCGCCTGAATGACTTCAGGGAATATGGCATTCTTTTTATGACAATCAAGTAAATTACTGTTATGAAATGCTACACTTGACGTCATTGCAGGAAGTTAACGATAAAGTAATGACACCCACTCTGCTTTAAATTAGTAGTAAAGTCATTACGTTTTTATTGATTATCTATTCTTCATTGTATCAAGAAAAGTTCCATTAATTAAAGACAATCATGTCATATGAAATTAAATATATTTAAAACAGTATTGAAGAACGAAGTTGAAGTTTTACAGTTGGAGTTACACAACGTTTCGGAGATATTTTGTCTCCATCATCAGGTACATTTTGACTAAAATCAAATTTATTCCATAAATATGAGTAAAATGAAACATTTTAAAATGTACCTGATGATGGAGACAAAATATCTCCGAAACGTTGTGAAACTCCAACTGTAAAACTTCAACTTCGTTCTTCAATACTGTATTAAATATATTTAATTTCATATGATATGATTGTCTTTAATTAATGGAACTTTTCTTGATACAATAGTACGAGTAGTAAAGTCAATTTACATGTTTTTCAACTATATGTGATGAAATAATATCGTTTTATAATTGAGAAAATTATTAAGTAAAACTAATGGCGTTTCGTACTTCTGTAATTATTTCATCGTTTCCTCCAAGTAGTGTGGCACAACAATAATGTGCATGAAAAAATGTATTTATAGTGGATAAGCTTACAGGAATATCCCTGTGCAGGCTAAAATTCCGGCGTGAAACGTAAAGAAAAATATCTCGGCCAGGCGTAATTATTAACATCATACATTCATCTGGAATCTTCATTTTACCTGAAGGAGTAACGTTCTACACACAAACCATTACATACGCAACAACAAATCATTTCTTTCAAAAGTGATGGATAGTGTGAGTACGAATGATTAAAAAAGTAAGAATAATAAAATTTCGATAATTAAACAACAAAGAAATATATTTGGGATTTCAAACAAAAAAAGGTTACATGTTTCAAAACACTAAGATGCCAAATCACGTAATTCATCTGTTATTTGCCATAGAAACACCAAGGTTCATTGCATATCGCTCCATCTTTGTCCATATTAATTGTTCATCTTGTTTAAAAAATCACTCACACGCACGTCTACTCCGACCTCCAGTTGAAAACTTCTACAACAATCATTCGAAAAAAATAACGCACACTACTTTCAACTATTATTTTTCTGTATACATACGTATATGCGGAGTAATATACGTACTATAGGGAAAGTTATGTAATGCTGCGCGAAAAGACGGCGGATTTTCTGCCGACAAAAATGCACTGCTGATAACGGAATAGTTGTTAAATTGAAGTGCTAAATTAAGGAAAAAAAATCCTCTAACACGTGGTGTAGCCAGAATCCATGTTTGTGGGTCCTGGATACCGAAAAACCAGTTGGCAGTAAAACATCTGTGCATATGTTTGTCTGTCGTTCTGTCCGGTGTATGTAAACAACACTAGCGTCCAAAGTAAGGCAATATGGCTTATCGTCATCTCATAAAATACATTAGGCACTATCCCTACCAAAAGTATAAAGAAAAAATTTGCAACCGTTTTTGAGAAAATCTTTTTGTATTTTTTTAAAATGGCACGTATTGCACGCAATATTGCGCGAAAACTACTAAAATTTTTCAAAAAAATGCACATGACCTTAATGAAAGAACTCACTTTGAACAACAAACATATTCAAAAAATCTCTATCTTCAATTTTGTAGTTCCAGAATGACGCCGAAAATATTTTAAACTTTCACATTTTCGAAAATTCAGTTATCCGCGAAAATCCCACGTATGCCACCTTAATAACTGTATTTTACTCTATTCTTACAAGAAATTTAAGAAAAAATTTGGAGCCGTTTTTGAGAAAATTTTGAAAATATCGGGAGGCTTCATGTAAAGTACCCCCAAATTTTACAGAATATTTTTTCAAAATCTCAAGCTTCGACTAGAACCTGATCGACCGGGGAATATCCATTTGGAAAGAAATCGTACGTATGTTTTAGGCGCTAGCAGAGTTCACAGACGGACGGACAGACAGCGGACAGACGGACGTTTTCCTTTCAATTGGTTTTTCGGTATCAAGGACCCACAAAAAAGAGGTTCTGGCTACACCACGTGTTAGGGGATATTTTTTTTCTAAATTTAGCAACTGGTTTTATCCACTTTTTCTCTATCAGCGCCCGGCAACGAATTTTTTTCTGGCGAAAATAGGCCATTTTTTCGCGCAGCATTACATAACTCTCCCTATACTACGTATATCACTCCGTGTATACGTACGTATACGGGAAAGTAAAAAACTATTCAGATTTTCTATGAAGAAGTGGATGTCAAATGCTGCTTCTGTAACAGCAAATTACGAATATCGTGCGTCTCTGAAGACTCCTCGTTCTAGTCTTTTAAACTTTGAATTCATTGATTGATTGCTCAGGTTTTGCCCCATGTATTGAAATTTATGAAGTTTTTGTTGGTAAACCAAACGCAGAAGATCAATAAAAATTCTTGCGTAGTATCACCAAAATGTAACAATAAAAATCTTAAATAAATAAACTTATTGAGGTACCCAAACACCAATTTTAAGGGAATTTTAATTTAAACATTTGTAGTAATTAGGATTATTAAATTACTTCTAACCCGAATATTCATAAAACTCCATTTATCCTGTAACATGAATAATATAAATCGAATTAAAGTTTAACTACAATTATGTCTTAACTCTTAATCTCTCTAAAATCGAATTAATGAATAACTTCATAGTTGGCTTTAACTCGAACATTTATATTATCAATTATATTATTAAAATACCATGAATTATATAAATTGCACTTTAAATGTTCATGTTAAAGAATAGTTATCTGTGAGATGTATTTACGAGTAGTAAAAGTTACGTTTTACAAGTATTTAGCGAGTAAGAACGATTGCAACACGACGCCGACAGGCCACGTGGCCCAATCCTACAAGTAAAATAAAATCACCTTCACCACATGTTCTGTACCCTATTTTTTGGACAATCTTACTGACATTCACTTTACTTTAATTCAAACATACAAATCACTACATTGCTTTAAGAAACAGTAGAAATTGATGCGGGCACTCGAAGTATTTAGTTTTCTTCGTTGCAAAAACAGATTTTTCTGAACACTTGAGCGTCGACTCCCCAGTTTCAACTGCTAAATAAAATGAACTTTGAGCACGCTACGCCTACCATGACAACCACTTTTACTAGTGGCTGTCAAAAAAAATTTTTCATTCGAATTATCCAATATTACATTATCCTAAGTCAATTGTATTACCATTCCGTCGTTTGTTTTCTGTCTTTTCGTGATGTTCGATTTCTTTCTCCTTCATTGACCCACTTACCTCTGAAGTAACGTAGTATGCGCGCAGTGGTGTCATATTTCCCACTTCCTCCTTCCTTCTGAATAGAACACTAAACGTAAGAAACTACGTACTGCATATATATTTATTAACTTATTTTAGATACCATTATTGAAACTTTTGCCTTTCACTTTGTCGCCTCACTTTGTACGTAAAAAGAGAAAGTATTCTAATGCTTCGGGGAAAATGGGCATTTTTGGAGGAGAAGAAAACACTCGAACATATTGACCCGACGCGACGACATAAAGAGTTAAGCAAACTACGCCTGTCATGAAAGAAGCACTTTTACTACTGGC
>JAHLJT010009419.1:4098318-4134335 GCA_031308135.1 Acheta domesticus | reverse complement strand
TCGGGCTGAATAACGTCTATTTTGAGAATTCAACGAAATAAATCACTCAAATACCGTGGGGAAACTGCATCCGCACGTCCTGCAAAAAAAACGCCCCAAATCGAAATTATCCCTGTCAGGATGATAATGTGTTGGTGCACAAGAGTAGTAGTTCGGACATTGCGTTCCACTAGATCTGTATTATAACGTATGGCAACGCATTTTTTTATATCCTCCTCCTGTATTGTTTCAGTAGTATACTTTGGTTCCGGCTCTCACACGCAACCAATCTTTATAAATGAGGGCTCTAAAGAAAGAGAATTTCACGGAGACTTGACGAATTCCACTTTGACTTTAAAAATATGGATGATTTCTTTAAAAAAACGCATCGAAATATTCATGTAAAATGCAACCCGCATCACATGTCAACCTATATCGGCAAATAACTCATAAACAAAGCGTTTTAGAGCCTTAAAAAGTAAAATTTTGAGGCCAAAGGCCTCAAAGAAACGTTTTTCACACCATAATCTACAAGATGAGACATTCTCCGATCCATTCAATTAACTTTTCGGTTCCACGCTTCAATACTATCAAGGCCACCTCAATATTTCAGCCCTTCCTGCTGGTAGCAATTTTTGTGGCGACACGCTTAGAAGGCTTAGATTCGACAATCTTTATTTACGCTTTCTGTTAACACCGTAGTTTGTGCAGTCTGACGAGGTTTATTTGCATAATCATTAATTCAAGATTTGCTCTCCAGCAACAACTAGAAGTACTATTATAGTTGCTTGATACCTATACCTATGAAGATTGTTTCTTATGCGTGTAGTGAAACTATTCAATTAACGTTTTTTCATGGTCTATAAGTGCTGTGTACTTAATTGTGGAAGGATGTGGGTGTTCAGTGAAGAGTGAAGACTGTGTTTGTGTTTTACCTGTACCAATATTTTCGTTATCATTCGATGAAATTTTCAAGTCAACGGGTTCAGACACGTAGCTTTCTCAAAAGTAAAAAGCTAATATTTTTGTGACTATCACGAAAAACTAAAACCTAATTGACAAAGAATATTGAATAATTACTTCAAATGTCTTTAAGTAAGTGTTGGGAATTGTTCCAAGCAAATTCTCCATGATATTGAATAAATATTTATTGAAAATTTCTTTTACACATTAATTGCATTGTTTTTTATTTTTATTTGTAATTGTGTTAGTACATTGCAAGTTACCTTTATAGATTTTAA
This sequence comes from Acheta domesticus, assembly GCA_031308135.1. Classification (NCBI taxonomy): domain Eukaryota; kingdom Metazoa; phylum Arthropoda; class Insecta; order Orthoptera; family Gryllidae; genus Acheta; species Acheta domesticus. Next base: position 4,133,115 of record JAHLJT010009419.1, on the reverse strand, counting down.
ACAAATAAACACGTTTCGTTAACTACTTTCCCTCTTAGAATGAAAATAGAAGGATAGGGATGAGTGTGGTCTAACATGCGAGAGTTCTCGCACGGGTACGCAGAGGTAGTGGGGGAAAACTTGTGCTATGGCACAACACAAAGAACAAACTTTTTAAAGTAGCTAAAGTAAAATAGCTTGAAATAAATGGAAAACAAAAATCAAAACGCGCTAGCCTACAATACTACGTGAATCAATTAAAAAACAACTAAATTTAAAATTATAGAAAGAATAGTGCAAGTCACCCGACAACTGCCAACGATCGCAGTCCAAACGCACGATTTAAATGTTGGCGGTATCTGGAAGTATGTACACCAACGCCCAGCTGCAAACTCATATTGTAAATAAAACACCGTTTGATATTAAACTCAAGGTGTCGGTTCGTTAAGATATTAAAAATGCAAACATCGTTTGAGCAACATTCCCATGTACCGAAGTGGGCTTCTAATGCCTACTAAATTGTTTCTAATGCTAACAAATGGTATTTAGTACTCAAAGGTGAAAACATTAGTTTGATTATTTTTTGGCTCGGAATTGCTTTTCTTGAGGTACGTAAGGACGCAGAAAATAATTCAATACTTTTTAGTATACAAATAATTTTTCAATTTTCTCACCCCAGCAAGCTGGCACCCTGACTCTCCAAAACCCACTCGGTTCTTCATAACAAATCAAGGAAAGTTAAATAATATTGCAATGAGTAGGTCTGTTCTTGCCCGATCCGGTATTTTCGCACTACTTTACTTGGCTTTCTCAAGAGTAAAAACCTTTTCTATTATTTGACTATCAAGGAAAGCGAAAAGCTAACTCTCAAGGAAGATTGAATAATTTCTTCAAATGTGTTTTTAAAGAAGTATGAATTGTTCCAAGAACATCTCTCTATAATGTTGAATAAACTTTAATTGAAAATTTGTTTCAAACATCAATTGCATTGTTATTTTGTTTGATATTCTGTAAGTACATTAGAAGTTACATTTATACATAAACAAATAAACACGTTTCATTAACATTTCCTTCTTAATCGAAAGGATAGACAAATGGATAGGGAAAGGGTGGGTTTTAACATGCGAGAGTTCTCGCACGGGTACGCTAGTATGTATAATTCTAGTTAATGATTTCTAGTTATCAATGGTTATTATTTCAGTAGCACATATTTTGAAATCTGAACTTAATAAATATGCTTAAAAGCCGTTTATCTAATAAAATAGTTAGCAATTACTTTTCCATATTGATGAACCATATTTTAAAATATATTTGGGCCCCCATTGTACTTCATTTCCATCATCTAAGGCCTTACTTCTCTCTAGGTTTTTAGGAAAGTGCGTCTTTGAATATGATGAACGTTACGATTCATGACGCTGAACATATAGAGAAGGCACAACGTTTATTAATCAAAGGATTTGCAAAGCCCCCATAACACCCACTGAAGATACATTAAAATATCCTCACTAGAGCGAACCACTAGTGAAATTCAAATTAAGTATTTGCATCTTCATATAAATATCTCCTCATTTATTATTCCAGATAAGAATTATTGAGTTAGATGAAAAAAATGAGCACAGATTAGTATGTTAGGACTGCAAACAGTGGCATCTTAAATCAAATTTTACTCTGTGCGTAAAATGTTGACCCTAAAAATATTGATCAGCAACGACATGCAAATATCATGAAACTCACTTCACCTGTTTTTATGATCTCCTTGATACCGATGTTAAGGTCTCTTGTGAGTATATTTAGTCATAGTTAACATACACGTAATTTAATTTTTGGACTGCAGGATTTACTCGATGCTATTAAGTGTCTTGAGTAAACCTGCAATTACATTAACAGAAAAATAGTTGAACCATTATCGAACGTGTCAACATTTAGCTACAATGTGTTTAATACTTCAACTTATCACACTTAGTGATGGCTAGTTTTTCCGGAACATCGATGGTTTAATATAAAATAACCCATGTGGTGTTTTTCCATCCTATTTCCTTTGTCAAAGACGGTACTTCAGTCAGATATATATTGTGTCTTGCCACAAGTAATATGTTACTAATGTTCATTAAATGCTATGAGGAAATAAAAATAAAGACCATCTTTTCCTATTTTTTCCATTCACCTTCATTCGTATATAACAGTTAATAATCCTGACTCTAGTGTGATAGCTAATAGGTAAATACTACTTCTGAGGCAAATTCTGTAACAAATTTGACTGTTTTCTTCGTTTTCTAATCAATATTCTACATAGACAAGTTTTAATGACAAAATTCAGTAATTATATTATCAGTACAAATCATCAAATAGGTAATTATAATGTATAAAAACGCGGGGCTAAATATAGCGGTAGATGGTTTTTGAAAAAATAATTTTCTATTCTTCCTAAATAATTTATACATACGCCATCCAGACGTAATATAAAAGAAAATGCATAGCTCCCTTCAAACTGACTCCACCTCCATTTATGTTTGTCCTGCGAAACATGTTTCATAATGCTAATTTTTTTTTCGGTGTTAGCATTAAAAACGGGGTCTGTTGCAAAATATTGAAAAAAATAGAAGATATTGAGCCAATTTCTGACTGCGAAAATTCTTCTCTAATTGTGAGTAAAAACTAGTCACATAAACCGCAGAATTATTTCCATCCCAGCATTGTTATTATTTTACCACTTAAGATAATTTACATGTTCGCTGTTTTCAGTTTTTAAATAGGTAATGATTCATCTAAATAGGAAAGTCCTTAAGTAGTGAACATTTGGAAAAAATATTGTAATAGGTTTACAATTGCAAGATGCTCTTTTCGAGGAATCAGATACGATTCATTGGTTCAGGGCCGAGGAGATACTCGTAACTTTGTACCCCCGAAAATGCGGATATGGATCCATATGGATGTTAAAATGATATGTCACGCATAACTCGCTATTACAAGCTTTCGAGATGAAATTTGATAAATTAGTCAGGTAAAGGTTCTAGTTGTAGCGTTTTCGAAATCATAAGATATTTTAATTTTTGTGAGTACTTAACGTGAAGTACTTGTGAAATTTTCATTTTTACTGGAATGGCTGACAATTTTTTCTTCATTTTTATTCCATAGAAAAAGGTACATTTTGTAGTCTATGATGTATTTCTATTATGTAGTTTCTATTTTCATTAAAATATCCACATTTATAAAAACAAAAATATTTATATTTACTATACTAAATGTTCTTCGTTCAGAATTCGAGTTGAGTGAGTGAGTTGAGTGAGTGAGAGAGAGTGATGAGCGAGAGTGAGTGAGAGTGAGTGAGAGAGAGTGAGAGTGAGAGAGAGTGAGTGAGTGAGTGAGAGAGAGTGAGAGAGTGAGAGAGAGTGAGTGAGTGAGAGTGAGTGAGAGAGTGAGTGAGAGAGATGTGAGTGAGAGAGAGTGAGTGAGAGAGAGTGAGTGAGAGAGAGTGAGTGAGAGAGAGTGAGTGAGAGAGAGTGAGTGAGAGAGAGAGTGAGTGAGAGAGTGAGAGAGAGTGAGTGAGAGAGAGTGAGAGAGTGAGTGAGAGAGAGTGAGTGAGAGAGAGTGAGTGAGTGAGAGAGAGTGAGAGAGAGTGAGTGAGAGTGAGTGAGAGAGAGTGAGTGAGAGAGTGAGTGAGTGAGAGTGAGTGAGTGAGTGAGAGAGAGTGAGAGAGAGTGAGAGAGAGTGAGAGAGTGAGAGAGCTAGCGAGAGAGAAGAATAAAGACCGAACCAGACGAGAGTTCCCCATGTGGAGGAAGGAAGAGGACGACGTGTGCGCCTGTGGGCACAACTCGGCCACGCCGGCCCCGCCCCGCCACGCCTCCGGGCCCCGCCCCCGCCCCCCCCCCCCCGCGCCCGCGCCGCCGCGCTCCCGGCCGCGCTGCCGCCGTCCGCCGTCCGCCGTCCGCGCGCCGCCTCGAGTTACCCGCGCGTCTCGAGTTTCGCCGCAGCGGAAGGACGACCAATTTGTAACGTTGTAAATCGATCCAGGATTTTCCGGCGCGCGCCCCGCGGCGCGTGCGGCGCCGAGGACAGCGGCGGCGGAGGCGGAGGCGGGGCGAAGGGGGCGGTCGCTGCGACGGGGACGAAGGGTCAGGGTGTCAAAGAAACAGCGACAACGAAGTGGCGGCGATGGCACAGGCACAAGCGCAGCGAAAACACTGGCATTGGTGGATCCAGGGGGAGCCTTGGGGACCACGGCCCCCCAAAAGGCCTAGAGTTTTCGTTTACCTTCCTTTATTTGGCAAATTGATTTAAATATTTATGTTAGAATTATGTAATTATTTACCCAAAATTGTACAGTATCATATCTACAGTACATAAATAATATACAATATAATAAAATATGCTTAGTCATTTAACAAAATTTACGACGGCACCCCCCAAAATGACGGCACTCCCCCTGGACACAGGTGATAGGAGACGGTGGTGTCGGGAACGCCGGGTTGATTATTTGATTGTTGTGTCCGGGAGGCCAGCTGCTAAGGCCATTGGTCCTTTGACTTTTATGCCTCAAGGAAGCGACGTTCCTTCCCCGCGGGTAAGTGAGAACTAGCGCCGACCTACACGTCGGGCTCAGGAAATTTCTTCTCCAGGTATCTCCCCTAGCGGAATACTGCTCCAGGCGGGACAAGCTTTAAGATCTCGACTGGTCTCGTGGCATGTGTGGTAGTGTAGTGTTTGTGTGTGTGTGTGTGTGTGTGTGTGTATAAGGGGAGAGGAAAGAACAAAGAGGACGCGCTTGTGCTTGGTCGGTGCTCATTTGACAGGATACTGTTTCAGCATTCGTATGGTATTGATCGGAGAAACCAAGGAAAACCACAGATCAGAGCGTCCGGGTTCTATAATTCTCGTCCAGCGGTTTAATCCGACTTAGCTACGTATCTAGCCGGTGTTGCAAACCACCTGCCACCGACGGGGTTCGAACACTGGGACCTCCCGGTCGGAGTCGTACAGAGAGCAGGAAAGCTACCTCTGCACTTAACTCAGACGGCGGGAGCGCGGAGAGTATGTCGGGGATAAGTGGAGAGCAGGCAATTGAAGGGCTCAGTAGAACAAAGAGCTATTCCACTTTTTTGTGAAATTGAGTTGTAAACATAATACAAAACTTCAAATATAATTTTTTAATGTGACATATTATTTAAACCCTTTGTAGGTTTATATGAAAATGTACTGTTTTTAAAAATCTAAAAATGTATTGAGTTATGAGGAAACTTGAGGTAAAACCCGCATTATCGCGTAACTATGCCAGTGTGGGATAGCCCCTTGTCCTACTAAACCCTTCAATACAGCGGAGTACCCAGGCTGAAGCGACGTTATGTTCTGTGACGACAGACTGATATGACTGCTGAGTTGATATAAAATGAAACAACGTTGCGTGATGTGTCGTGCCAGGTCCCGCAATGTTGCTGTTACTGCTAGACTCTCCGACATCCTAATTCTATGTGACGTGACTATGGGCCTGAGAACGACGTTACGCGACCGGACGTGTCGTGATTAATCCTGACACGACCCGGCGCGTTTGCGACGTGACACGAGTCACTGTAACACGAGTCTATAATGCGTTTTGCCCTGAGGAAGATTGCAGCATGACGAATGAAACGATGGTCGTGCCTCGTACGAGACGCGACGTTTTCCAGACAGCTAAGTACATGCCACAACCACTGATTTTGTAGTTACCATTTTTTAACCTAAAAGCATCTTTTAAATTTATGACCTCATCGAACTCAATTAAAGAATGTCTAATTCCTATCTGTCATTCTCGGAAGATTTAATGGTTCTACACATCGCTTAATGGTTCCGCACAAGCTCAGAAAATTCCGGTTTCGCACATCTTGGAAGTGTACCAAGTTCTTAATGTATTGCACCATACACATTCCGTATCTTCTCCTTTTAAGCTATCACGTTTTTAGCGCTTTAAATCCTACGCGAATCCAATTAGGGGAAATCAATCCTTTTCTCCTTTTTTCCGCACATCCCGGAGGACAGACGAAACGAATACTTGGTAACTTGTTGCATTCTTGTGCTTTGCTACCATATTTTCAGTCCTCTAATACCCACAGCGAATCCAATTAGTGGTAAACCAATCTTTTATTCCCTTTCCCCATGGGCTTAGACATTTCTGCACTCTCCACAAGCGCCTGTCCTCTTGTTTTATGCGTAGAGGAATTTCCGCTCAGAATGCGATGGGGGTGTCCGCAGCAATGGGGATATCCTATTGTTCGAACAAGCAAACTATTTATTACTTATTTTTACATGCCATTCATCGCATATGATTAAGCTACATGTACAACCTTTTCATTAAGTATTTTATTCAACTGTAAGAAAACTTTGCCACTGCGACACGCGATTCCGAGAAAGGCCACATCCGTTTGGCACCACCGTCTACCGCCATTCCGAAAATCGCCCTGTGCTAACGCAAGCCCTTGCACATATAATTCAATTACTCGAAAGTTAGCTATATAAAGTGTACTGAAATTTCCAATTTTAATACTTTATATGTTCACATGATTTTCTTAATCAACAATCCAAGATTCTTCACTTGTAATCTGGTCATCACATATCACGAGCGCACTGATTGGCTATCGCCAGAACTGGTGCCAAGAGCAGATCGCGTCCGTTGCGACGCGTCGTCTAAAATTCAGTTGAAGACAAAACCTCTGCCGCGAGCACAGCGTGCTGTGCAAAGCTCACTCACACTGCCTATCATCACATGCAATGAATCTTAAATACGCGTGTGCAAGATCATTTAAAACATTGTTCTTAATTGTTCAGTGTATTGTGGCGATGAACAAATTAGTGGCACCAACAACCCTGACTCCGAAACATTCATGTTGCAAAAGTACAACATTTCTGCGCTTGATGCAGAATTCCCGTTCTCCACATGTTGAGCTATGTACTGTGTTCCATATTGGTGCTTACAACAGTAGCTCTTCACACAAGCTCTTCAAATATTCAATTGTGCATGTACTCACGGCAACTGGCCACTTGCTTCCAGCATGGCAAGCGAACAATGATTATACTCCGTGGTGTGTTTCTCACTGCATTCTGAGTTCATTGCCTACGGCCATGCGACGTGCATACATTTTCTGGGTCTCCTCTGAAAGGAGCGCCGGGCGCGCAAGCCTGCCAGCTCCGCTGATCGACCTCTCCCCTGGCTTCCGCTACCGCCAGCCGTCGGTTTTTCCGTGGTTTCTCCAGGCGAATGCCGGAGCAGCATCGTACAAACGGGCGCGCGATTTTTCCATCCTTTTCCTATCCTCATCCCTTATTTACACACATCACACTCACAGTGCACTATACTACCACTCATGCCGGGAGACCATCGTGATCAGCTTGCCCTGGCTGGGGCGGTGACCCATGGAGAGATTGGGGAAACCCCCCACTCGACGTAGGTCGGCGCCGGACCACGCCGTCCTACGATCCTCCGTCATCACGCGCAATAAACCAAGCACTAAACGTACGGGATTAATTACCGCAGCATTGACGAACCCCGAAATATTAATCAATCAGTCCCCCCTACATATGAGAGCATAGGCTTCTACGTCGGAGTCATTACTGACATGGCTATCCGGGAGACGCCGCTTCTAAGGCACAGCTGCCAACGTTTCGGCCGCAATTCTATGACCTTCATCAGGGCGTAGTAATGCCTCAGATGGACTCGCACGAGTTATCCCTCTCAGCGCATTACTACGCCCTGATGAAGGTCAAGAATGGCGCCGAAACGTTGGACAGCTGTGCCTGAGATCGGCCGTCTCCCGTATAGCATGTCAGTACTGACCCGACCGTAGAAGCCTATGCTCTCAGATTAGGCGGTGACTGATTGTTAATATTTCGGGTTTCGTCAACTGCTGCGGTAATTAATCCCGTACTTTTAGTGCTTGTTTTATTGCGCGTGTGACGGAGATCTTAGGACGGCGTGGTCCTTGCGCCGACTACGTCGAGTGGGCGTGGTTTTTTCCCCAACTCTCTCCATTGGGTCCCCGCCCCAGCCAGGGCAAGCTGATCACGATTGTCTCCCGGGCATGAGTGATATATAGTGCATGTGAGGTGTAGGTGTGTAAATAAGGGATGAGGATAGTAAAAGGATGGAAAAATCGCGCGCCCGTTTGTTACGATGCTGCTCCGGCATTCGCCTGGATAAACCACGGAAAACCGACGGCTGGCGGTAGCGGAAGCAGGGATAGGTCGACAGCGGAGCTGGCAGGCTTGCGCGCCCGGCGCTCCTTTCGAGGAGACCCAGAAATGTTATGCACGTCGCCTGGCGTAGCAATGAACTCAGAATGCGTTAAGAAACCCACCACGGTGATTAATACATTGTTCGCTGCCATGCTGGAACATGGCCAGTTGCCGTGAGTACATCCACAATTGATTATTTTGAAGATCTTGTGTTAAGAGCTACTGTTGTAAGCACAATCTTGAACACAGTACATTGCTCAAAGATACATGTGGATAACGGAATTCTGCTCAGCGCAGAAATGTTTACTTGCAACATGCAATGTTTCGGTCAGGGTATTTGGTGCCACTATTTGTTACATCGCACAATCCACTGAACCAATTAAACATGTTTCTAAATGATCTTGCACAGCGCTATTTATGATTCATTGCAATGTATTATGTTGCAGTGTGAGTGAGCTTTGCACAGCACGCTGTGCTCGCGGCAGAGTTTTGTCTCACTTAATTTTAGAACGACGCGTCGCAACGGACGCGATCTGCCTCTTGGCCCAGTTTCTGGCGATAGCCAATCAGTGCGCTCGTGATATGTGATGACCAGAATTACAAGTGAAGACTCTTTGGATTTGTTGATTAAGAAAATCATGTGAACTATAAAGTATTAAATATGGAAATTTTCAGTACACTTTATATAGCTAACTTTCGAGTAATTGAATTATATGTGCAAGGCTTGCGTTAGCACAGGCATTTTCGGAATGGCGGTAGGCGTTGGTGCCAAAACGGATGTTGCCTTTCTCGGAATCGGCGTTCCGCAGTGGCAAATTTTTTCTTACAGTTGAATAAAATACTTAATGAAAAGGTTGTACATGTAGCTTAATCATATGCGATGTAATGGCATGTAAAAATAAGTAATAAATAGTTTTCTTGTCGAACAATAGGATATCCCCATTGCTGCGGACACCCCCATCGCATTTCTGAGCGGAAATTCCTCTACGCATAAAACAAGAGGACATGCGCTTGTGGGAGTGCAGAAATTCTAAGCCCATGCGGGTGAAGGGAATAAAAGATTTGGTTTCCCCACTAATTGGATTCGCTGTGGTATTTAGGGACTGAAATATGTTATCAAAGCACAAGAATGCAACAAGTTACCAAGTATTCGTTTCGTCTGTCTCCGGAGTGTGCGGAAAAGGAGAAAAGGATTGATTTCCCCTAATTGGATTCGCGTAGGATTAAAGCGCTAAAACGTGATAGCTTAAAAGGATAAGATACGGAATTGTGTATGGTGCAATACATTAAGAACTTGGTACACTTCCAAGATGTGCGAAACCGGAATTTTCTGAGCTTGTGCGGAACCATTAAGCGATGTGTAGAACCATTAAATCTTCCGAGAATGACAGATAGAAATTAGACATTCTTAATTGAGTTCGATGAGGTCATAAATTTAAAAGATGCTTTTAGGTTAAAAAATGGTAACTACAAAATCAGTGGTTGTGGCATGTACTTAGCTGTCTGGAAAACGTCGCGTCTCGTACGAGGCACGACCATCGTTTCATTCGTCATGCTGCAATCTTCCTCAGGGCAAAACGCATTATAGACTCGTGTTACAGTGACTCGTGTCACGTCGCAACGCGCCGGGTCGTGTCAGGATTAATCACGACACGTCCGGTCGCGTAACGTCGTTCTCAGGCCCATAGTCACGTCACATAGAATTAGGATGTCGGAGAGTCCAGCAGTAACAGCAACATTGCGGGACCTGGCACGACACATCACGCAACGTTGTTTCATTTTATATCACTCAGCAGTCATATCAGTTTCGTCACAGAACATAACGTCGCTTCAACCTGGGTACTCCGCTGCATTGAAGGGCTTAGTAGGACAAGGGGCTATCCCACACTGGCATAGTTACGCGATAATGCGGGTTTTACCTCAAGTTTCCTCATATAACTCAATACATTTTTAGATTTTTAAAAACAGTACATTTTCATATAAACCTACAAAGGGTTTAAATAATATGTCACATTAAAAAATTATATTTGAAGTTTTGTATTATGTTTATAACTCAATTTCACAAAAAAGTGGAATAGCTCTTTGTTCTACTGAGCCCTTCAATTGCCTGCTCCCCACTTATCTCCGACATACTCTCTGCGCTCCCGCCGTCTGAGTTAAGTGCAGAGGTGGCTTTCCTGCTCTCTGTACCGACTCCGACCGGGAGGTCCCAGTGTTTGAATCCCGTCGGTGGCAGGTGGTTTGCAACACCGGCTAGATACGTAGCTAAGTCGGATTAAACCGCTGGACGAGAATTATAGAACCCGGACGCTCTGATCTGTGGTTTTCCTTGGTTTCTCCGATCAATACCATACGAATGCTGAAACAGTATCCTGTCAAATGAGCACCGACCAAGCACAAGCGCGTCCTCTTTTTTCTTTCCTCTCCCCTTATACACACACACACACACACAAACACTACACTACCACAACATGCCACGAGACCAGTCGAGTTCTTAATGCTTGTCCCGACTGGAGCAGTATTCCGCTAGGGGAGATACCTGGAGAGAAATTTCCTGAGCCCGACGTGTAGGTCGGCGCTAGTTCTCACTTACCGCGGGGAAGGAACGTCGCTTCCTTGAGGCATAAAAGTCACAGGACCAATGGCCTAGCAGCTGGCGTCCCGGACACAACAATCGAATAATCAACCCGGCGTTCCCGACACCACCGTCTCCTATCACCTGTGTCCAGGGGAGGAGCCAGCGTCATTTTGGGGGGTGCCGTCGTAGATTTTGTTAAATGATAAGCATATTTCTTATTATATTGTATATTATTTATGTACTGTAGATATGATACTACAATTTTGGTAAATAATTACATAATTCTAACATAAATATTTAAATCAATTTTGCCAAATAAAGGAAGGTAAACGAAAACTCTAGGCCTTTTGGGGGGCCGTGGCCCCCAAGGCTCCCCCTGGATCCACCAATGCCAGTGTTTTCGCTGCGCTTGTGCCTGTGCCATCGCCGCCACTTCGTTGTCGCTGTTTCTTGACACCCCTGACCCTCTTCGTCCCCTCCGCCGCCGTCGCTGTCCCCGTCGCAGCGACCGCCCCCTTCGCCCCGCTCCGCCTCCGCCGCATGTCCTCGGCGCCGCACGCGCCGCGGGGCCGCGGCCGGAAAATCCTGGATCGATTTACAACGTTACAAATTGGTCGTCCTTCCGCTGCGGCCGGAAACTCGAAGACGCGCGGTTAACTCGAGGCGGCGCGCGGACGGCGGCCAGCGCGGCCGGGAGCGCGGCGGCGCGGGCGCGGGGGCGGGGGCGGGGGCGGGGCCCGGAGCGTGGAGCGGGGCGGGGCCGGCGTGGCCGAGTTGTGCCCACAGGCGCACACGTCGTCCTATTCCTTCCTCCACATGGGGAACTCTCGTCTGGTTCGGTCTTATTTCTTCTCTCTCGCTAGCTCTCTCACTCTCTCTCACTCACTCTCACTCACTCACTCACTCACTCTCACTCACTCACTCTCTCTCTCACTCTCACTCACTCTCACTCTCTCTCTCACTCACTCTCTCTCACTCACTCTCTCACTCACTCTCTCTCACTCACTCTCTCTCACTCACTCTCTCACTCACTCTCTCTCACTCACTCTCTCTCACTCACTCTCTCTCACTCACTCTCTCTCACTCACTCTCTCTCACTCACTCTCTCTCACTCACTCTCTCTCACTCACCTCTCAATCATTCACCCAAAACGAATTTCTGAACGAAGAACTTTCAGTATAGTAAATATAAATATTTTTGTTTTTTATAAATGTGGATATTTTAATGAAAATAGAAACTACATAATAGAAATACATCATAGACTACAAAATGTACCTTTTTCTATTGGAATAAAAATTGAAGAAAATATTGTCAGCCATTCCCAGTAAAAAATGAAATATCACAAGTACTTCACGTTAAGTACTCACAAAAATTAAAATATCCTTATGATTTCGAAACGCTACAACTAGAACCTTTACCTGACTAATTTATCAAATTTCATCTCGAAAGCTTGTAATAGCGAGTTATGCGTGACATATCATTTTAACATCCATATGGACGCATTTTAACATCCATATCCGCATTTTCGGGGGTACAAAGTTACGAGTATCTCCTCGGCCCCTGAACCAATGAATCGTATCTGATTCCTCGAAAAGAGCATCTTGCAATTGTAAACCCTATTACAATATTTTTTCCAAATGTTCACTACTTAAGTGACTTTCCCTATTTAGATGAATCATTACCTATTTAAAAACTGAAACAGCGAACATGTAAATTATCTTAAGTGGTAAAATAATAACAATGCTGGGATGGAAATAATTCTGCGGTTTATGTGACTAGTTTTTACTCACAATTAGAGAAGAATTTTCGCAGTCAGAAATTGGCTCAATATCTTCTATTTTTTTCAATATTTGCAACAGACCCCGTTTCTAATGCTAACACCGAAAAAAAATTAGCATTATGAAACATGTTTCGCAGGACAAACATAAATGGAGGTGGAGTCAGTTTGAAGGGAGCTATGCATTTTCTTTTATATTACGTCTGGATGGCGTATGTATAAATTATTTAGGAAGAATAGAAAAATTATTTTTTTCAAAAACCATCTACCGCTATATTTAGCCCCGCGTTTTTATACAATTATAATTACCTAATTTGATGATTTGTACCTGATAATATAATTACTGAATTTTGTCATTAAAACTTGTCTATGTAGAATATTGATTAGAAAACGAAGAAAACAGTCAAATTTGTTACAGAATTTGCTCAGAAGTAGTATTTACCTATTAGCTATCACACTAGAGTCAGAATTATTAACTGTTATATACGAATGAAGGTGAATGGAAAAAATAGGAAAAGATGGTCTTTATTTTTTATTTCCTCATAGCATTTAATGAACATTAGTAACATATTACTTGTGGCAAGGACACAATATATATCTGACTGAAGTACCGTCTTTGACAAAGGAAATAGGATGGAAAAACACCACATGGGTTATTTTATATTAAACATCGATGTTCCGGGAAAACTAGCCATCACTAAGTGTGATAAGTTGAAGTATTAAACACATTGTAGCTAAATGTTGACACGTTCGATAAATGGTTCAACTATTTTTCCTGTTAATGTAATTGCAGGTTTACTCAAGACACTTAATAGCATCGAGTAAATCCTGCAGTCCAAAAATTAAATTACGTGTATGTTAACTATGACTAAATATACTCACAAGAGACCTTAACATCGTATCAAGGAGATCATAAAACAGGTGAAGTGAGTTTCATGATATTTGCATGTCGTTGCTGATCAATATTTTTAGGGTCAACATTTACGCACAGAGTAAAATTTGATTTAAGATGCCACTGTTTGCAGTCATAACATACTAATCTGTGCTCATTATTTTTCATCTAACTCAATAATTCTTATCTGGAATAATAAATGAGGAGATATTTATATGAAGATGCAAATACTTTATTTGAATTTCACTAGTGGTTCGCTCTAGTGAGGATATTTTAATGTATCTTCAGTGGGTGTTATGGGGGCTTTGCAAATCCTTTGATTAATAAACGTTGTGCCTTTACCTCTCTATATGTTCAGCGTCATGAATCGTAACGTTCATCATATTCAAAGACGCACTTTCCTAAAAACCTAGAGAGAAGTAAGGCCTTAGATGATGGAAATGAAGTACAATGGGGGCACAAATATATTTTAAAATATGGTTCATCAATATGGAAAAGTAATTGCTAACTATTTTATTAGATAAACGGCTTTTAAGCATATTTATTAAGTTCAGATTTCAAAATATGTGCTACTGAAATAATAACCATTGATAACTAGAAATCATTAACTAGAATTATACATATATAAAAAAATTGCGTTTGCCATACGTTTATACTACAGATGTAGTGACGCAATTTCCGAAACTACTACTCTTGTGCACCAACACATCATCATACTGACAGGGATAATTTCGATTTGGGGCGTTTTTTTGCAGGACGTACGGATGCAGTTTCCCCACGGTATTTGAGTGATTTATTTTCGTTGAATTCTCGAAATCGATGTTATTCAGCCCGATAAAGTGAAAATATTCATAGTTACAATAAAATATTAAACTCTCTTCCTTTTTTCTCGTCATTTAAACTCGCAAAAAACCGTTCTATCATTCGCCTCACTTTAAGTTACGTAATTCAATATGGTTTACACCATCCCATAGTAACCTCAATTGCTTTCAAACATTTCAAAATAAATTTCCATGTAAAATCATAAACGCCCCCTGGTATGTCCAAAATCAACTGCACCGCAATCTTGGTATTTAAATCCTAGATATCATTCACAAAACAATTAAACATGAACTTCTACCGACGCCTCCCTTCAACCCCAAAAAATAAGCGCCATTTCGCTACGAAAAATATCCATACGCTCACTCAATTGCAGAATAAAGTTTCTATTCATCATGTGTTATTCCATTTTCAGTCGTTATTAATCAAATCATTTACTCACATCTTTGGGGTAAATGGAGACTAAGTTGCAAACAATTGTAGTTTTCTTAAATATGTCCAAAGATATTTTCCTAGCCAGATGCTAGTACCATCCCTTTGAATTCTGTAGCACTGAACTTTAACCACCCACACAAGATTTTATTTTCAATGAGCAAGAACGTTTTAAAACGTTATAGCAATGTTTATATATTCAATGTATGAAAACATATTTTTGGAAACGACGAAAATTATACGGAATCATTGAATGTTTCAAAGGAAGCGACGGGCGTATTAATCAAGATTGAGAGAACCATTAACTCCCCCACAGACGCGCGTCTTTCATCGTATTTTTAAACCTCCTCCACAAGCCAGCGAATTCTGAGCTGCAGATATGTGAAGAGCGGCTTCGTCGCCGTAAAAGGAGAATGTGTTCATTTCCCCCGACGCGCTGTCAGCGATCTTCCGCGTAATTTAGCCTCTCTTACAATTCCTGCGAACGAACTTGTTCCTAATGACGCCGTAAACCCGGGGACTCGCAGTAAAGCAGCAGTTTCACGTTTCCCTCCGGATTGCTCACCACTGCGGCGGCGGCGGCGGCGGACGTGCTGACAGACGCGCCACGCACGACAACGCGTCGCGACGCGTGGCGGATCGCCGTGGTGGGACGGCAGGGTCCATCCCAGTTCCTCTCACGCGCAACACTCACCGTGCTGGATACTCGGATTGACTTGAGATTTTGCCAGCTTGTTCAGCACCTTTCATAACCCCTACATTCAAATTTTTACGTGCTATGAGGCATTGCAAGTAGTGGTTTTGCGATCATTAGTATTGGGACCTTTCTTGACCTTACCGACCGAGGAAGGGAGGAAATCGCTGCTCGCCGCTGGTTCTGCGGACGTTCCCATACATCGCGCCTGCACTATCGGCCTATCGGCAAGGTCTCAGTTACTTGGAGGGCAGGCGGGGTGACAAAAACGGGTGTTCACTTTGCAGGTTCAGATGGAACGAACGCGCTTGGAAATCTGACGCCGGCTGATAGACGCCGCGTAACGTTTCCAGCGCTGCTGAAGCAACGGCTCGCCCGCTGCGGGAAGCGCGAAGGTCACGAAAGGTCCTGATACAATATGCCTATAAATCACTATTGATAATATTTCATAGCACTTCAAAATTTGCGTATATAGGTTTTGCATGGTGTTCTATCAGGTGGTGAAATTTCATGTCAATCCGAGTATCCAGCACGGTGAGTGTTGATTGTCAGCGCGGTTGCCGCCACACCCACGACCTGTGTCTAATCGGACCCGTGAATCCTGATGAACCTTCTCTTGCCTGTGCGTAAACTCGCACGCGACGTTTCTCCACGATGGACGACCTTCTCTTGGCAACCTCAGCCATTCCTCGTCGCCGTCCGCTCACGTGGCATCACTCCGTGTGTGATACACCAGCCGGTCTCATCGTCAGGCGGTCCTCGTCGTCAAGCGGGTCAAGTCGTCACTTGGACCTCGTCGTCACATCGGTCTCATCTTCACGCGGACTTCATCGTCACAGAGACCGCGATGTTGCGTGGACCTCGTGGTCACATCGGTCTCATCTTCATGCGGACCTCATCGTCGCAGAGACCACGATGTTGCGTGGACCTCGTCGCCACATCTGTCTCATCTTCACGCGGACCTCATCGTCACAGAGACCGCGATGTTGCGTGGACCTCGTCGTCACATCGGCCTCATCTTAACGCAGGCCTCATCGTCATAGAGACCACGATGTTGCGTGGACCTCGTCTTTACATAGGTCTCATCTTCACGCGGACCTCATCGTCACATAGATCACGATGTTGCGTGGACCTCGTCGCCACATTGGTCTCATCTTCACGCGGACTTCATCGTCACAGAGACCACGATGTTGCGTGGACCTCGTCGTCATATCGGTCTCATCTTCACGCGGACCTCATCATCACAGAGACCGCGATGATGCGTGGACCTCGTTGCCACGCGGATCTCATTGTCTCGCCCACCACGTCGTCACGCTGGCTTTATCGTCACGTGGGCCTCGTCGTCACGCAAACCTTGTCGCCACATCGACCTCCTCGTCACGCGGACATCCTCGTCAAACAGACCTCTTTGACACGCGGACCTCGTCGTCACGCAGATGTCGTTGTCACCCGCTAAATGTCACCACCTCTAAACATCATTTGGACACACTTCAAAATCATCATCAGTTGTGTGCCTGCACCCGTCATCAGAGTAATTACCTTGAAAAATGACCTTTCCATATACATCACAAAGGTGTGGCATAAATCCAAGTATATCCTGTTGAAAATCGATTCAACCGATAGAGATTCACCTATTTTTTCTATCTCGTCGTCGTTCTCTCTGAACTGTACCTACGTCTCTTCCGTGTCGGAAAAGACACCACCATTAAAAACATTAAATATTACAATAAAAGACATCCATATTAACGTCACCATAAAGGTAGAGATATTGTAAACTATTTTAAGAGCAGTAGACTACAATAGTCGATTAACTGTAATTTATTTTTTCACTCATCAACTTTGGTCTGAACAATTTCTGGAATCCCAGAAAATTATATTTTTTGTTTCTTTCAAACATACAAACATCGAGCAGAGAACATCAATGTTTATGTAAATGTATATAACAAATAAATTAAACACACACACTCAGATATATATATATATATATATATATATATATATATATATAATAATTTATAAATAAATAAAATAACTATATAGTTTTACGAATAAAGAATTACGAATCAAGAAAAGAAGACGTACATTAACCAAATACAGTTTTTTTACACATGGACATCATGTCGCATCCCTGAATCCTCTCCTGACCGGGAGATTGGAGACCCAACAGTGGCAGAATTAGCTTGATAGCTAGGTCGAGTTCAGTCGCTCTTTGGAGGGGAATGCTAGCGGTCGGCTGCTCTGATCGATAATTTTCCGTGGTTTCTCAGATCAACACCAGGCGAGTGTCAGAGCAGTACCCTAACAAACGTGCCACGGACCACGCTAAATCTATTCTTCCTTTTCCTTATTTCTTCCTCACTCTTACTTACACACTCTTAGATTTGTATGCACTACATTTCCACTCATGTCGTGAGTTTAGAGATTTTCCCGGCTGGGGCAGAGCCCCGCTGGTCGGGGAAAACCACGCTAGCCGACGGTAGGTCAGCGCCGCATCTCACCATCCATAAGTGATCACTACCACTTCCACGGATAAACGTACACTCAACGTACGGTACTAAGACCTTAGCAGTTGACGCGCCCGGAATCAATCAATCAATTAAACCGGTGGTGCTACAGAATAGCACAGACTTTCCCGTATTAGTTTTCTATTTCCTAGGGTTTGGGCTAGCTATTCGGAATTGCCATTACTCCTGGCAGCTGCCATCTATAGCCACCCAAAGTACATTTTTTTTGACATTTTCTTCATTTTTCGTTTTCTAATGGTAGAACGGATTTTTGAATATTAAAGAAAAGTGAAACATGGCATTTAATCATTTAAGCGTTTCTGAATATGCGTATTTTTTTTGCCGACAATCCGCCGTTTTTTCGCGCAGCATTACATAACTTTCCCTATACTACGTACATACTACGTACATACCACGTACATACTACGTACATACCACGTACATACTACGTACATAGTACGTATATACTACGTACATTGTACGTGCATAGTACGTACGTATACGGGAAAGTAATACTGCAGCGTCTCGGCCTCCACCACCGCCCCCCGCCCCCACAACGAAGCCACGCCGTGCGGGCGACACGTGTCGTCCATCAAAGTTCGCGTGGAAGTGCGCGACGGCCGTCTCGTCTTCCGTGCTCCAGATTGGCGCTCTTTCGTGTCTGCCCCGACGCGCTCCTATTGACCCGAGGCAGCCACACCGCGCGCGGTTGCTCGCTCGGCCACCGTGAGCAGCGGGGTGTGGGATTGTGACCGCCCTCGGCGCGCTTTCCGAGAATGCACACGGCGACCCGCATTGGCTCGCATTTTGTTTCGCGTGAGCGCGTAATCACACTTCTGATCAGTCGCGGCTTGTGGTTTTGCAAATGGAGAGGGCTACAAGTGCATTGCATTTCTATAC
The DNA here is from genome assembly GCA_031308135.1 of Acheta domesticus. Lineage (NCBI taxonomy): Eukaryota > Metazoa > Arthropoda > Insecta > Orthoptera > Gryllidae > Acheta > Acheta domesticus. The sequence continues at coordinate 4,114,338 of JAHLJT010009419.1, read as the reverse complement.
ACTATCTCTTCCGATACAAGCATTAAGGGAGTAGCGTCCCTACCGCATGGTGGGAAAACTAGTTGATGCTTAATGCTACTCGCTGAGCTGCATAGTAATGCTATCTGGGGAGCATGCCCTTCTTCAGACCCTGCGTTCCATTCTTGAAGGGTGAATGGCCCGCAGCCTTCGCCCGCCGGTACGCCAGTGCAGTGAATGCATGACGCTACCCCTCCTCGTTTTACACAGGCCTTATGGCGGAATGAAGTGGGAGCCTAACACCCTTCTCTTCCCTGTCCACAGCTTGAAATGGGTTACGGACGCCCGTTATCGTACTGAGAATCAAACGTTTTGATATGAATACCATTATTAATAAAAATACGTGTATAAATAATATTCTTAGGCTTCTTGTGGGGGGGGGGCTATTTCTATAGGAGAGGCTCCGCTTTACAGCCTTTAATGACGAGCCGCTCCTTGCTTCTCATGATCATTTGGCGCCTGTAATCTCAGTGCTTCATAATCTTCAGTCTGTATTAATAATATCCAAGGCGCCCAGAGATTGAAAGAATACTACGAGATGTCTGTCATTTTGTTGAATTACCAGGAACTTTGGTAAATAAACGAAAACAATGAAAACTGTTTTCATTTTCACTGAAAAATGGAAATATTTGTGTAATTCTACCTATACCGATTGAAATTCTCATATTAAATGCGTCACTGCTTACGACGCAGCGGATGGTCGTGCGGTAGAATGGCTGCCAGGAAGAGATCTCCCGCCATAAAAGTTGCATGTTGGGCTGTGGAACAGTAACTTTTTAAAATTCCTGGTTTGTAAAGCACTGTTGTACTCGACATATCATATTATGTTATTTAATATTCGAGAAGACTGTTTTCGTTGGAATATTTAATTTGTTGCCGTATTGTACGACAGTATTTTATTTGTCGTTGTTGTTGAGGAGAGTGCATGCGACATTTGTAAAATAATTTTGTGTGCTTTTATGCGCCAGAAAGTGTACTGCTGAAGGTCACCAGATTGATTGTACGTGCTTAAAGAGCTGACTTCAAATTATTTCGCTCCATATGAACTGCACTTCTGTGAGTAATTTAAAAGTCCTAGAGTTACCGTCTAATCAACTTTCTTTTTATTCACTTCCAGACATACTTATATTTACACAACACTTACGCCATTCCCTGTTTCATCTCCACAAAGGGTATTATTAGGACGAGAAATACAATATAATTAAATATTGCTTGGTCCCTGGAACGGTTTTTTCTCTTACCACAAGTGCGAGATGGCACACTGAGAATTACGACCTTTGGACGATTTACAGCCTCTCTGGTTGGAAGTCGCCCACACTACGTGTTCTACACGTCTGGACGTGTATGCTAAAAGCATGTCACTATGTTGGCGCTCAAAAAGTACCAGTGTAAGAGTTCAAAATTATTCTTGTTATTAAGTTTTACAAAAGCTAAAAACATCTCCAAACAAAAAATAGCTTCCCAATTTTGCCTCTCAAGAGATATAAGAAACAGCTTTATTTTGTTATCTTCCTCTTCGCACATAAATCATGAGTTACGCCAAATTGGCTGCTCTATTTCGTCTGACATTTTGCTGACGGAGCAGCTCGAGTCTCATTTATCATCGGGAAGCAAGTTAAAAAACTGTAGAACAAAGACGCGCCAAAAGTTGGGCGGCAACGCACAATGACGTGGCGTACGCAACGGGAGCAGAGCTTTTCCCTCCCCATCACTAGTTGCCTTCCGTTCCACCATTCACCACCCACATATTTATTTCCATGTTTCACCGCTGTCACCTCCCCTGCCATGTTTCGCTTCCAATACTTACCTTTCCCCTGTCCTATTTTCTCCGTCTCTGCGACGTTTTCGACACATATCTAGTGGTTTGTCATCACCTCCATTCCCACCTCGCTTATCTCATACATTTGCACCAGCCGCCCGCTTCCACCTTTATCTCCGGCCATCACCTCCGACCGCCTCTCTCGTCTCCGGCCGTCTTCTCGTCTCCGGCCGTCTTTCTCGTCTCCGGCCGTCTCTCTCGTCTCCGACCGTCTCTCTCGTCTCCGACCGTCTCTCTCGTCTCCGACCGTCTCTCTCGTCTTCGACCGTCTCGGACCGTCTCTATCGCTTCCGACCGCCTCACTCCTCACTCATTGTTGTATTCTAATTCTCCTTTTCTTCCTCTCGTCACCCGCGATCACCATCCCCCTCCTCCCGTAATTACCCGCTTTCACCTCGTGTATACGCGAGCATTCTCGATTCCGCTTTGTTCCTAAGTGCCAATTTCCCCGCTCCGATTCCAACGCAACGCCATAAGCGCACACGGACAGCGCCGCCATTGACAGCTGCGGAGATCGGAGGTTTCTGACGACTGCTTCGAAGAACGAATGAACGTAAGAGTCTATTTTTTCACCGGCTGAGTTATGAGTGCAACAACCCTTGCCACAACTGCGACTTTCCGACAACACAGCGACTTTAACCAGGAGTTCGAACCCCGGTGGTCGTGCCGGAATTTTAGAAACTCTTTAAGAAGCTTGGTTTCTTTCACGTAGAACGTAGTCCTGCTCCAAGATCTTCACTCTTGTTACAATAACACTCCAGTATTCGCCTTGTATCGACAAGAGGCACCAAGGAAAGTTACTGATCCGAACAACCAGCCACAAGATTCCCCTCCAGACAGGGGTAATTGTTCCTTCCTCATCATTGTCTCTACCTCTCCCCTTCAAGACACAGACACACATACATACAAACATTCTTACATACACACAAACATACTTATAAACACGCATGCATACACACATATACACATGTGTACATACACATGGTAACATACATATACACTTATATACATATGTACATACACTCACAGGTGCATGCACTACTGTGCCACCACATATGCCAGGAAATCAGTCGGATGTTGGGAGGTTCTCTCGGCTGATGCCTTTGCCCTCTGGGAGAAGTTTTCTGATCTGGAAAATCCAGAAACTGCCGTTGGAAGACCACCACCTCCCAAAATTTAACTTGCACAACACGTACGGAAGAAAAGTCTATAGAACTCGACGCGCTCGGAAACTAAATTTATCAATCATTGGCTCTTTTTACCTCCTTCAATAAATGCATCAACGCCAGAAAGACTACGCTTTGTCGTTGTATCTGAGGCCACATTCCGCGGTTGTTTGCTGCACACATAGAATACACGTACTATCTTAACTAAGACAAAAAGGGTGGAAAATTGATCTCAAGCATTTTTCAAACGTTCTTCGTGTCTTGAATGCGGTAAAAGCGTTGGTTTTTCTTCAAGAAAGACTTCCGACTCTCCATCAACACATAAGTTATAGAATATAACAAGTTTCCTTGCCATACGCATATTCCTACATATGTTCTGATGAGGATCTGATGCAAATATTGGGATTCTGCAAACTTGAAAAGAAAATTGTCATTTGTTTTGAAGAACATTCTGCATTTAAAAAAATTTCAAAAATCATTTGAAAGTTTTTTTCAATCTTTTTTTGTTCAAGAAAAACAAATTTTAGTCACTATTACCATCATAATTCTACTTTTTGTAAATATTTTGAAGTTTCATAAATTAAAATAATTTTGAACTTCTCGTGCAACTTAGCTGTAAATGTAACTTAGAGATTTTGTACTTGATGTAATCTATTCTTCAACTAAAGATTTTAAAAGATATACATTTTTTCCTTAATTTTTTCTTGAAAAAGTACGACATTCTCCCACAAGCCTACAACTTAACCCGTATGCCTGGAAGTACGTGTACCAGAGTTTGAGAGTACGTAGGGTGCATAAATGTATGCGTGATCTTGCACAGCTCTTTGAGATGTCGGTAAACGCAATATAGCAACAAGTTTTTCTGCCAAAATTTGATTACAAGAAATTTTTGTTCACATGTTTTAGAAACGACATCGACATCCACAAAAAAGGTGCAGATTTTAACTTTTAATGAATGAAGATTCCGCGTGCGTGAACTGTGAAGATCATTAGTCCTGAAAGAGTGGCCTAGTGCTTGTTTTTATCGCTGGAGGTAGCTATGACCTTCCCTGCTAAATCCGACGTCGACTTACATGTAGGCTCGTGAGGTTTTCCCCGACCAGGTATCTCCCGCCACCAGGGCGCAACCTCTCTCAACTCCCGACACGTCTCCTGACATGTGTGGTACTGTAGTGCATGTGGGTGTGTGTCTAAGTGGGGAGCGAGGATAGGACAAAGAAATGGAAGGAAGTGTCGCCCGCGGTCCGTGACCCGTTTGTTAGGGTGCTGTTCCGGAATTCGCCTGGTGTAGTCGGAGCAACCACGGAAAACTACACCGAACAGAGCAGCCGGTAGCTGGAATGCTCCTCCCAAGTGCAGTTGAAGTTCACCTAGGAACTATGTAGCTGGTGTCGAAAGTCCTGCCACCGTCGGGAGTGGTATCCTATTACATCCCGATCAAAGACATTGCAGTGACATCAACTGATGACACCCAAGCCGGTTTCCTTCTTACTCCTTATCCCTTTCGCGGTACCCTTCGTCCTTTGGCTATTCCCTTCTGCATTTCAGCAACAGGCGGCGCGAAGGCGACGAATGCCTGCCACCACCTCCCTCTCCACCTCACCGTGCGTCGGTGTGTCGTTATCGAGCAAGCGGAGGAGCCGGACAAGAGAGCGTCGCTTGGCGCAGGCGTCGCGTGGCCGGGGGCTGTGCGCGGGCGGGGGAGGGAGAGGGAGAGACGCGTGGGCGGGCGTATTCTTGGCTGGCGGCGCGTGGGCGGCGCATGCAGGCAAACTGTGCGCCGCGTCGCGTCGCGTCACGCCACGTCACGTCACGCCCTCCGCCGGAGTCCTGCGCGGGGCGATTTCGCTCCAGCAGCGCTACCACGGAAATACTCCAGCAGTCCACTAGGGGAGGGAAATTAGGAAAGTTCCCCATTCATACATTTTGCTTCAATATTTTTATTTTTTATTTAATAGGTAATTACAACATTTACAACATTATTACAATAGGTAATGTATAATTTCAATACTTTTTCTATGTGGCTAGGCTGAAGGCATTTAAGCCATTGCAATACCTACATCCTACCGCATTCTAACCTTTCGAATTCTGGCATTCACCCCTAATGGTCTCTTCATCGCATCAAAGCCGCGGAAAGGAGATCATAAGGTACGGCTGAGGAAAAAAACTCCTGAAGGGGGAAAACCTGCCGTCAGAAGACGAGTACATTCAAAGCTACTAGATTTTTTCTAAACTATTTATTCATTTTCTGGCGTGGGAATCTTCTCCATCAAGTCTTTGGCCTCCTCAGCCCCTGAAATCAAACATCGCCACAGAAGATCGACCGCACCACCTCCTCTCCGATCAATTTACTACTAATTAACTTAATTATCGCTCACTGATTAATTATTACTTACTTACTAATTAATATTAGTGATTAGCATTACTGATTACCTTACTAGTTAAATTAATTATCGCTTACTTACTGAATTAATTATTTTATCTCCAGTCTAGGCTCCGCTCGTACTAACCAGTGCTGTTTTCCCACTCCATGATTACATTTTCCCCTGATAGTTCGAACCTTTCCTAAAAATGTTCCTAATTCTTTCACGAAGTGCGATCTATTATCAACTAATATGTTTTGAGCGAGCGTTATGTTTCTAAGTTGGAAACAATAGTTCCCCAATATGTAATTATTGCCAGTTGCTTCAATATGTAATTATCAGAGACAGAAAATATATGGAATAATAGGTTCCTAAATTAGCACATACTTAAGGACTAAAAATATTCAAAATATGGATTAACGTTTGAATAAAAAGATTAGTGAATGAAAGTAGTGAAAAATGTATTAATAAAGTGTTATAGTTAAATAAATAGGACTGTTTAAGAACCTAATTGTATTATTAGTTAACAGATAAAATTTACAAATGTACTGAGATATGGGCTGAAGTTCATTAATTTTTTTCTGATAATTGATCATTTACGAAGCAGTAGGAAACGAAACGCTGTTTGAAATTATCAAATGTGGAGCTGCCCCTTTTATCTCTTAATATTTACTTAACTGCCAGTCAAAATCATAAATAGCAATGGTAACATCTTAAACTTTGAGTAGTTACATTCATATCTACTTGAAAAACCGATATCTCACTTACGTGGACTAAAACTTCCAATAAAATGGAATATATTGCACATCAAAGTTTGATATATGCAAATAAAATTCAGCTTTTCTTAGAGAAAATACGTATTATACATGAAACTATGGGCAAATGCAAATAATCCGAACTGTCTCAAATCACTTTAAAAAGTCTAATTAGTAAACAGATGTCAAGAGTGTCATAGTAACTAATGAATAAACATATATGTAATTACATACATATCCCAGTTCCGGTTCTCACAAAACACGCATATACACTGCCAGATGAAGGGAATGATGATTTCTCAGGAAAAAAGTCCTTTTCACATATTTCTCTTCTAAATAGAATTACCAGATAAACTATTTTCTTTAATATTTGAGAATGTACTACTTTTGAGTTCATGGCTCTCACGAATTTACTTTTTTCGAATTTTAAATTATGCGCGAAAACTATCGAAATTGCCCCTAGAAGAAACTCACAACATTTTCTTGTGTCCTGTGTTAATAGCTCTTAATTTACGGTGTGACTAGAGTAGGAAATGCTTTCCAAGCCAAAAGAACCGAGTGTAGAAATTTCTCTGATTAAATTGCAGTCTAGCGATAACTTTTTCAAGTGTATCAACCCCTCACGATGCATGTACTATGCGATGAGCCAAGGGACTGGCGTCGCCGTAATCTTTTCTTCATTTCTTTCTGCTTGGTCCGAAGGCCCTCAGCAGCCGAGTACGATACATTGAGGGTATATTGGATTATTCACGATGTGATCAAAAGTATCTGGACACGTGGATGAAAATAACTTACCTGTTCGTGGCGCCCTCCATCTGTAATGCTGGAATTCAATACGGTGTTGGCCAACACTTAGCCTTGATGACAGCTTCCACACTCGCAGGCATACTTTCAATCAGTTGCTGAAAAGTTTCTTGGGGAATGGCAGCCCATTCTTCTCGGAATGCTGCACTGAAAAGAGGTATCAATGTACGTCGGTGAGGCCTGGCACGAAGTCGGCGTTGCAAAATATCCTATGGTTTCAAGGATTCAAGTCAGGACTCTGCGCAGGTCAATTACAGGGATGTTACTGACGTGTAACCATTCCGCCACAGGTCGTGCAGTATGAACCGGTGCTCGATCCTGTTGAAAAATGTAATCGCCATCCCCGGGCATTCGTCATATCCACATCCTGCCATCGGATCGCCACATTGTGTACCATGATTTGTCACCTCACACCACGTTTTTCCGTTGTCCAATCGTCCAATGTTTACGCTCCTTACATGAAGCGAGACGTCGTTTGGCATTTACCTGCGTGATGTGTGGCTCATAAGCAGCCGCTCGATCATGAAATCCAAGTTTTCTCACCTCCTGTCCAACTGTAATAGTGCTTGGAGTGGATCCTGATGCAGTTTGGAATTCCTGTGTGATGATCTGAATAGAGGTCTGCCTCTTACACTTTACTACCCTCTTCAACTGTCGGCGGTCTTTGTCAGTCAACAGCCGGGGTCGGCCTGTACGCTTTTGTGCTGTACGTGTCCCTTCACATTTCCACTTCACTATCACATTAGAAACAGTGGCGTTAGGGATGTTTGGCAGTGTGGAAATCTCGCGTACAGAATTGACACATTGACATTCAATCACCTGATCACGTTCGATGTCCGTGAATTCCGCGGAGCACCTCATTCTGCTCTCTCACGATGTTTAATGACTACTGCGGTCGCTGATATGGAGTACCTGGCAGTAGGTTGTAGCACAATGTACCAAAAATGAAAAACGTATGTTTTTGGATGTGTCCGGATACTTTTGATCATTTAGCGTATTAACATTAAGAAACATGATTGACAGATGAATTCATTGATTACACGAACAACTTGAGTAGATTCAATAAGTTTGTGGATTGATTGGGTGATGCCACATCGGATACATGGTGGTCAGGGAGGTTCGAAGAACCGTCGCGATAGTTTTCGCTTGCGTCTATTGTGGTGAGGATTTTGTTTTCCGATTTTGAAATGTACGGATGACGGAATCTGGGGAATTTTAGGATAGAAGCAAGAGGATATGCGGGAGAAATGGAAGGAAATCTGCGTAATGTAGAGTTTGTTTTGTAACTGGAAGTTAGGTATAAACCAGGGCGCTTTTGTAATGATTCAGAGGAATGAATTTTGAAAATCTGCATTTTGGGGATATGTGATTTACTGGCCGAGGTCCAGATAGGTGAAGCGTGGGAGAAGAATGGATGAAACGTTGGTTTAGGTGAATAGGAAGCCGGCGTTATCTTACACAGGCTGGCAAAAACCCGGGTGAACGGGCACCGAGAGTTCGCTCTTATCGCATTACAAATCGAGAAATAAAATTTAATATGTGGTATATTTAATTTGAATTAGTTTATGTTCTTAATGTTTTTCCCTCGTAACAATCGTGCATTAACCGTCACTACAGTCCAATATGTCACAATGCATAATGACAGAGGTGACATGTAGCTGTGGACTGGGAATTGGTTAGGGCGTCACCCATTTACATACCAACTTTTCCGTCATCCTCCTATAACTCATTCACCCACACGAAGGACCACCAATAGCAATTAGGCGAGCTATTGATCTCGCGTTTTTCCTGAAAATTGGTTATTCACGTTTTGTCATCATCACTCAGAAAGTAGCGAACTCATATGAAATGAATACCTGTAATTGAATCATTGAATAAAGTTATAAGAAGCAATATAGAGATTGTAGCACAAATCAATTAATGTAAATACATAAATATAAGGGGCGTAGAGCATTGTAGTGACTGATGATCACGTAAATTGTTGGATGATTGCACAGTTTAGAAATAATTGGATGTAATCTGAGAGAAAGGACAGTCAAAAATACAAATTGTTACGTGAGCGTGATGATTGCAACACCGTGGGTGGTGCTGCGGCGAGTGATGATACATGGAGAGAGAGGGGGGAGAGGGAGGGGGATATATATAAGACAGCAGGCGAGTTCTTGCGATTCTCTAGGGACGTTGCACAATGCAGGTTGGCACTACTGCCACTGTCATGGTACTAAATAATAAACACGAAACTAGACTGCCTACAGTATTTTAATGGCATGTAGTTGACAGAACTTAATCACTGTTCTCGAGTCATATGGAGACATTGTAAGGCGGTCACCGTTGCGCACGTTCTGTAAAAATAAAGAGTCATTAGAAGTTTGAATGTCTGACTACTGCATACGATTGCACTTGCATGACATGAGATTGCGGTTGACAGTTGTTGCGCATGAGTGCGTATTGCAACTTGTTGATAGTTAATTAACTTACAACTGTTCAACTTAGTGAAACACATTAAACAAGGATTGGATTGAAATTAGTTTTGCACATATATGTACTTAAGAATTGTAGTGCAAAATGAAGCAGAGGTGCTGGCGAAGCACCGCAGTGAGTACTTGCCATGATACATTGCGCAGTGGCGTTTTGTCATATAACATGTTCATGCTTGATAAATAAACTCGCACTGTTCAGCTTCAGTAACACATTGTACAGATTAATATATTGAGAAAGGTTTCTGTGCGTATATCTCTTAACGTTCGAGAGAATTGCGTCAGGCAGAGTGGCCTAATCGTACACAGGTGTGCAGTGTCTGCGAATCAGAAGGCAGTTTGTTAATCAAATAGGTTACATTATTATGAAGTATTTTAAATTATAGAATTTATGGCATCCATTTCGAGGTTAATTTTGTTAATAATTAAATTTGTGTGAGTGTTCTGGAACATTATGATTACAGCCGCCCGGCCGGAATGCCGTGGGGAGACAATTCGCAGAACAAAGAGGGATATTTGTTGTAGGTCGTCTTGTACGCATACGCAAGGAAGATTTAAATTTATCTGATTATTTTCAAATAAAGAGTATGATTATAAGGTTCTATTAGTATACTTGTGTGATTTTCAGCAAAAAGTTTATTTGTCAGCTTATTCAGCCTGGTCAAATATTTATAATGCGATTAGATGGACGATGGGCAAACATAGCTGGCAAGAAGAGATTGCAGTCTTGAGTGAAAAGCAAAGTAGGTATTATGGCGTAACAAAGGAAGATATATACTATTTTACCACATTATTAAAATATATCTAATAAAATTTTTTGTCAGACCTTTTAATGTATTGTAGTTGACCTTTTAATGTATTGTAGTAAGTTAGAGGCTGCTTCACCCTTCTATTTCTGTACCTGAGTTAAATGAATGGGATGCAACATACTGTGCAACTGAGCTAAGTAGTGTGACAGAAAATCAGCATTTTGTGAAGCAACAGTTGAAAACGCATAAACTCTATAGGAGCTAAGTCTAGTAAGATGGAAACTTGAAGGGTTTGATTTATTTATTCAAAGAATAAAATATGTAATGAAACATAAAAATTAATACTGTTACAACACACACTGTAATACTAAAAACCATTAAGGTAATTGTTAAATTATAATAGTTTAAATGCTGTTCGAGATATAAAAGCTGTTGTTTGTAGAGGAGGTAATACTAGAAAATATATTCGACATTGTTCAACTGTTTTAGTTTCAAAACATTATAATTTAAAATATTCAAATTAAAAATAATCTACAAAGAAAATAGTTTCCGCCGTCAATAAAGTCAATTAACACTCTTTTTAAGAGTTGAATATTCTTTAAATGCTGACCCTATTCGCTCTTAGGCACGTAGTTAGGAGGGCCATGGGACAAAAATCCTTCGGAAATAAACAGAAATTCTGTTTAGAATTGTGCGGTCAGGTTCTATTTAGGTCTTTTGTTCGTTTCAGAGTAATATTACATTCAGAGTTCAAGTTACATCGCAAATAAAATAAAATAAAATAAAATAAAATAATGTAAAGGTTTTATCATTTCCTTGCGATAAAAATGTGTCAATATTTTGAAAAAAGGTTTTCACTCAATTTTACAGTTCCAGTCACTTTGTATTGAATGTTTTTATCAAAGTCTCATTTGCCGCCGATCTCTCCGTGAATAAAAATTCTCGCGAAGCCTGACTGAATTCTACTCTCTCAGCTGCGTTACTATTGAGTGAACTCGCTTTGTTCTGTATGTCCGACATGTTTAGCGACTCAATTCTGAATGAGTCACAATTCTGCAGACTACGACTGATGAGTTTTTCTCAGAATAGCGCCCACTCATTGTCGGTTTTGCTTCCTTTTTTCTAGCTCACAATTATTCTGACATGCTTTTATTGAAGCTGAGGCAAACGCTTGAAATGAATTCTGCTTATCATCTTCAAAACCTTAATTTAAGTAATAAACATTTTTTCAAATGAATACAAGTAATAAAGGCTATATATTTTAGGAAACACTAGTAATCATTAAAACAGCATTGTCACGCTATAGTAAGTTTCAAAAAGTAAACGACCTTGAGTACTTCTATTTTAGTCCCTATTTTGTTCTTAAACCCGTAGTACTTCTAATATCGACTTGAGCAAAATAAACAGAAAAGAGAAACCCTATTCTTAACGTCCGGCTCCCGGGATATACTAAGAGCCCGCCATCCGTTACGAACAATTGTAACAAATGAATTATAACTAAAGATTCACCGATCTCATTCGAAAAACTCTAGTCCCTAATAAAATACAGACTCGCTTGTCCAAAACGTTGGGCCCGAAGGAGTCACCGTGTGTGACGGACGGGAGGGACGGGATATATTTTTGCACGATGTAATCGGTAGGATATTATTCACACAGTGTCTCTGAGTAAACAAAATTATGTTATGGCATATCTGCCATCTCCCCAATGCGTACGTTTCAAAACCCGGAAAACGTAGTGGACTGTCTGAAGAATTTTGAATATGTACTTGCCTCATTCTTTGTAGGTTCATCTATTTATCATCAGATGCCATTCTCTCAGACGTTTTGTTTGTGACATTAGACCCTACACCGTTTTGTTAGGTGAAAATTGCACATCATATATTTCAGTGGACTTTTTAAAACGAAGCAGAAAGATCGTGCTGTCGTTGTTGCGTATGAAATCACGACACTGAGTTGTTGCAATGTATCGTTAGTGACATCGAAATGATATATCTGATGACACAGCGAGAAAGATGCAATTCTATTATATCTTTCTCCCTACCTTTGTGTCATGCGTTGTGTCTTTGTTGAATATATTTTCAAAAAGAACAATGAGCAGATCTGTGCATTACTTGCTGGGTTCTTTATGTTACACCTTTCCTGACGCCCGGGTCTCACGCCTCGTGTAGCGCGGAATGATTTGAATAGGATCCAAAGCCACCCGCCGCTGCAGATTCCCTCGGGTTCCTTGTAGGAACGCCCGCTGGGGAGGGGCGTTGACAACACATTTGTTGGGGTCGGAGTGGAATTGTCTTCTCTGACGTTTACCCGTTTTGTGTTCTTTGGCGCATGGAACAATGTATGAGGCGTGCCAGTTGAGACAGAATGTCTATATAGAGATCGATTCACGAAGCCTCCACCCTTCTGTGTATTGTGGGGAAGTTTGACAATGCGGGAGACGATCTATACGAGTGAAATACGAAATTGTCTGAATAAAAATAGTGATGTACACCTTGGATACAACCAGGCTCATTACCATGAAGGCAAATGTTGACGTGTACCACGTTTCTTTCGACTCCTTCAACAAAAAAATGTTTTTATCTCTTATTGTTGCGTTACATTTGCTTGTTTCTAAACATTTTCTAATTTCATTAACAAAAATGCTAAATGATTATGATTGTGTTGAAAACTTTCTTTTTGACAGAATTCGTAGAATATTCATATCAGTTTCTGTGTACTAATAAATGAGAGAAAATTTTTTTCCTAGGGCTTACAGCCGGTTATCCTAGCGTCCCGATGGGAAACATATTTGCACAAACATATTTGCATATTTGCATTATGCACATAGAAACCATACACTTCACCCCAACACACTTGCGGGCTCCACTTCTCTGGGTCACAGAACACGAGGTCTTCCGCAAAGAACACATATAGGCGAGGCAAGAGACAACCAAGGTGGGAGTCGATCCCGCGACCCTTCGGATCAAAGCTCTTAACACCTCGGCCGTCCATGTCGGCTGCTAGAGAAATGCCAGAAGAAAATTGGATATTATTTTTGGCTACGATTCGTTAGTATTTTGAGACTATTAATATTTAATAACTTAATTAAAAATACTTAAATTTTAGAATATGTCTATAATTTTAGAGTTGTATGCACTGAAAAGATGAATCCATAAGCAAACTTCTTTTGATGTATTTTTACTTTTAAAAAATTGCCGATATCTATTTTTTTAATTTGTCTCACGTCGTTAATATTTTCATAATGGGCATTTTAATGTATTTTGAATTTGTACTTCAAGTACTTCAAATGATTTCAGAAAAGCTTTTTGAAAAATCAAAAGTTCATTATGAAAATGAGCCCAAAATTGTGCATTTTCAGAAACATCGAAACGAAGTTTCTCAAAAAACGGATCCACAATGTTCAATGAAAATTTACAGAAATGACCAAGTTTTACTGTTTGATAATATTTTATAAATTCATATCTCGATTATACAATTAGGAGAGCACAAATTAGAAAAAGGTGAACAAAATGTTCTTGAAGCGCCAATAATAGCAGCTGTGTAGATGATTTGACAATGCCGAAAATCTAGCCTAGAGTAAAGAGATTAGAAAACGAACTTCTAGGAGAGAGTCAGTGCCATTCTGTGGCACCGCCAGTTAAAATATTCTTTCCAATCAACAATTACGGTGGTAAGTTAATAACTACCTGCATTCAATGTTTATAATAAAACAACAGAATAAAATGTACAATAAGACCATTTTTCAACATAGGCACCGAGCTTTTCAATGTATTTGATCTTTTATAGCACCAGCTTTCCTATATTCTCATAAAAAAAGATTTGCTATTGTGTAACAAGTCATGTATGCATTGCTTTCTCTCCTGTGCAAGTGGGAGTTAAGTCTCTGATCTCTTAAAGCATTTTTAAGTGAACAAACAGATGGTAATTTTTTTGAGATCATCAGAACTGTATCCAGGATGCTCTTACACCTCAAACTACAGATTTCAAAGAGCTTGAGCAGTAGTATGTGAATGCGTGTTGTCTTGAAACAAAAGAATGCCTCTCAATAATCCATCTCATTGACTAAAATACATATGGTTTGCCACTTCCTCAGTAGTCTCTCATTAATTATTCATAATCAGTACACGGACTTGCCCAATATTAGATTAGTAGTGGGTGATGTCGGACATCTGGCACTTTCCTCCTCCTGCATGATTGTTTAAGTGCTTTTGAATAGTTCGGTTCATTGGTAAACTCTTCTTCAAGAATAACTTTGCTCCTGTGTGCTAAAAGTCTTCGAAATATTACTTTTGGTACACATTAATATGACAAGAACTGATTTCGAAAGCCTGTTCTTTTTTGGTGCAAACTGAGTGTATGCGCACCGCGTGTCCGTGCCCTGTGAGCGCGTGCCGATGCGGTACTCACCTGGTACCCACCTCTCACACGGCGCCACGCACGATGATGAGCCAACAGCAGGACTAGACTGCTGGCTATGTCGACACACAGCAACACACACATATCGGCCTCCGGTAGCTCAGGTGACTGTAGCCAGAGGGCTACTAAAGAGAAGGGGAACGGAGGACCACCTCGAAAGAGGAAATGAAGGGTCGGCCGAGAGATAGACAAAACGCGAACATAATAATTGAATATGAATTTAATAAACTAAATTGAAATTAGAGTATGATGCCTCTTGGAATTAGATAACACTTATAATCTAAGAAAACCAAAAACAACAATTTCAAACTGAGTATACTATATACATAATCATGGCCGGCCCGAGCAGTGAAATATTAATAAAAATACTAATTCTAAGTCTTAAAATTAATGAATACAGAAGGTGCAAACTGAATAGAAAAGAAACGAATACAATAAATGAATAATGCTAAACGTTAAGGCAATTACTGGAGTGTTCAAATGTCTTTGAATAGCTCGGCACCGCTGGAGTCAAGAACAGGTACCTGATATGCGGATGTTCACGTTTGCCGGGCACGTACCGCTCGTACCGCTCGTAGTCACCGCTGGAGCTCGATGTGCCTGCGGCGATGCCTCTGCGATGACAAACAGCACCAAAACGGATCCGATGTGCGGCGTCCCCGGACTCGATGAAGCGGCGTGTATGCCGCCGTGGTCTGAAGCCGTGCCACCGCTCAATAACGCGCCACAATGTGCGAGTGATGTTAGGTCAAAGTGTGGCGCACTTTGATGGGCAGCCTGTAGCCCTAATTGAGTTGGCAGCCTGTAGCCCTAAATCCAGCCTGCAGCCGTTGTGGCGTTACGATACTTCACTGCAAGGCATGGCGCGTGTGTCGACTCGACAGCGTAAGGCATGACTGCCGCGGAAAGTGACTCTGCTCATGGCAGCGGCCCTGAATGCAACATGACGCTCTGTCCTCTGAGCGATGTCTGGCCAGCGAAAAAACTCTCTGCGCGCGATGGCTCCCGAAAATAAAAGACAACCGCCCCCGAAGGCGTGGCGGAGGGGGAAATGGTGTGAGTTGGGTGGGTGCAGGACTTGGGCCCCGAGACAAGGGCGGGTGCGCGAGGTGCGGCAGCTTAGAAGGGCAGCACGGGCGCATGCCGAAGGGGCTCTGAAACGCCCACCCCCGCCGCAGGGGGGGGGGGTCCGGCGGCATTGGGCACAGAGGCGAAGTACCCCCGGCGGCCGAAGCTTAACTGCCCCGCTGAGTGGGGGGGGAGGCGCATCCGGGCGGCCGCGGTGGCGCGACGTGCAACAAAAATGCGGCCGTTGGCGACCGCCGGCGGCGGCGCCCGTTTGAAGACAATGGACGCCTTTGCCGGCTACCGCAAAGAGTGAACCTGTGCCTTTGCTAGGGGGCGGCAACCCGACAGAGGCGCGGGCGGTCTCCTGCCGCTAGCGTGCGTAAAA
>JAHLJT010009419.1:4072926-4097318 GCA_031308135.1 Acheta domesticus | reverse complement strand
CACATTGACATTCAGTCACCTGACCACGTTCGAAGTCCGTGAGTTCCGCGAAGCGCCCCATTCTGCTCTCTCACGATGTTTAATGACTACTGCGGTCGCTGATATGGAGTACCTGGCAGTAGGTAGTAAGCACAATGTACCAAAAATGAAAAACGTATGTTTTTGAATGTGTCCGGATACTTTTGATCACTTAGTGTATTAACATTGTTTAGGAAACCATGATTGACAGATTAATTCATTGATTACACGAACACCTTAAGTAGATTCAATAAATTTGTGGATTGATTGGCGATGCCACATCGGATACATGATGGTCAGGGAGGTTCGAAGAACCGTTGTGATAGTTTTCGCTTGCGTCTATTGTGGTGAGGATTTTGTTTTTCGATATTGAAATGTACGGCTGACGGAATCTGGGGAATATTAGGATAGAAGCGAGAGGATAGGGGGAGAAATGGAAGGAAATTCTGCATAATGCAGAGTTTGTTTCGTAACTGGGAGTTAGGTATAAACCAGGGCGCTTTTGTAATGGTTCAGAGGAATTAATTTTGAAAAATCTGCATTTTTGGGATATGTGATTTTCTGGCCGAGGCCCAAATAGGTGAAGCGCAGGAGAAGAATGAATGAAACATTGGTTTAGGTGAATAGCAAGCCGGCGTTATCTTACACGGGCTGGCAAAAGCCCGGGTGAACGGGCACCTGTAACCGAGAGTTCGCTCTTATCACAGTACAAATCAAGAAATAAAATTTAATATGTGGTATATTTAATTTGAATTAGTTTATGTTCTTAATGTTTTATTCCTCGTAACAATCGTGCATTAATAGTCACTGCAGTCCAATATGGCACAATGCATAATGACGGGGGTGACATATAGCTGTGGACTGAGAATTGGTTAGGGCGTCACCTATTTACATACAAACTTTTCCGTCATCCTCCTATAACTCATTTACCTTCACGAAGGACCACCAGTAGGAATTGAGCGAGCTACCTGAAATTGATGAAATTAATACCTGTAATTGAATCATTTAATTTTAAATGCCAACGACATTTCACCACTAAACCAATATCATTTAAAAGTTACAAGAAGCAATCTAGAGATTGTAGCACAAATCAACTAATGCAAATACATAAACATAAGGAGCGTAGAGTACTGTAGTGACTGATGATCACGTAAATTGTTGGATGATTGCACAGTTTAGAAATAATTGGATGTAAATGGAAAGAACGGTTCTGTTGGCTGATGACACGAATGTTATTTGCAAAAAAGAAGCAGTAAATAGTACAATTTCAGAAGTTTCAAATTGGTTTAATAATAACAAATTAATTATGAACGAAAGAAAAACTGTATCAATGCATTTTTTGCATTTCAAATCGGAAATTGCATGTTCCATTGAAAATGAACAATATGCAATTAGCCGATGTTGAGGCAACAAAATTTTTAGGTCTTTCAATTCAATCAAACCTCAAATGGAATGTACATATAACAGAATTAAACACTAAATTAAGTTCATTATGCTACGCATTCAGGATTCTTTCAAATTCTGTCAGTCTTCATGCAGCTCGTTGCGTTTATTTTGCAAATGTACATTCCCGCCTGAGATATGGCAAAATATTCTGGGAAAGCTCATCCTGTAGTATTCAGACCTTCAGATTGGAAAAGAAAATTATTAAAATAATGAAAAAATGCCTTCCACGTGATTCCTGCAAGCCTCTTTTCATTGAGCTGGGAATCTTACCATTGCCTTGTCTATTTATTTACAAATCTGAATGACCTACTTAACGGAGGGAACATATTTTCATGCAATATTGATATTTATAATTGCAACACACGCCGTAGAAATCACGTGCATCAAGTGTCAGTAACAACAGCTCAGTACAAGAAATCAACATACAATACATGTAAGTTACTTTACAACGCATTGCCAGATGACATTAAACAATTAAAGTCGGTACACAAATTTAAGTTAAAAGTAAAATCTTTTCTGCTGCAAAACTGTTTCTATACAATTAGAGACTATACTGATCGTGAAAAAAAATGTTTATTGTAACAAAACAAAGATATATAATAAATTAGTTTACGTTTGCATTGTATACATTTTAAAAAAATATTTAATAAGCCTGTAACAAGTAATGTACTTCAGCTTCCGGGTCAATGACCCCCATCTCGATCAGGTTTTTGTCCAGTTTCCCTGATTCATTGAGCAAATGCTGAGATGGCCCCTTGTTTTGCTTCTGGACGTAAATGTAGCTTCACTGTGCGCACGTTTTGTTGAGCACTCCTTTTGCTTGTAGTTCATTTACCGTTGAAATTTATTTTCTATAACTCGGGAACAAACATTTTTCAAATATTTTTATTTTTCTAAAATAATTATTTTCTAATTTCACTTTTTCGTTTTTTTCTTTTTAATTCTGGCCCTCAAGAAAATGTGCGCAGATAATCTCTTTCCCCACACGTCATATACAGTTTTTACTGTTTTTCTGACAAATAAATAAATAAATAAAGATCTAAGAGAAAGGACAATCAAAAATACAAATTTTTACGTGAGCGTGATGATTACAACACTGTGGGTGGTGCTGCGACGAGCGATGATACATGGTGAGAGAGAGGGGGGAGAGGGAGGGGATATATGACAGAAGGCGAGTTCTGGCGATTCTCCAGGGACGTTGCACATTACAGGTTGGCACTACTGTCACTGTCATGATACTAAAAAATAAACACTTTGTAACACGAAAGTAGACTGCCTACACTATTTTAATGGCATGTAGTTGACAGAAATTAATCACTGTTCTCGAGTCATATAGAGACATTGTAAGGCGGTCACCGTTGCGCACGTGCTGTAGAAATAGAGTCATTAGAAGTTTGAATGTCTGGACTACTGTATACGATTGCACTTGCATGACATGAGATTGCGGTTGACAGTTGTTGCGCATGAGTGCGTATTGCAACTTGTTGATAGTTAATTAACTTACAACTGTTCAACTTAGTGAAACGCATTAAACAAGGATTGGATTGAAATTAGTTTTGCACACATAAGTACTTAAGAATTGTAGTGCAAAATGAAGCAGAGGTGCTGGCGAAGCACCGCAGGGAGTACTTGCCATGATACATTGCGTAGTGGCGTTTTGTCATATAACATGTTCATGCTTGATAAATAAACTCGCACTGTTCAGCTTCAGTAACACATTGTACAGATTAATATATTGAGAAAGGTTTCTGTGCGTATATATCGTAACGTTCGAGAGAATTGCGTCAGGCAGAGTGGCCTAATCGTTCACAGGTGTGCAGTGTCCGCAAATCAGAAGGCAGTTTGTTAATCAAATAGGTTACATTATTATGAAGTATTTAAATTATAGAATTTATGGCATCCATTTCGTAGTTAATTTTGTTAATAATTAAATTTGTGTGAGTGTTCTGGAACATTATGATTACAGCCGCCCGGCCGGAATGCCGTGCGGAGACAATTCGCAGAACAAAGAGGGATATTTGTTGTAGGTCGTCTTGTACGCATACGCAAGGAAGATTTAAATTTATCTGATTATTCTCAAATAAAGAGTATGATTAGAAGGTTCTATTAGTATACTTATGTGATTTTCAGCAAAAAGTTGATTTGTCAGCTTATTCAGCCTGGTCAAATATTTATAATGCGATTAGATGGACGATGGGCAAACATAGCTGGCAAGAAGAGATTGCAGTCTTGAGTGAACAGCAAAGGAGGCATTATGGCGTAACAAAGGAAGATATATACTATTCCACCACATTATTAAAATATATCTAATAAAATTCGTTGTCAGACCTTTTAAATGTATTGTAGTTGACCTTTTAATGTATTGTAGTAAGTTAGGGGCTGCTTCACCCTTCTATTTCTGTACCTGAGTTAAATGAATCGGATGCAACATACTGTGCAACTGAGCTAAGTAGTGTGACAGAAAATCAGCATTTTTGTGAAGCAACATTTGAAAACGCATAAACTCTATAGGAGCTAAGTCTAGTAAGATGGAAACTTGAAGGGTTTGATTTATTTATTCAAAGAATAAAATATGTAATGAAATATAAAAATTAATACTGTTACAACACACACTGTAATACTAAAAACCATTAAGGTATTTGTTAAATTATAATAGTTTAAAAGCTGTTCGAGATGTAAAAGCTGTTGTTTGTAGAAGAGGTAATACTAGAAAATATATTCGACATTGTTCAGCTGTTTTAGTTTCAAAAGATTATAATTTAAAATATTCAAATTAGAAGTAATCTACAAAGAAAATAGTTTTCGCCATCAATAAAGTCAATTTAACACTCTTTTTAAGAGTTGAATATTCTTTAAATGCTTACCCTATTCGCTCTAAGGCACATAGTTAGGAGGGCCATGGGACAAAAATCCTTCGGAAATAAACAGAAATTCTGTTTAGAATTGTGCGATCAGTTCCTATTTAGGTCTTTTGTTCGTTTCAGAGTAATATTACATTCAGAGTTCAAGTTACATCGCAAATAAAATAAAATAATGTAAAGGTTTTATCATTTCCTTGCGATAAAAATGTGTCAATATTTTGAAACAAGTTTTTCACTCAATTTTACTGTTCCAGCCACTTTGGTACTGAATGTTTTATCAAAGTCTCATTTGCCGCTGATATCACCGTGAATAAAAATTCTCACGAAGCCTAACTGGATTCTACTCTCTCAGCTGTGTTACTATTTGAGTGAACTCGCTTTGTTCTGTATGTCCGACATGTTTAGCGACAGCATTCTGAATGAGTCACAATTCTGCAGACTACGACTGATGAGTTTTTCTCAGAATAGCGCCCACTCATTGTCGGTTTGCTTCCTTTTTTCTAGCTCACAATTATTCTGACATGCTTTTATTGAAGCTGAGGCAAATGCTTGAAATGAATTCTGCTTATCATCTTCAAAACCTTAATTTAAGTAATAAACATTTTTTCAAATGAATAAAAGTAATGAAGGCTATATATTTTAGGAAACACTAGTAATCACTAAAACAGCATTGTCACGCTATAGTAAGTTTCAAAAAGAAAAATTAAACGACCTTGAGAACTTCTATTTAGTCTCTATTTTGTTCTTAAACACGTAGTACTTCTAATATCGACTTGAGCAAAAATAAACAGAAAAGAGAAAACCTATTCTTAACGTCCGGCTCCCGGGATATACTTAAGAGTCCCGCCATCCGTTACGAACAATTGAAACATATGAATTATAACTAAAGATTCGCCGATCTCATTCGAAAAAACTCTAGTCCCTAATAAAATACAGACTCGCTTGTCCAAAACGATGGGCCCGAAGGAGTCACCGTGTGTGACGGACGGGAGGGACGGGATATATTTTTGCACGATGTAATCGGTAGGATATTATTCACACAGTGTCTCTGAGTAAACAAAAATTATGTTATGGCATGTCTGCCATCTCCCTAATGCGTACGTTTCAAAACCCGGAAAACGTAGTGGACTGTCTGAAGAATTTCGAATATGTACTTGCCTCATTCTTTGTAGGTTCATCTATTTATCATCAGATGACACTCTCAGACGTTTTGTTTGTGACATTAGACCCAACACCGTTTTGGTTGGGTCAAAATTGCACGTCATATATTTCAGTGGACTTTTTAGAACGAAGCAGAAAGATCATGCTGTCGTTGTTGCGTATGAAATCACGACACTGAGTTGTTGCAATGTATCGTTAGTGACATCGAAATGATATATCTGATGACACAGCGAGAAAGATGCAATTCTATTATATCTTTCTCCCTACCTTTGTGTCATGCGTTGTGTCTTTGTTGAATATATTTTCAAAAAGAACAATGAGCAGATCTGTGCATTACTTGCTGTGTTCTTTATGTTACACCTTTCCTGACGCCCGGGTCTCACGCCTCGTGTAGCGCGGAATGATTTGAATAGGATCCAAAAGCCGCCCGCCGCTGCAGATTCCCTCGGTTTCCTTGTAGGAACGCCCGCTGGGGGAGGGGCGTTGACAACACATTTGTTGGGGTCGGAGTGGAATTGTCTTCTCTGACGTTTACCCGTTTTGTGTCCTTTGGCGCATGGAACAATGTACAAGGCGTGCCAGTTGAGACAGAATGTCTATATAGAGATCGATTCACGAAGCCTCCACCCTTCTGTGTACTGTGGGAAGTTTGACAATGCGGGAGACGATCTATACGAGAGAAATACGAAATTGTCTGAATAAAAATAGTGATGTACTCCTTGGACACAACCAGGCTCATTACCATGAAGGCAAATGTTGACGTGTACCACGTTTCTTTCGACTCCTTCAACAAAAAATAGTTTTTATCTCTTATTGTTGCGTTACATTTGCTTGTTTCTAAACATTTTCTAATTTCATTAACGTTTTTAAATTACAAAAATGCTAAAATGATTATGATTGTGTTGAAAACTTTCTTTTTGACAGAATTCGTAGAATATTAATTTCAGTTTTCTATGTACTAATAAATGAGAGAGAATTTTTTTCCTAGGGCTTACAGCCGGTTACCCTAGCGTCCCGATGGGAAACATATTTAACCATACACTTCACACCAACACACTTGCGGGCTCCACTTCTCTGGTCAGCAGAACACGAGGTCTTCCGCAAAGAACACATATAGGCGAGGCAAGAGACAACCAAGGTGGGAGTCGATCCCGCGACCCTTCGGATCAAAGCTCTTAACTCCTCGGCCATCCATGTCGGCTGCTAGAAATGCCAGAAGAAAATTGGATATTATTTTTGGCTACGATTCGTTAGTATTTTGAGACTATTAATATTTAATAACTTAATTAAAAAATACTTAAATTTTAGAATATGTCTATAATTTTAGAGTTGTATGCACTGAATAAGATGAATCCATAAGCAAACTTCTTTTGATGTATTTTACTTTTAAAAAATTGCCGATATCTATTTTTTTAATTTGTCTCACGTCGTAATATTTTCATAATGGGCATTTTAATGTATTTTTGCATTTGTACTTCAAGTACTTCAAATGATTTCAGAAAAAGCTTTTTGAAAAATCAAAAGTTCATTATGAAAATGAGCCCAAAATTGTGCATTTTCAGAAACATCGAAACGAAGTTTTCTCAAAACGGATCCACAATTTTCAATGAAAATTTACAGAAATGACTAAGTTTTACTGTTTGATAATATTTTATAATTCATATCTCGATTATACAATTAGGAGAGCACAAATTAGAAAAGGTGAACAAAATGTTCTTGAAGCGCCAATAATAGCAGCTGTGTAGATGATTTGACATGCCGAAAATCTAGCCTAGAGTAAAGAGATTAGAAAACGAACTTTTAGGAGAGAGTCAGTGCCATTCTGTGGCACCTCCAGTTAAAATATTATTTCCAATCACCAATTACGGTGGTAAGTCAATAACTACCTGCATTCAATGTTTATAATAAAACAACAGAATAAAATGTACAATAAGACCATTTTTCAACATAGGCACCGAGCTTTTCAATGCATTTGGTCCTTTATAGCACCAGCTTTCCTATATTCTCAGAAAAAAAGATTTGCTATTGTGTAACAAGTCATGTATGCATTGCTTTCTCTCCTGTGGAAGTCGGAGTTAAAGCATTTTTTAAGTGAACAAACAGATGGTAATTTTTTTGAGATCATCAGAACTGTATCCAGGATGCTCTTACACCTCAAACTACAGATTTCAAAGAGCTTGAGCAGTAGTATGTGAATGCGTGTTGTCTTGAAACAAAAGAATGCCTCTCAATAATCCATCTCATTGACAAAATACGTCTGGTTTGCACTTCCTCAGTAGTCGCTCATTGATTATTCATAATCAGTACACGGACTTGCCCAATATTAGATTAGTAGTGGGTGATGTCAGACATCTGGCACTTTCCTCCTCCTGCATGATTGTTTAAGTGCTTTTGAATAGTTCGGTTCATTGGTAAACTCTTCTTCAAGAATAAACTTTGCTCCTGTGTGCTAAAAGTCTTCGAAATATTACTTTGGTACACATTAATATGAAAAGAAACTTCGAAGCCTGTTCTTTTTTGGTGCAAACTGAGAGTGGAGCATGCAGCCATGTTTACGCCGCAAGAAATAAAGTGAACATTAGGCGATAACGCTGAAATATATCATAAGCAAAAGTGGACGTGTCATATTAAGGTCGGTAAGTGCACAGAGCTGGACGTCAAAATACAGATCATTAAAACGAAAGTGCAGATGCTAATTGAACCTTACGTATCATGTACTTCATGCATGAAAGTCCAAGCTAGCATGCAGAAACAACCCTGATTACCTCACCACCTATTACTGAATAACACATCATTTTCGTATCGTTACATTTCATTTACTGCTATTGTTCTTCTTGGTGTTACAATTTTGGTTGTTCTTTATCAGTTCAAATACCTAGCACATCAGGGAGATATGCAAGTTATGCGTTAGAAGCAAATGGTGCTACGAAACGACTTTTTCGGGTAAGGCAGTTTCTAAAAGTAAAATAAGATGTAGTAAGCAACCAAGAACCAATTAGAGCCAATTAGGCTAATTTAATGAATTAGTTTTGCGTTCCACACTTTTTTATTTGTTATCTAATAACATCCATTATTTTAAATGAAACAGATACTCGTATGTTAGGGTCAAAGCACAAAGAGAACCACTTCCCTATTTTTAATTAATTGGTATTAAAGAGACGAAGCATAAATTGTCATTAGTTCTCAAAAAAAATCACACTCGAAAATAATACGCTCTGCAGGTGCTAAAAAACGATATAAATAGTACATTCTATCGTGGAAATGGAAATATGAAAATTGTCGATTACATTTGGAAAGTGAAAAGCCTCAAAAACTTAAAGAAGTTTACAGAGTAATTTTATGAACCTATACAATTTTCAAATTAAGATGAAATGTGTTTGTTTCAATAACCACTGCACATCGAAAAACTAGTATTGAATAAAATTTACTATTTAGAAGTGAGCGTCGTTAACTAAGTGCTAGTTTACTTTCCTCGTTCGAGTTAAAAGCTATTACTTTTAACACGCGGCTCCATAATTTCTGTTTTTTTTAGTGGCCTTCAACTGTTAAAACAGTCGCTATCTAAAAACAACTCGTGTTTATATGAATCATCGCTTCATCTGCTGTGTGGAACTGAGAATTCGCACGTAAAGTGTCTCTAAGGAGGAGCAGACTTTAACATATTTTCGAAGCCTGTCCCTGCGATATGCAAATGAACCAGAATAAACTATAGAATTATATATAGTACGTAAAGAATAGCATTAGTGTGTGAATGTGGCAAACTACATTGCCCCTTTCAAAACAGATCTTTCAGATTTTGGGCTAGACATGCCTTTTGTTACTAGTTGCAAATGTGAATCGCAAAGCGTGTCACGAAAAGTGACCGTAGGTGAAACGCAAAATAATTTTTAGCGTTCATGGATGAAAACTAGTACTTACTTTCACTGCTTTTTAATAGAAAAGTATTTTCCTTGCATGTACTACATATAAGTTGCATAAGACAAAGGGATAGAGAAAAGTAAATAAAACAGTGGGGGGTGAAATGCAGGGGCTCCTAGAGAAACTCAGGGACCTGGGCCAATTGATCCAAAGGGGAAAAACAAAACATTTGCTCTTCCTCGAATTCATAAACATAATTCATTTATCCATTCATAAGAAATAACTTTAATGAGGGTTAAATTTGGATTAGTAATAAATATATTTTTCATTTATTTTGAATGAAAAAAATTCGGGGTCCCGAAGAAGTATGAAGTCGGGTCCCAGGAGAAATTGCAGCAGGAAAACGTGAATCACTACACATGTAAACCACCTTCACTCCCTCACCCCGACACCAATGATTTTCGGGATACCCAAGGACGAAGAACGCATTTTAGTAATCAAAAGTGAAATCGATATTGAAAGTGCCATTGACCTTGTCTGACTTCATCCGGTTTACCCAGGCCCGTCCAGTCGTTTCTAGTCCTCCCAGTTGTGTGTAGTCTCGGTTAGTTGTGTCTACCCCGCCCATTTTTAATTCCGACCTATCCCGTTCAGTCCAATCTAGACACAAACTGGCCAGTAGAGTCCAGTTCAATTTACTGTAGATAAATTGTCAGGCAATTTATTGTAGTGTTATCTAGCCTAATCTAAACCCACCAGTCCAATCCTCTCTGGTGCCACACTGTCCAGGTCATTCTAGTTTATTCCCAACATGTTCCGTGTTGTCCAGTCCCAGTCTGTTCAGTTCAGTATAATTATATCCTATCCCGTCCTATTCTTTCTGGTGCCCCACTTCAGGTCAGTCCAGTTTATTTACTTGTTCCGTGTACTATAGTCCAGTTTGATGAAGCCTAGTCCAATCTTTTCCTCCTCCAATTCTTTCTGGCGCCACCCTGTTGTCCAGTTCAGTCTAGAGTATTCCCGTCCTGTTCCTCGTGGTAAAGTCCAGTCCAGTTCAGTCCAGCCTAGTTCGGCCTGACCTGTCTAGTCGCGTACCGCCGCTGGTCAAACCAGTTCGCGCTCCGTTCACATCCTATCCATACGCTCTTCCTCCCCATAGCAATCTTACATTTTCCCTCACCATCCCATCCCATTCCATCACCAGTTCCGCTCCGTTCACATCCTATCCATACGCTCTCCTCCCCATAGCATCTTACATTTTCCCTCACCATCCCATCCCATCTCATCACCAGTTCCGCTCCGTTCACATCCTATCCATACCTCTCCTCCCCATAGCATCTTACATTTTCCTCACCATCCAATCCCATCTCATCACCAGTTCCGCTCCGTTCACATCCTATCCATACGCTCTCCTCCCCATAGCATCTTACATTTTCCCTCACCATCCAATCCCATCTCATCACCAGTTCCGCTCCGTTCACATCCTATCCATACGCTCTCCTCCCCATAGCATCTTACATTTTCCCTCACCATACCCTCCCATCTCATCACCAGTTCCGCTCCGTTCACATCCTATCCATACGCTCTCCTCCCCAGAGCATCTTACATTTTCCCTCACCATCCCATCCCATCTCATCACCAGTTCCCGCTCCGTTCACATCCTATCCATACGCTCTCCTCCCCATAGCATCTTACATTTTCCCTCACCATCCCATCCCATCTCATCACCAGTTCCGCTCCGTTCACATCCTATCCATACGCTCTCCTCCCCATAGCATCTTACATTTTCCATCACCATCCCATCCCATCTCATCACCAGTTCCGCTCCGTTCACATACTATCCATACGCTCTCCTCCCCAGCATCTTACATTTTCCCTCACCATCCCATCCCATCTCATCACCAGTTCCGCTCCGTTCACATCCTATCCATACGCTCTCCTCCCATAGCATCTTACATTTTTCCCTCACCATCCCATCCCATCTCATCACCAGTTCCGCTCCGTTCACATCCTATCCATACGCTCTCCTCCCCATAGCATCTTACATTTTCCCTCACCATCCCATCCCATCTCATCACCAGTTCCGCTCCGTTCACATCCTATCCATACGCTCTCCTCCCCATAGCATCTTACATTTTCCCTCACCATCCCATCCCATCTCATCACCAGTTCCGCTCCGTTCACATCCTATCCATACGCTCTCCTCCCCATAGCATCTTACATTTTCCCTCACCATCCCATCCCATCTCATCACCAGTTCCCGCTCCGTTCACATCCTATCCATACGCTCTCCTCCCCATAGCATCTTACATTTTCCCTCACCATCCCATCCCATCTCATCACCAGTTCCGCTCCGTTCACATCCTATCCATACGCTCTCCTCCCCATAGCATCTTACATTTTCCCTCACCATCCCATCCCATCTCATCACCAGTTCCGCTCCGTTCACATCCTATCCATACGCTCTCCTCCCCATAGCATCTTACATTTTCCCTCACCATCCCATCCCATCTCATCACCAGTTCCGCTCCGTTCACATCCTATCCATACGCTCTCCTCCCCATAGCATCTTACATTTTCCCTCACCATCCCATCCCATCTCATCACCAGTTCCGCTCCGTTCACATCCTATCCATACGCTCTCCTCCCCATAGCATCTTACATTTTTCCCTCACCATCCCATCCCATCTCATCACCAGTTCCGCTCCGTTCACATCCTATCCATACGCTCTCCTCCCCATAGCATCTTACATTTTCCCTCACCATCCCATCCCATCTCATCACCAGTTCCGCTCCGTTCACATCCTATCCATACGCTCTCCTCCCCATAGCATCTTACATTTTCCCTCACCATCCCATCCCATCTCATCACCAGTTCCGCTCCGTTCACATCCTATCCATACGCTCTCCTCCCCATAGCATCTTACATTTTCCCTCACCATCCCATCCCATCTCATCACCAGTTCCGCTCCGTTCACATCCTATCCATACGCTCTCCTCCCCATAGCATCTTACATTTTCCCTCACCATCCCATCCCATCTCATCACCAGTTCCGCTCCGTTCACATCCTATCCATACGCTCTCCTCCCCATAGCATCTTACATTTTCCCTCACCATCCCATCCCATCTCATCACCAGTTCCGCTCCGTTCACATCCTATCCATACGCTCTCCTCCCCATAGCATCTTACATTTTCCCTCACCATCCCATCCCATCTCATCACCAGTTCCGCTCCGTTCACATCCTATCCATACGCTCTCCTCCCCATAGCATCTTACATTTTCCCTCACCATCCCATCCCATCTCATCACCAGTTCCGCTCCGTTCACATCCTATCCATACGCTCTCCTCCCCATAGCATCTTACATTTTCCCTCACCATCCCATCCCATCTCATCACCAGTTCCGCTCCGTTCACATCCTATCCATACGCTCTCCTCCCCATAGCATCTTACATTTTCCCTCACCATCCCATCCCATCTCATCACCAGTTCCGCTCCGTTCACATCCTATCCATACGCTCTCCTCCCCATAGCATCTTACATTTTCCCTCACCATCCCATCCCATCTCATCACCAGTTCCGCTCCGTTCACATCCTATCCATACGCTCTCCTCCCCATAGCATCTTACATTTTCCCTCACCATCCCATCCCATCTCATCACCAGTTCCGCTCCGTTCACATCCTATCCATACGCTCTCCTCCCCATAGCATCTTACATTTTCCCTCACCATCCCATCCCATCTCATCACCAGTTCCGCTCCGTTCACATCCTATCCATAACGCTCTCCTCCCCATAGCATCTTACATTTTCCCTCACCATCCCATCCCATCTCATCACCATTTCCGCTCCGTTCACATCCTATCCATACGCTCTCCTCCCCATAGCATCTTACATTTTCCCTCCACCATCCCATCCCATCTCATCACCAGTTCCGCTCCGTTCACATCCTATCCATACGCTCTCTCCCCATAGCATCTTACATTTTCCCTCACCATCCCATCCCATCTCATCACCAGTTCCGCTCCGTTCACATCCTATCCATACGCTCTCCTCCCCATAGCATCTTACATTTTCCCTCACCATCCCATCCCATCTCATCACCAGTTCCGCTCCGTTCACATCCTATCCATACGCTCTCCTCCCCATAGCATCTTACATTTTCCCTCACCATCCCATCCCATCTCATCACCAGTTCCGCTCCGTTCACATCCTATCCATACGCTCTCCTCCCCATAGCATCTTACATTTTCCCTCACCATCCCATCCCATCTCATCACCAGTTCCGCTCCGTTCACATCCTATCCATACGCTCCTCCCCATAGCATCTTACATTTTCCCTCACCATCCCTCCCATCTCATCACCAGTTCCGCTCGTTCACATCCTATCCATACGCTCTCCTCCCCATAGCATCTTACATTTTCCCTCACCATCCCATCCCATCTCATCACCAGTTCCGCTCCGTTCACATCTATCCATACGCTCTCCTCCCCATAGCATCTCACCTTTTCTCTCTCACCATCCCATCCCATTCCATCACCAGTTCCGCTCCGTTACATCCTATCCATACGCTCTCCTCCCCATAGCATCTTACATTTTCCCTCACATCCCATCCCATTCCATCACCAGTTCCGCTCCGTTCACATTCTATCCATACGCTCTCCTCCCCATCCCACTCCATCTCAGTGCCGTGCAGCCCCGTTTCGCCCCATCCCGTCCAACCCCGTCCAGCCCTGCACAGCGCCGTGCGTTGCCTCGTCGCGGCGTCCTTACTTCCCGGACGCCAACGATCGTCCGCACATCCTCCCCTCTCCCCCGCCCTCCCCTCCCCCCCACCCCTCCTCGCCTCGCGAAGGGGTGGGAGAGGTTTGTGTTATCGACTTCGCTGAGTAAGGCCATTATTTTTAATAAAGCCTGCAACGAGTGAAGAAGCTGTGCGCCCGGGGGAGGCGGAGCGAGCCAGCCGGTGCTGTGTGGCCTCGGCGGAGTGTGATTGTGTTTCGCTTGCGGCTGAGCTTAATTTTCCGGCGCTGCGTTGAAGGGATGGGGTAGGGTGAGGGGAGCGGGGGGGGGGGGCTCGTAAGAGGATGGGCCCTGTATGCTCCCGGGAGTGGATTCAGCGTTGGGATGCTGTTGGATAACTTTGCTTCCACGGGAATGTTTCACTTGATGCGAAACTGCAAGCTCGACGACCTGTTGAAACAGAGTCGCATTCAGCGCGTTTCCAGATTACTACTGTCGTGCATTTGCGTTGGTTTTGCTGTAAATTCTGAAAACTGTTACATTTCCACCTGATAATTCCATAAGAGAAGATATTTACGCTTGATCTGTTGTGTTTCTGGTGATTGCAGATAATCGGGTATACGAGTCATTGCCCTAATTCAAAGTAACGGAGATTGAACACGTACCTACCGTGCCTTTGTTTCTTGTTCGTTTTATTCTTCTTTATTATCTACCAAATTCGGGACGTTGGGAACATACTTCAAATCACAAACTTGACCCCTATTGGAGTGTTTAAAAATGATATGTTTACTGACGGGCTCATCATACATGCCCTAAAAGAGTCTTTACACGAATAACCTGCTTGTACTTGTGCCAAGTGTCCCACCCACTAGGGGAACAAGTATCAGCAGCCACTTACTTACAAGAGACCAGCTGACTATCAAGCGAGGTTTGCCCGTGAATGCCTAACACAAAGGACTGGAAGGATGAATAGGTAGCGCGTGGCGATTGGCACGTTATTGAAGATGCCTCTCCGGAATCGACCTTACCACAGAAATTATTGGTCAGGCATCTCTAGAAATGAAGGAACGATTAGCGGCCTCTAGAATTGAAGGAACGATTAGCAGTTTCTAGAATTGCATGTTTAGCAGTCTCTAGAAGTGAACGAATGATTAGTGGCATCTACAATTCTTATCCGACCCAGCTGAACTTTGCCAGCCCAATGTGAACTACGGTGTAGTAAGCTTCTACTATGAATTTGCAACTCATACGCTGATGCTGCCAGTGTCCTTGAATCGATTATTTCGGGGTTCGGGAGTCAATTGCTAAAACTGCTAAGGTCATTCATCCTATAAATATAGTGCTTGTTTTTCCTCTGTCGTTGGCGGTGATCTTCCCCCGCTAGATAGCGCGTTCTGGCGCCCATTTACACGTCATCTAGCGGGGTTTATCCCAACCAGGTATTTTCCTCCATCGGGGCATCGCTCCAGCAAATGCAAGCTCTTAACTAGCCAGTGGTCTCGCGCCATATGAGGTGGTGCAGTTAATGTAAGTAGGTGTGTTAGTAAGGTGAGAGACAGGATAGGGAAGATAAAGGGAAAATAGCGCGCGGTTTGTGGCTCATTTGTTAGGGTACTGCTCCAGCATTCGCGTCGTGTTTGGTCCGAGACATTACGGAAAACTACCGGTCAGAGCAACAGACCATTAGAATTCTCCTCCAGTGGTTGAACTCGATCTAGTGATCCAGCCATTGAATCAAGACTAGCGTTATCATCACCATCAGCATCATCGTCACTCAAGGCGCATGCCATACTAAGGTCATCCCGACGTCAGTCCTACTGGCTTGGTTGTTGGATCACTCTGTCCTTTGTGTCAATTACTCGCAATTTAGGGCATACAATAAATAATCATTTATCATTATGAAATCGCCATGTAATGTTCTCTGATATCTGGTCGCCAACACTTTGTCCGGGTACTAGAAAGAGAGTTCGTTTTGTATGCTTGTGTTGGCGGGCATTTGCTTTCTTTGGCAAATGTAACCATGTGTACGTTTCAGACGAACACACATCAATAATTCCGAGTAGTGTACTTCCCTCAGAAGCAAGTGATCGTCTCTGTCGCCAAGTCGTTGGAGATGGAGGACGTAGATGCGTTCAAAAGTGACCCCCGTGTGCCTAATTTCTATAACGGTGCTCTGAAATCATTCAGAATGAAGTAAGGCCCGAATTAAGAATTCTTCCCTAATGCTTGCATCAATTCTTAGCAAGTATACGATATTAGTTTTATATTCTATACGTTGAGAGGAACATTCGCTCATTTATTTACACATCAACCGACATGGCAGGAAGTTCAGTGAACATGGAGAGGTCAAAGTATTTCGGTAGAAGGACAATTTTCTCAAACGTTTGGACAAAAACTTAAAGAATAAAGGTGGGTAAATTTTCATTTGTGCAAGTGACTGCACGTGATGCACGACTGCACGTGATGATTTTCACGACTGCAAGTGATTGTAAGTAATTTTGAATGTCGCCGGAAGCGAGATTAAAAGTTATTCCTCGCACTGTTCATAGTTTTATAAAGACGCACAAAATTTACTAAAATGTCGCATAGCTTTGCTCCTCTAGTAGTTCAACATGGTGCTTCTTGTTTTGTGAATTTCGAAATTTGGTTTAATTAGCGTCAGTCGAATGAACCAAGTCATAATTGTTTATGAAACTGGTGGAAATATTAAATCACTGCGTTCTATCAATGTACTCATAGGTGCTTTGAAACCATAAGAAACACTTGTTTTTCTAGAATTATTCCAGAATATTTTTGAGGTAACTGATCAATATATAATTACATATTACATTTATTTGAACCGCAATTGGGTATGGCCCAGTGGAAATTAACATTAATTACAATAATAATAAAAAATAATAAAATAGTACAACACACAACGAGGATGCAATATTTATACTATCACTAATATTATAACAATTATTTCAACTCTACAATGAGTTGGAATGGAAAAGAATTATGCCAATTAATTTTGGTCGGGAGGAATTGCAAGAGCAGTAGATCGGCCTCTATAGGTGCAAAACCCGTTTTAGTTGCCTGAATAACAAAAAAACATTTTTTTTCGAGAAATTGTTTACGGTCTGGTTTCTGGTTGGATCCACAAAAAAAGTGATCAATTCTCCACCAACAGCTCGTGACGTGTCAAATGACTCCTCATTTGTTTGGATTTGTAATCCGAGAGGTGGTCTAACCTGACGGACGCAGGTTACTGTATTTCTTTGTATGTATTTGGCATTTGGACCGATTGTCCGACTTTGCCGGCTAGCTAAGTGTCCTCCATGCCTTAATTCCCACGCTTGGAAGATAAGAGAGACGCTTCTAGGACGGTTCGTCCACTGCATTGTGTCCAAGTACATTTAGTTCACAAAGTTTTCTGTCCTAGATAACTTCATCCATTACATTTGATCCACAATTTTCGGAGGTCCGAGATACCTTTGTCCATTACATTTGGTCTATGTACATTTCGTCTACAAACTTTTTTCACAACATTACTTCTACAACATTAGATCCATATAAATTTATATATATATTGCGGCCATGACAATTTAATGTCTAACATTGTACTTATGTCTTCTACTATTTCTTCCATGTTTATACAGACATATTAAGG
Organism: Acheta domesticus; assembly: GCA_031308135.1. NCBI lineage: Eukaryota > Metazoa > Arthropoda > Insecta > Orthoptera > Gryllidae > Acheta > Acheta domesticus. The sequence goes on along the minus strand of JAHLJT010009419.1, from coordinate 4,079,580 downwards.
GGAAATTTCCCGCTAATTTTATAATAAAGGTGTCCATTGTTTAGTAGTAACCATGACTATACTAGTGTACATTTTTTTAGACTCACCACGGCACAATTACTTGAATGGGGAAGAAAATTGTGGCGTACAGGAAGTACTACTACCACTTACATTCGAATGGTGAAAAGAGACGTGAGGTAAGCCTGACGTTTTCCCTTCACCGAAACTAGCTAAATCCTCCTGCCTGAGCTTTCCTTCGCCACAGAGCTATATGCACTAAGACGAATGTAAAGGAAAGCTACAGCACTGTTTTTGCTTTGACCGGGAATCGAACCCGGTATCACACCATAAGAAGCTAGGACGCTGCCCATGATCCCTGCTTACTATTTTACTATACATATATGAAATGTTCTGGTTGAGTTATTGTTTGAAACATTTCGAAGTTTCTTTTCCTCGATCTCCGAAGAGTAGAGTTTTCGATTCTAGCTCATCCATGTCCGGCTGTTGAATGACAAAAAGCTGTCAGTTACGGTCTAGCTTGCTATCTGAGCTCGTGCTTTGACGTAATTATGCCTCTAGCAATTAAAAGACCATCAGTTAGGCGGCCTCACAATGCGAAGCACCATTTTCCTCTTGCTGCACTTGCCACGCTACGAGAACAATAACGAGATTCTTTGAAAACTCGAAACGCGGACTAATACATTAATAATAATAATAAGAAGAAGAAGAAGAAGAAGAAGAAGACAGTAGCAAAAAAGCACAACTACATCTGTCAAGCTCGTTCCAATTACAATAAGTGCCACTGCTACAATAAGCTCCTTCCTCTCAACACTCACTGGTTTCTGGAACGAAGACAGGAATCTTTATTCAGCTCTGGAATTTTCTTTTCAGAAATTCGAGGCTTCATTGTTAGCGAAGTTGTGAAATGTGAAGGCTTAAGTTAGTTCTGTTCATAAGCCAGAATTAAGAGATGCAAAGTGGAACGTTGTTTTGAAAATAAGTAAATGTAATACACCTGCATACCAACAAAGATGACAGTACTTCACTGAATTTGGAGGTAAATGGACTCGATTTTTAAACAAATGTTTATGATGTTATTTCAACTTGTAAACTTACAGAAAATAATTAATAAACTGGCAACGTTACGAGAGCACGTACTTTCTCGCATTAATTGTAATTTTTGCAATTTCTGATAATTTATAAAAATCAACGAAAATCTGCCCAGAGTTCTTTTTAAAAGCTTACTCAGCGTGCCCACTCTATCCCAGAAAAGTTAGAAAAATGAGCCATTTTTTAAAAAATCTGGTTTTTAGAATTTATTTTATTACACGCATCATTTTTATAAACGGATTTTTCTCTGTTCCGAGAAAATATTGAAGATTTTTTCGAGAAAACTTAAAAAATGTTGCAGGGACTTTGTGTTCAGTACCCCATAAATCCAAATATCCATTTCAAATTCAATCGTCTACAGTTTAGCTGCTAGCGTACTTCACAAAAGTGCGGATGCACGGAGAGACGGCAGATGGATGTTTTGCCGTAAACAAATTTTCGTAATCATGAACGCACCAAACATGGAATTTGAACACACACACATACACAACACATACGTATACATACACATACACATGCACTCCCATACACAACACATACGAATACATACATACCCAACCACACATATACACATAAACGTACATATACAAACACATATATACCTACACGTAATACACACATGCACGTAATAGACACTTGCACATAATGGACGCATGCACGTAATGGACGCATGCACGCAATGGACGCAAGCACGCAATAGACACACGCACGTAATAGACACACGAACGTAATAGGCGCACGCACGTAATACATACGCACGCAAGTAATACATACGCACGCAAGTAATACATACGCTCGCAAGTAATACATACGCTCGCAAGTAATCCATACGCACGCAAGTAATCCATACGCACGCAAGTAATCCATACGCACGCAAGTAATCCATACGCACGCAAGTAATCCATACGCACGCAAGTAATCCATACGCACGCAAGTAATCCATACGCACGCAAGTAATCCATACGCACGCAAGTAATCCATACGCACGCAAGTAATCCATACGCACGCAAGTAATCCATACGCACGCAAGTAATCCATACGCACGCAAGTAATCCATACGCACGCAAGTAATCCATACGCACGCAAGTAATCCATACGCACGCAAGTAATCCATACGCACGCAAGTAATCCATACGCACGCAAGTAATACATACGCTCGCAAGTAATACATACGCACGCAAGTAATACATACGCTCGCAAGTAATACATACGCTCGCAAGTAATACATACGCACGCAAGTAATACATACGCACACATGCTCATTTACTCGATAACCCATGTACTGGAGAGAAGCCGCCACACGACCGTCCAAGATCTTTTTCTGCTTCTGCTCCTCCCCCTCCCCCCCCTCCCGGCGATGCCACTTCTCTGTGCGACGAGCGCGGTAATCCCCGCGCGTCCTCGCTCGTCACGCTACGTTCGTTTGTTTTCGCTTTTCTTTTTTGCGCGGGCGCCTGTGAGGCCGCGAGAATTGAAAGTGATGTAGACACAAGGACTGCCCCATGTTTTCAATATCTGACTGTGGAGTGCCCTGCAGAGTTAGGAAGTGCTTGGGGGACGAGGAGAAAAAGCAGCCGACAATAACAGCAGGTGTTAATTTGTTTCAGACATATTGTTACTTTCTACGTAGACGTGAAACAACGTATTCGCAAGTTTTGCATGCATTTGTGCAACGATTATTAGTCTTTTATCACTCATAGTTATTTTGACTCATCATATAACGTATTATTTATTATGGATTTTTTTCAAAATTGGTAAAGAAATATGCAGGAAATCTGCTAATCGTCGATCTTGTGCACAAGTGTTGCGCACTTGAACATACACATGCATAAAGTAATAACTAACAGTACTGGTACCTAACATAAACTATTTATATTAATGAAAAATTAAAACATGCAAAATCCTAGACAGTTGTTATGGAAATTCTTTTTCTTTTTCGTGTAGAGTACAAACTCTTCAATTAACCTACGGTAGATAGGGTTTTTCTTAAGGGATTTTTATAGCGCATTAATGGTAATCTACGTGTATTTGTTATATTTGATAATATGGTTTGTTAATATTATTGTATACGTCTTTACTTTTCTCCATTTTTAGCTCAGCATATCTTTGCATAAAACCTCTAATATTAACGATAGTAGTATAAATATTGCTAGTCAATACAGGCCTCCTATTCCTCAACACGTATGGTATTTTGTAGGGACTTGACGTTAAATAAAGGAACAGATACTGGCACTACCCTCGAAAATCTCAGAACACTCGTAATGGGTCATGCAAAAAACATTCTTTGGACATTTTTAGTAAAATACGAAGAGTAAACATTTAAAAAGAGTAAAATAGTTTATAATTGTTTTTAATATGTCCGTCTTTACATTCGTAAACCATTCAAATCTGTATTCTTGGATGGTGTTCAGTAGACTAATACTAATTAGAATAAAAAGCAAAATTAATATTCAAGAGCACGGTTTCGGTGCGTGCAAGTGTCAGGATCGTCGCAACCGCTTGCCTGTCCCGCACGCCGCCCGGGATCGCGCCACTGAATGAGGCAGACCCATTAATACATTAACCTGTGTCAGAAGACACAACTTTTTAGTTGCGAAATTACTGACCAAGTTCAATAAATAGTACCTAGAAAACTCACAAATAAACAGTAATATTAAATAAATGCTTGCAAACAAAAGTGCAATCCTAAGTAGAAAGTGCTACTCCTTCAACACGTGACGTCTTTGCGAGGTCTTCCTTCTCGCTTATGTTTTCTCACCAAATAATCTCGTTCAGAGAACTGTCACCAGGGTGTTTAATACAGTCTCAAAAAAGAGTTCGCATCACATCCAACGCAAAATTGAAATCCACAAGACGTATTAATCAAAATGATGTTCAGTACTTACCATTATATGGGTAGTTTGTACACATATGTTCGCCAGGATTGAAGTAAATATAATATTTGAATTTCATATACAGTCTAATACTATTTTAAACATACTATTAGTTTGTAACATAACAGTTACAAATATTTAATATAAATTGAAGAAACAACTAAGATGAACAATTGATTTGAAAAATAGTTAATTTTATGAATATGCAGCGTCATATGCTGCTTACTTCTTGGTTGCCTGCGGCTTGCACGTGAAAATGTCAATAAAACATTAACTGTAGTTTTAAAATGCAGAAGCAATCTAAAAAAGAAAAGGGCGGCATTTCAGAATGCATTAGCAAGTGTGTCTTCTGCAGCGGCTTGAGCCCTAGAGGCGCGCAGCAGGCCGGCGGGCGCGATGGAGTGGGCGCTGTTGCACGCAACGAAACGAACAGGGGAAAATAGCTCATAGGTTTCCATATAGTGTTCTTTAAAATCTAGTAACTTCAAAACTCATTTGATTCCCTACAAATCAGTTCAATACAGCCTAATAGTGAATAAGGAAATCAGTCACAGCAGTGTGGCACCAATGTGGTGCCACACTGGGGTGTGTTAATAGTGATGCTCGTTACTCGTGCGCAAGGCAATTTTAGCCCAAAGAAGTCCAAAAATTAAATTGTGTGAAGCAAAGTTCTTAAAGAATAGATTTCAAACTCTAATATTTTTATTGAAAATACTTTTCATTTAAATATTTGCGGAGCTATGGACAATTGTAAAGTAGCAATTTCTATGGTTTTAACGTAAATCGACCATATTTGAGCTAATGTGGCCCACTGTTTGAGTCAAATAAGTATTGTTTAATGAGCACTAAATTGTTACGGGGTGACGTGGGCACCACCTCAGGTTATAGACGATAATAAAATTGCATTAAATATTATTTATTCGTTATTTTCTAAAAAGTAGCGAAAAATGTCGAAAAAATAGGATGTTTATGGGATTTGTGGAACCCCTAATCCATTTTAAATATAAATGTGTTTTATTGGTGTCGATGTTGTTCTTGCATCGAAAACTAACTTTTTTTCATTAAGCCATTGAATTTCATTTTTTTCGATTCAGCATAATATATTGTAACGAAAAAACCCCTCTCTAATTGTACTTATATCCCGATCACGCCCACTAAACAGGCGCCAATTGCAACGAAACAAACCCCTTGTCCTATTTACTAAAAAGCCCTACGAACGGGCACTAATGTAATGAAAATCTCCCCTCTCAACTCCTATTGTTGATCACGAAAAACTTCCTGCGTGGTCACCTGTAATATCTACAATGCACACCACTGTGCCCCCCCTTTTTACTATCCGGAGTTTTCCTGTTTACATAAATTTATCAGGGCGGGCCGTGATTTGTTCTCTACAGAAACACAAGCGCAACGCCAATGCAGGGACCAGGATCAGCTAGCTAGGTGATAAAAACACGGTTACGTAACATCAAAACGAGAACTCAAAATCTCGTTTGTTTATTTTTTTTAACCAACAGAAACATTAATACCTCATAAAAGAATCAATACCACACAACATCAAACAACACGATATCATAAAAATCACAAAAATCAATAAACATATTATACCCAAATGTTATTACGAAATAATGAGCTCAATACTGTGGCCACACCCATTACATTGCAATCCCCCAAAATGTTTCCAGTTTTGGCTTTGTAAACCATTTATTCTTCCCAAGAGCAAGAAATCAAAGTCATTGACTTCACTGAGTGTTGCAAAACAAAAAAAATATTCCTACTTCCCTTTCGTTGTTAACAGCAGCGACACGTCCCACACACACGATCTCACGCCGTCATGCGTAAGAACTCTGCTCCACTGTTCCTGCTAGCGCCGAATTACCAGTGCCCCCAAATTGGCACTGACCACGGCGACGACTTATGCAAAGACGCGCTCGAGTCTGCTGCATCGGCACACCTCGTTCGGCGACACCCGCTTCGATTTTTCAATGGTCGAAGTAACACCAGTTCCAAACATTAGTAGAAAAACTTTCAAAATTCACAAAACTCAAAATTATGATCGCGCGTGGCATAGCTTTATATATTACTACTAAAATAGTTCACATCACACGGCATACAGTTCCGCCACCTTGCGAATACAAGTCGAAGGAGCAACACCTTCTCGAAATTTTATAAGTTCGCGTGTTAAAATATATCACGAGTGACGCGGAGTACAACTCGCCACGAAGTTATTCACTCCTCTCACAGTTTATACTAGTTCACTAGTACGAGTCCAGAAGAGAACACTTCATCAAAAATTACAAATCCAAATTTTAAAATTATTCTTGCAACAAGCGACGCGGATTCTGCCTCTCGCTACCAAGCTATTCACCCGTCTGACCCCCATTGTTGTCCTAAAGCATTTATAGCTTTTTTCCGAACAAAACAATAGCGCTTTCTGTTTTCTGCTTTATAACTTATAATAAAATAGTTTATTATTAATTTCAACACTTCCTGGATTGTCTTATTATATTGTAAAATTCCCAATTAAAATTTCGTATCCATTCCATTCTTTAGACATCACTTTTCTCGCTTCATTTTGTTAAAAGAAGGTTTTTCGTGCGTCTCATGCCTACAAACATCGCTCGTTTATTTCTCAATAACTAATGTAACATAATGTTTATCTATTAATGTTCGGCGTCCTAAAATTGTGTCTTCA
>JAHLJT010009419.1:4045374-4070374 GCA_031308135.1 Acheta domesticus | reverse complement strand
ATTGCTTTTTGAAGAACAGCTCTAAAAGGAAATATATGACATTACACTTTTCGTTGGGATTAGGTTATCTTACAATATCTAAAAGAGGTATCGCAAAATATTAGGCAAAAACCACCAGTCAATTTAGTGAAATACTTTCATGTCAAATGTTAATCTTCTGACTTGTGCGTGTTTGGTATCAAATTGAGCAGTGCTGTACAAGAAAACTTTAATTCCAAGCCAGAAGAGAAGGCTTGATGACAATACAGTTGACGCTGCAGCATCTCCGATCGGAAGGTCATATCTAGGAGAGATGTCTGAGAGGGAAAATTTCACTTGGCAGGCCTGTAGGTCGGCGATAGATATCAGGGAGAAGGAACTTCATCACCTCCCGAGATAGACAAGCAGTACGCGCACAAGACGAATGGTCAAGGGAGTTGATTGGCTTTATTGACGCTGCGAATAAATCTTGAGTTGTTTTAGATAGATAATTAGATAGATAAATAAATAGATACATAGATAATAGGTAGATTGACAAATATAAATAAATAGGTAGATCGATACGTAGATAGATATTATTTTTTTCGCAGATATGTTTATGAAACCTGGTGGCAGAACACTAAAATTTACATTATAATTAGGAATTAAATACAATGTAACTAAAAATGATTTTCAGACAATTATAATATTATGATTACAATGATGAGAATAAATGCATTAACGACAATAACTCCATTAATTATATATTTTATGGCGGTCCTATACAGATATTTTACACCAATAATACACGACATTTTATTACACTGAAGTCCACTCCATTTCCCTTTTGGAAAAACTGCTCAAATTACAGGGCAGCAAGACTGCTACATGCGTTTAATTCATTGACATAAGGGACAAAATCTGAAAATGAGAAGTGTTTAAGAAATATTATACTTCCACATAAAGACTCATTGGGTAATAAATAAGTTGTTAGCTTGTCTGGGCGAGGGGAAAGCGTTTTGTTCACTTATTACGTGTGTTGTGCAGGCATAAGCGTTTTAGCGCGGTACAAAACTCTGGTCCACGGAGAAGGGAATCCGAATTAGTCTTGAGACGGTACCAACTCTACGTGATCATACAACCTTTGCGACACTTTTCCGTCAACATAGGCGTGTACTAGCTTCTATACTGACTAATCAACCGACTCGGAAACTGCTGCTCTATCTCTGATATTTCAAACAATGCTTCTTGTACATAAAAAAGCTGATTTCTAAGAACAGTCGACAAAGCGCGGTGTTGCGTACATACGTTCACTGGCTTCAAGTGCTTGGAATGTGGTGCCATCTATCGGGCGTTCTTGTAACCAGTTCAACAAATATTTCAAAGCATATCAGCCTTCCAAAGAAAATCATAGGCAAACATGAATTCCCTCTCTGATTGGAGAGTCTTCCTGCGGTTTTGGGAGGAAAATAACTTATCTCGTAGGCGCAACGTTTGAAAACTATGTTCTGCGCTGTTAATTTATTTATTTATTTATTTACGTCAAAAAACAGTTAAAAACTGCATATGACGAGCTATGGGGAGAAGTGAATTTTGTGCACGTTTTCATAATTCTGTGGTCTCTATCCTAAACCATATTCTAGTCGAATTTTGAATACAGAAAAGAGAGGTTTTTTTCGAGTTTGTTGACAAAATATTCGCTCCTATATAATAAAATATATTTTCAAAGGTAAATTAGCTATAAAGTCCTGCCCTGAACCCTCATGTTTTTCATGAAAGAATAATACTTTTTGCCGCGATAATATGAAAAACGATAATTTGAATAACTATATTTCCCACTGAAATTCAGAAGACGTGCACAAATAATGAAGTTACATTTATGTCCAGAAGCAAAACAAGGGACCATCTCAGCATTTGCTCAAGGATCAGGGAAACTGGACGAAAAACCTGATCGAGATGGGGGCCATCAACCCAGAAACTGTGGTACAATACTTGTTACAGGTTCTTTAGAATTATACAGTCCAAATGATAAATAATTACATTAACTATCATTGTTAAAATTAATTCTACTTTCCTTTTTGATGCTCGGTATAGTCTCGAATTGTATAGAAACAGTTATGCAGCAGAAAAGATTTTACTTGGGACTTAAACTTTTCTATGGAATTTAATCGTCTAATGTCTTCTGGCAAAGTGTTGTAGAGTAATGTACATGAATTGTATGTGAATTTTTTGTAGTGAGCTGTTGATACTGCCACCTGGTGGCAGTATCAACTGCCACCAGGTGGTAATTAGCGCCACTGGTGGTAAACTGCCACCTGGTGGTAATTAGCGTCAGAGAATTGTTATGAATGATTAAATTCCAATAATGGTGCCAAATTTAAATGAATATTGCTGCTTATGTGTCAACAGGCCTGGAAAAGCAAATACACTGTATATAATGAATCTTACCTTGAGGATTCACTTTAAACCGCAAATACAGTACAGTAATCTACAGAGATTCAGTACTAGGTGCCTGAAATGTCTCCAAAACATTTCTTCTTAAGTAATTCTTCCAGAATTGTTCTAGTAAAATCCGACTAGAAACAGAACCAATAGAGTCATCTTGTCGAGAGCAATTGAATTTAATGCCATCTACAAAGGTGATCAAACTTCCCCAAAAACTCCCCTCTGCATGTGGTTTTTCGATAATTCATAAAAATTATGTTTCTCGTAGCGCATTAAAGCTACCAGAAACAAGTGTTTTTCTAGAATTCTTCCAGAATATCCTAGGGACGTGTGTCAATCGATTTGTCTTGTCGACGGAAACTGAATGTGGTATTGATCACCTCTGTAGCTAACGTAGGTCATCTAAAGCGCGTTTTAGTCGTTCAAAAAAAATAGAAATTTTTAGAGAAATGACTTAAAATTGTTTGGGTGGACCCGCGAAGAAAGTTGTCAGTTCCCTATCAGGAGACTGAGACTGGAAGACGTCTCGCTGAATGGTGAACGGAGGGACAGACAAGAGTACGGGCAAAAAACGTACTTTTCATGAATAAACTGAATGTTTAGAGTACATGTAGAATAAATTTGTAGTTTTAAATTCTCAGTATAATACATTTTTAATACTCCACACTGTTGTTACGATACATCAGCTTCTATTTGACTGAAAGAGGTAGCAGGTTTTGTCATTAAAGAAAAGGATTGTGATGAAAACGATTTTTTTTCGGATACAAAGCCAGAAATTGATTGACGTTTTTCTTTAAATGAATGCACATCCATATTACTTATTACAGAATTTTATAAGTTTATCAAAATTGGCAAAAACATCAATAAAATTAACATTTAAGCAACTGGCCTTCTCTTGGTAATACACATGAACATTTGTTTTGTTATTGCTAGCGACAATAGAAGGGCCAGAGGTCGTTATGCAAACGCGGTCCCATACTGTAAACTACTCCGGAACATCGTTATTACTACGCATTATTTCCCTTCAGCGACGAGATCTATTATGACGAGCGAGAGCGCTCACGCAGTACGTAGTTTTTTAGGCTTGAAATGAAACACCTATACTATTTCGGTAGTATAAATGCGTTTTGAGCTCTCACTTCTCAAACAATCTTAAATTTTGCTGTATTTGACAAATGTATAGATTCATGGGAGATGATAAATAGTACTTTTATATTGTAAATATTGCTATTTGTTTAAAAATCTCGTGTAATCTATGGAAGCGTAAAACCATTTCGTAACATGCTGCCCGTTCAACGATCTTTTACTTGATATGGAGCGTGCATAATTCCAAAATTGGGCTTCGAGGACCTTGAAACCTGAAAAATGGAATCGTATCATCGTAAAATGATAAAATCGTAAAACTGTCCTCACGCCGTACTCTAAAGACAGAGCTTTTTTGACCGTTTATTAAATTTTTAGAGATTTTTTTGCTGTACCCCCTCTGTCGTAAAGGTTGTGCGTGCAGTTCGAAAACGTTTTACCTCTTAGAATTTTTTGAGGAACTACTACTTATTGGTTATATCAACTTCTTGTGGGGCATCCAATACATTGAATTCTTTTAAAATTTATTTCACTACTTGATACAGAGTGAGAAAAGGTGGGGGAGAGTTGTAATGTTCTACGTATCAGTACTTGGGTATGCCAGTCATGGGTACGCCAGTCATGGGTACGCCAGTTTACATAGAATTTATGCAAACAAGATCGCTCGACTAATCTAATAAACGTCCATTCTTTTAATAGGTAAAATCAAAATGGCTTTTAATTCATTTCCCTGATAAAGTATTCCATTGCAATTGGTCGGTAAAATACTTCATTACGACACTAGTTAGATAATGAAATGGCGAAAACAATTAGAAATTTATATAAGTCTTCTATTTAAAATATTCTAGACTTATTTCTTTGTACCTTACGTTTTTTCTTTCCAAAACTGCTAACAACTGTGTATTTAATACCAATTTAAATAAAAAGGTGATTGTCAATAAATAAACATTGGACTTTCCTTTTTTGTTATTGTATTCAATACTTCCATGACAATCTGAACCTTGAAAAGTTAAACTAATATCCATATTGTCATTCAATGATATTATACTCCTTAACATCTTCTTGCAGAGAACAGTGTTGCCCCTTACAGGAAAAATCGTCAAAACTAAATGAACTCTTAATACGTAATTTTATATTAAATATTACAAATTTTTTACAAAGCAGATACAACGTCGTACTACATACGTACATTCATTGTACACGTGACGTAGTACATTATTACAATATACAATTGGTTACCAAACTCTGTCGGCTCCATTTGGCAATTTTCCAATCTCGTATTGTGATAAGAAGCATTACGACACATATCGTAAATAATTATTACAACCGACTGTCCGCTTACAGTTTCATTGCCGCACTCACGATGATGGCTTTTATGCGGATTACTGCAGCACATAAGCAGTTATTAGAGTTATATAACCCTCCTTTTCGTAAACAAAATAAAATAAAATACGTTCAATATCTGACGGTTCTAAAGAATGGTTGCGTAGCAGAAACAAAAGTGTGATCTCCCAGGAGGAGGGGGGAGGAAAAGAAGATGGAGGAGTAGGAGGAAGAATGAGGAAGGATACAGAATTGGTAATTTTTATAGATCCCCTCCTTAATCTGAGGACTTTATCAGTTTTGCTTCATTGCAATTCATAAAGCCATAGCAGATGTTTCTCTACTTAGAGAGCGCTTTCAAAGGAAATAACAAAGCTCAAAGAATGGAAACCTTATTCCAAAGAATTTCTGTTGAATATATTTAATGAATAGCTATCTCCTTTGTTAAAACTTATTAGGTCAACCTATGCAAATGCATCGTACAAAAGAAAGGACTGTAGGAAAAGCATTACAGAAAAGTATAACAGGCACTATATGGACAATTGAAAGTACACTATAAGAATATCGTGTTGACTAAAAAAATTGAATTAGATATTTTAAGAAATTTTAGTTGAATGAGGAAGAGAGGTAATAAATATTATGTGGTTTAGAGGGTGGAAATTATCTTTCGGAAATCTTGAAAGTATTCGCTCAATAATTTTAAAGTAATTAAAATTCAGTAAGATTATAAAATCTAGGGTTTTTTCTATAAAGCGGTTGATAAGTGGAAGTGTTATGCACCTAGGTCCAACTATCTTTCATTGAAAGAAATATCATGAAAATTGGTTGAATGAAAAGTTCAAACTTCTTTCTAAACGAAAATCCTTAGTATTTTAAATGCGTGAATACTCTTTCTTCTTCTTTCGTTTGGGTCATCTAGGGACCACGCACCAATTTCATTGCTTCTTCCTTTGTCCTTCTTTCTTCTTCCTCCAGTACTCTTTCATCTTCTCGCTGTGTATCACTTTTCTCTCCTCGGACCATTTTGATCCTGTCTTCTTTTACTTCCTGCCATTGGAATCCTTCCATTTCTAACACTTTCTTCTTAAACATCTCTCTTTCTGCTGCTTCTTTCGCTTATATTGTTTCTTTCTAAATCTTTCCTAACTTCTTTAATCCAGACTATTGTCGACTTCTTGTTCCAAAGGTAGTTAAAAATCTGTTTAGTTAATCTGTTGTCGTGCATTCTATATAAATGTCCAAAAAATAGCAGTCGCCTCTTCCGTAATGTTTCGGTTATGTTCTCTATAGTACGATAAACTTCATTACTTCTTAATTTCCATACCTCTGTGTTTCTTATCGACCGAGAATTTTGCGAATGCGACCGAGAATTTTTCTTTCTAGAACTTCAATTTTATGTAATTTGTAGTTAGTACTAAGCATTCACTTGCATAAAGATATTCTGGTTTCACTACTGTTTTGTAGTGATGTGTTTTCAAGTTTTTAGATAGACTTTTTGTTGTAAATGATTCTGGTTATGCCATATGCTCTCTCCATTTTGTGTACTCTTTCTTCTACAGCAAATTTTTCTAGTCCATTTTCTTGAATAATTTTTATTATTATCATTATTATTTTTATGATCATTGTTATTTTTATTATTAATATTATTATTAGATACTTGTATTATCAATCAATATCGCGTTACTAAACTGATAAGTATTACATTACAATATACAATTAAATAGAAACGTTTCACGTGCGGTATTACGATCTAGTAACATACTTTTATTAGAAATCCGAAATCTTCCATAATACTAAATTCATGTAAGCATTTCTGATTCTAACTTTGCACTCAGCGACTGAACCTCGATCGCAACAACACAGAAAGTTGCGAGTGCGCCCAGCAACTGCCATGTTCCGAGGGGCGGCGCGAGGACTCGATAAATCAATGGGGCAACGGCCGCAGTCGCAGTCGCCGCCGCTCTGCCGACATCCCTCCCCACCCTCCCCTCACGCGTTCAATTCGTCTTCGTCGGTCTGCAGACTCTTGACGCATCTCCAGACCCTGCCAGCTTCTGCTCAGGCGCCTGCCCCTACGCGCTCGTCCCCCACGCGCCAGTCCTTCAAGCGCTCGTCCCTCATGTGTCCCGTCCCCACCCACCCGTCCCCCACGCGCCGGTTTCTCACGACCCTATCCCCGACGCGCCTGTCACCCACGCGGCCGTCCACCACGCGCCCGTCACTCACGCGTCCGACCTCGCGTGTCACTCCTCGACACGACCACCACGAGCCGATCCCCCACGCCCCTGTCCCCGACGCGCCCGTCCCCGACGCGCCCGTCCCCGACGCGCCCGTCCCCGACGCGCCCGTCCCCGACGCGCCCGTCCCCGACGCGCCCGTCCCCGACGCGCCCGTCCCCGACGCGCCCGTCCCCGACGCGCCCGTCCCCGACGCGCCCGTCCCCGACGCGCCCGTCCCCGACGCGCCCGTCCCCCACGCGCCCGTCCCCGACGCGCCCGTCCCCGACGCGCCCGTCCCCCACGCGCCCGTCCCCCACGCGCCCGTCCCCCACGCGCCCGTCCCCCACGCGCCCGTCCCCCACGCGCCCGTCCCCCACGCGCCCGTCCCCCACGCGCCCGTCCCCCACGCGCCCGTCCCCCACGCGCCCGTCCCCCACGCGCCCGTCCCCCACGCGCCCGTCCCCCACGCGCCCGTCCCCCACGCGCCCGTCCCCCACGCGCCCGTCCCCCACGCGCCCGTCCCCCACGCGCCCGTCCCCCACGCGCCCGTCCCCCACGCGCCCGTCCCCCACGCGCCCGTCCCCCACGCGCCCGTCCCCCACGCGCCCGTCCCCCACGCGCCCGTCCCCCACGCGCCCGTCCCCCACGCGCCCGTCCCCCACGCGCCCGTCCCCCACGCGCCCGTCCCCCACGCGCCCGTCCCCCACGCGCCTGTCCCCCACGCGCCCGTCCCCCACGCGCCCGTCCCCCACGCGCCCCGTCCCCCACGCGCCCGTCCCCCACGCGCCCGTCCCCGACGCGCCCGTCCCCGACGCGCCCGTCCCCGACGCGCCCGTCCCCGACGCGCCCGTCCCCCACGCGCCCGTCCCCCACGCGCCCGTCCCCCACGCGCCCGTCCCCCACGCGCCCGTCCCCCACGCGCCCGTCCCCCACGCGCCCGTCCCCCACGCGCCCGTCCCCCACGCGCCCGTCCCCCACGCGCCCGTCCCCCACGCGCCCGTCCCCCACGCGCCCGTCCCCCACGCGCCCGTCCCCCACGCGCCCGTCCCCCACGCGCCCGTCCCCCACGCGCCCGTCCCCCACGCGCCCGTCCCCCACGCGCCCGTCCCCCACGCGCCCGTCCCCCACGCGCCCGTCCCCCACGCGCCCGTCCCCCACGCGCCCGTCCCCCACGCGCCCGTCCCCGACGCGCCCGTCCCCGACGCGCCCGTCCCCCACGCGCCGTCCCCCACGCGCCCGTCCCCCACGCGCCCGTCCCCCACGCGCCCGTCCCCCACGCGCCCGTCCCCCACGCGCCCGTCCCCCACGCGCCCGTCCCCCACGCGCCCGTCCCCCACGCGCCCGTCCCCCACGCGCCCGTCCCCCACGCGCCCGTCCCCCACGCGCCCGTCCCCCACGCGCCCGTCCCCCACGCGCCCGTCCCCCACGCGCCCGTCCCCCCACGCGCCCGTCCCCCACGCGCCCGTCCCCCACGCGCCCGTCCCCCACGCGCCCGTCCCCCACGCGCCCGTCCCCCACGCGCCCGTCCCCCACGCGCCCGTCCCCCACGCGCCCGTCCCCCACGCGCCCGTCCCCCACGCGCCCGTCCCCCACGCGCCCGTCCCCCACGCGCCCGTCCCCCACGCGCCCGTCCCCCACGCGCCCGTCCCCCACGCGCCCGTCCCCCACGCGCCCGTCCCCCACGCGCCCGTCCCCCACGCGCCCGTCCCCCACGCGCCCGTCCCCCACGCGCCCGTCCCCCACGCGCCCGTCCCCACGCGCCCGTCCCCCACGCGCCCGTCCCCCACGCGCCCGTCCCCCACGCGCCCGTCCCCCACGCGCCCGTCCCCCACGCGCCCGTCCCCCACGCGCCCGTCCCCCACGCGCCCGTCCCCCACGCGCCCGTCCCCCACGCGCCCGTCCCCCACGCGCCCGTCCCCCACGCGCCCGTCCCCCACGCGCCCGTCCCCACGCGCCCGTCCCCCACGCGCCCGTCCCCCACGCGCCCGTCCCCCACGCGCCCGTCCCCCACGCGCCCGTCCCCCACGCGCCCGTCCCCCACGCGCCCGTCCCCCACGCGCCCGTCCCCCACGCGCCCGTCCCCCACGCGCCCGTCCCCCACGCGCCCGTCCCCCACGCGCCCGTCCCCCACGCGCCCGTCCCCCACGCGCCCGTCCCCCACGCGCCCGTCCCCGACGCGCCCGTCCCCGACGCGCCCGTCCCCGACGCGCCCGTCCCCCACGCGCCCGTCCCCCACGCGCCCGTCCCCCACGCGCCCGTCCCCCACGCGCCCGTCCCCCACGCGCCCGTCCCCCACGCGCCCGTCCCCCACGCGCCCGTCCCCCACGCGCCCGTCCCCCACGCGCCCGTCCCCCACGCGCCCGTCCCCCACGCGCCCGTCCCCCACGCGCCCGTCCCCCACGCGCCCGTCCCCCACGCGCCCGTCCCCCACGCGCCCGTCCCCCACGCGCCCGTCCCCCACGCGCCCGTCCCCGACGCGCCCGTCCCCGACGCGCCCGTCCCCGACGCGCCCGTCCCCCACGCGCCGTCCCCCACGCGCCCGTCCCCCACGCGCCCGTCCCCCACGCGCCCGTCCCCCACGCGCCCGTCCCCCACGCGCCCGTCCCCCACGCGCCCGTCCCCGACGCGCCCGTCCCCGACGCGCCCGTCCCCGACGCGCCCGTCCCCCACGCGCCCGTCCCCCACGCGCCCGTCCCCCACGCGCCCGTCCCCCACGCGCCCGTCCCCCACGCGCCCGTCCCCCACGCGCCCGTCCCCCACGCGCCCGTCCCCCACGCGCCCGTCCCCCACGCGCCCGTCCCCCACGCGCCCGTCCCCCACGCGCCCGTCCCCCACGCGCCCGTCCCCCACGCGCCCGTCCCCCACGCGCCCGTCCCCCACGCGCCCGTCCCCCACGCGCCCGTCCCCCACGCGCCCGTCCCCCACGCGCCCGTCCCCCACGCGCCCGTCCCCCACGCGCCCGTCCCCCACGCGCCCGTCCCCCACGCGCCCGTCCCCCACGCGCCCGTCCCCCACGCGCCCGTCCCCCACGCGCCCGTCCCCGACGCGCCCGTCCCCGACGCGCCCGTCCCCCACGCGCCGTCCCCCACGCGCCCGTCCCCCACGCGCCCGTCCCCCACGCGCCCGTCCCCCACGCGCCCGTCCCCCACGCGCCCGTCCCCCACGCGCCCGTCCCCCACGCGCCCGTCCCCCACGCGCCCGTCCCCCACGCGCCCGTCCCCCACGCGCCCGTCCCCCACGCGCCCGTCCCCCACGCGCCCGTCCCCCACGCGCCCGTCCCCCACGCGCCCGTCCCCCACGCGCCCGTCCCCCACGCGCCCGTCCCCCACGCGCCCGTCCCCCACGCGCCCGTCCCCCACGCGCCCGTCCCCCACGCGCCCGTCCCCCACGCGCCCGTCCCCCACGCGCCCGTCCCCCACGCGCCCGTCCCCCACGCGCCCGTCCCCCACGCGCCCGTCCCCCACGCGCCCGTCCCCCACGCGCCCGTCCCCCACGCGCCCGTCACTCACGCGCCCGTCACTCACGCGCCCGTCTCCCACACGCCCATCGTCCATGCGGCCATACCCCAAGCGCCCATCCCCTGCGCCCCGTTCTATACTCCCTTGCGCCAGGCGCCCGTCCCCGCGCACCCGTTTCCCCGCACCCGTTTCCCCGCACCCGTTTCCCCGCACCCGTTTCCCCGCACCCGTTTCCCCGCACCCGTTTCCCCGCACCCGTTTCCCCGCACCCGTTTCCCCGCACCCGTTTCCCCGCACCCGTTTCCCCGCACCCGTTTCCGCGCACCCGTTTCCCCGCACCCGTTTCCGCGCACCCGTTTCCGCGCACCCGTTTCCGCGCACCCGTTTCCGCGCACCCGTTTCCGCGCACCCGTTTCCCCGCACCCGTTTCCCCGCACCCGTTTCCCCGCACCCGTTTCCCCGCACCCGTTTCCACGCACCCGTATCCCCGCACCCGTTTCCACGCACCCGTTTCCCCGCACCCGTTTCCCCGCACCCGTTTCCCCGCACCCGTTTCCCCGCACCCGTTTCCCCGCACCCGTTTCCCCGCACCCGTTTCCCCGCACCCGTTTCCACGCACCCGTTTCCTCGCACCCGTCCTCCACACGCTCGTACTCTGCGCACCCGTCTCCCAAGCGCCTGGTCCCACTCGCCGATCCGCCCTGCGCCAGTCCCTCACGCATCCGTCCCCCACGAACCCATCTCATGCGCCCGTCCTCAGTGCAATCCTGTCAGCGAAGGTAGATTCCACACATTGTGAACCTGGTCGGCCCGACCAATTCTTTGAACAAATTTATTTATTAAAACGCATTGTTAATTAGTAACATGGTCACAATTTGGATTCTGTACGAGTGCGGAACATATTTTCCGAGCATAATAGCTTCCAACAAGGAGACGGGAAAGGTAACAATTATAAACATATAAACGGTGATTAAATATTTCCGGCAAAGTTATGAAATCTGGGATGTATTGGAGAAGAGCAAAATGTGAACGATAGTTTGTTCTGTAAGACAAGTAAACTTCTTCGATTGTCTTCCGTTGTTATCTCTGCCCTGTTTCATTGTACTCCACCGTGCCCTCTGGGGACAGTGATACAAACATTTTCGGTTCTTTATGAGTATGTCATTTGAGAAAAGTGTCATGAAACCGAAACGATATTCCAAACCAAATGAGTCTGCTAATTGCATTTCAAATTCCAGAACATACTTACTATCAATTAGTGTTTGTTTGATATTAAGTCAAAATTGAAAGAGTTTTAAAATAATTGAGGGAATTGTATCATTCAAACAAAGCTAGTGTTTTAATGATGTATTATTTTTATTCTGCAATTGAATTGAATGTGGTTTTAATGCTTCTTATTTTTTGTTACAGGTAAGTATCTGCATATCCAGAAGATAAAACCATGTTGACTGTAGCGTTTCTTCATGTGGCGAAGAGAAGAGATGTACTGAAATACACTTCCTTCCCAAAACGAGGTATTTTATTCTTTTCATCGTAAATGTATCATGATCTGTTCTTTAAAGATCTTACAGCTTATTACGCTATTTTTATTTAAATGTTTCATTTAAACGTACAGCATTAATTTTTACTTTCCCGCAAACTACATGCGTAGCACAAAGGAAGTTTTTGTAAAATTGCAGCGAAAAACGACAATTTTAGGGCAGAAAAATTCGTATTGCATGTCTCCAATACAGAATAAGTAGATTATTCTTGTTTCTTTGCTTAGTAATTTGCTTTCTCTATCAGGTTGTAGTGAGAATCGAAGATTTATGAACCATTGATGCCAAAAAACGTATTTACAGCAAAGGTTCCGTCAGTTCGTTCCTTCGTTCGTCCGTCGCAACGTTTATTTAATTTGTACATATTAAATATTCTTCACTTAGTGTATAAACTATACTTCACATACTTAATATACATTATTGGTATATTTTATAAAGTATTGTTTCAGTAAGTTAAATTTCTTCAAATTATTTATTTATTTTTCGAAAATTCAAAGGAGTTCTGGAGTTCAAAATTTCGCATTTTTAGAAACCTTCTAACAACATTTTCATAGAAATGGGTTCAAGATTTTCTTGAAACGTTTCGTAAGGATAGTGCTACACGCACTGAATTACATGACATATACCCATTTTGATGTGTTCTTTCCATTTCTCAAAAATTGCAGAAATGTTTTTAAAAGTATACCTTAAATTGGGTAGGGCAATGTCGAAAAACTACCCTGGTCTAAAAAGATTAGAAAACTAGTGCGGAATCGTCTGAATCATTCTGTACCACCTCTAGTGTAGATCATCCACGTCATTTCTTCGTGATTTACAAATAATACAGATTTACAAGGTACCATATCATATGCGACTTTAACTACTGTGGCAGTGGCGTAACTCAGTGCGGAGAGACTTTCTGAAATAATTGTATTTACGAGTATTAATTTGTTCCTCGTATAAGAAGTACGTCGACATTTCTTACAGGAATCACGTAAATGTTGTTTAATCTTTTCATTTGACGTTGTGAAAATATGGAGAAAATCTAGACAGGTCATAGGTCTTCACCCGTAACCTCAAAATTGCACCACATAAACATACCTGGAATACTACAGGTATGCGGAGTCCTTATGTTCGTAACAAGTCTGGTTTTTCTAGTTACCTACATTAAATATATCGCAAAGAAGTGGAAGTCAACCAACATCAGAGAATATTTTTCACGTACGTTATTTAGATTCCGCTGTATATATCATTTCACAACCATTTCAAAAGAACAAGAAGGCTATAAATTAATTTGCCTTGTAAACCTCAATGATCCAAAATATTAGCTAAAAACGTAAACACGGACTACACTCGCAATATGCAAAATTTTGATCCTAGATCGTGCTCTTTAATATTGAAACGTTTGATTTTCATTACTTGCACGCACGTACTTTCTCCAACAAACCGGCTTAGGTGGCTCAGGGCATCAATGGAGGTCACTGCTGTCAAAGAATACTAAAAACTTTAACAATTTCTCAAAAGTCTTGCATTGCTATGATAACACAAAATGACAGGTACACTGACTAGGCGAGACTACATGACTGATACAGTAAGAAAATTTAATTAGTATAAACATTGCAGAATGTATTGAAGCCTACGAGGCACACATGCCTAGATTTTTCAAACCAGACTACTCTCATAGTACCACAGCTCCTCCTATTTACACATCAGTCTAGTAGAGGGTCTCAATGCACACAGAAAAATGCCCTTCGCTGACGGGAATGCTTCACAGCAAGGTTTTGAGTACTCCCGTGTCGAGCGATAAGCTACCCCCTACACTCCCTGATCCGTCCTCGCCGCGCACTCTCCGCCGGCCACGCCTGCTCTGTCCACCGCCCCGAGATGTCACCGGGCGCGTGGAAGGGGTGGCCGACCGGCCGGGCTGGCGGACGGTGGGGGGAGAGAGGGGCGGCGACGGTGGTGGTGTCGGTGGCGGTAGCGGCGCCGGCCCCGGTCCCGGCGGCGGGGGCGGGGGTGGGGGCGATGATGATGACGATGACGCCGACGCCGACATCGCCGTCGCCGTCGTCGGCGGCGGCGGCGTGACTGAAGCCGCATAGAGGAAGGGGATGTTCCATGCGTAGAGGCGCGGGGGAACAATAATTAATTTCTTAATTAATTAAGTAATTCAATTTTTTTAAGTGGGACGCGCGAATTTTGTGTTCGCGCCCCCATAACACACTGGTGCAGCACGGAACTCCCATAATTTGGCGGGAAGACCACAGAGTGCCCAGGTGGGCGGAAGTCACTGCAACTTTATCCGCGCCGAGAAAAATGTGCTAACACTGCAGTATCTCAGTATCTCTGACCGAACGTCCAAGAGTTCGAGTCCCGACGGTGGTAGAATTTTAGTCACTAACTAGATAGCTTGGTCGAATTCAGTCGCTATCTGGAGGAGAACTCTAGCGGCTGGTAGGTAACTTCCTTGGTTTATCCGATCAATACCAGGATAATGTCGAGTCTACGGACTGCGGTGATCTTTCTTCCTTATCCTTGTCCTATACTCACACTTAACGTACATACACTACCCGACCACATATTCCGGGAGACGATTCGGAAGCTTAGAGCTTGTTGCGGCTGGGGGGGTGCCCCGCTGGTTAGGGAAAAAACCTCGCAATCCGACGAGTAGGTCGGCGCCGGATCTCGCCATCCAGCGGAGCATAATCACCGCCACCCCTCGCGATTAAAAGCATGCACTACACTTACGAGACTAATGACTTTGGCGGGTCACGTGCCCGGAAACACTAAAGTAGAATTAAAAATCTTCAACGATTGCCCTTCAGTGCTCGCCCTTGACCCGTCCGTCTCGCAATTTGCGATGCGCGCATCTCTCTTCGCTTTGCCCTTTGAAAGTCGCCTTTCGCTCGCGGCCCTGGGGTTCTCTGGGACGAGAAATCCCTTCCGTCCCCCCCCCCCACCCACACTCACCACACATTGGCCATCGCGCCTCTCCCTCGCTCCCGACAATAAGCGAAGCACTTCCTCGAATTAGATTTGACTATAAAACGACAATTTTAAAGCCACGGGAATGGCATGATGGAAATGCCAAAAGCTACGTACAGCGGACATCGAAATGGAAGCTTAAATAAAAGCAATCAAATGTGCAATTAGAGCAGCGGGCAGACAAAGCCCTTGGGGCTCTTGTTTTTGAGCCACACTCTAGCGGTTTAATGTGAAACTTACAACTGGTATGAAATGACTATACACGAGTGGCAGAAGTGGTGGAGTTATGTTTGCAGTGCAATTCTCAGAAGGGGCTGCGTCTATTTAGGACACGAGCTACATTACTCGAAGAACAGCAAAGGAGAAGATCGATATCTCGAGGGATCGAGATTGAATACTGATGATTATTTTTTGTTTTTATGTTGACATAATGAAAATGCAATGTTTTAATAATTTATTAAAACCATTGAATTTGACATTAGTAATTTTTAAAAAATGTTCCTTGAACATATTAAATTGACTGATTAAATTACTTGATTACCACAAAAATAATCATGTATTTGATAATGATACAACTCTATAACTCAATTGAGGTGTTCTTGAAATAAAAATGTCCAATTTTATCTCGACTCCTACGTATTCTTCTTTATTATAGCCACCATGGTGATTTTCCACTTTTTTTCCTTGTAACATTTCAGAAAGTTTTATGGAAAAAATTACAAAACTTAAAATCCTTTGTGGCACTACGTAAAGGAATCAATAATTAATTTGCAATATGAATATAACCTGGTATGCGGTTCAGTTTAAAATATTAAAGTGATTTCCCCTAGGTATAATCTCGATCATTAGAATAAGACGTGAAAAATAATATAGTAGTGCTGCAATTACCATACTTTCTTGCATGATTTATAACTTTTCTAGTTTGCGAATATTGAGAGTGTTCAACGAAAATGGGACTTGCGCGAATTTTTAAACATCTTTTGCCCTATGCGTTAAAAATTTGAAAAAAAAATTGGAACGACTTTTGAGAAATGTGTTTTTATAATTTCACAACTTCACTTTAAGCAGAAATTACGCAAAAACTACCATTTAAAAAATTTGAATAACTGTATTTGAAAAAATTCTCAATATTTTTTATGTAATTCACATTAACCCTTGAGATACCCTTCTGAATTTGGGTCCAATTAAAAAAAATAGTAAGAATACAGTAAATGACAATTATACCGATGATATAGAACAGATATTCACTGATAACATGAATTTTACAAAAGATTGAATCATTAAATAATAGACAAAATTTAAAAGCACTAAAAGAAAAAAATGCTTAATACAGTTTTCCTACAAAGAAGGGCCAGATTTTAGACTGTTTTACATCATATCACCTTCAAACATCATTCCCAAAAACATCGCTTACATGCGTCTTTATCACCAAAGATTTCGTTCAAGTCTGGCACGAAGGGCTAAGAAAAGTAGCACCTGTTTTTGAGACAATTAGGTTTGAACGATTTCTAAAATGCGCTGCTTTTAGTTCCTTTGTACTGAAAAACGTACGGATTATAAAAAAAGCATTAAAGGTACTTTGAAGCGGAAGTGTTAACAAACGTGTTAAACAATGAAATACATCTTTAACGTAAATTTTAATGACGAGAGAGATATTTATAAAAAATTCCAGTGTGTATATTTTGGAAAAATTAAGAGAATACTATATTAAAATTGCTGTTATATTGTTTTTCATAGTATTCAGCAGATATTAACAAACTTTAAACAATTGTTGCCGTTATCGAGAAAATCTAGTTTTTGATAAATTTAATATGGCCTAAATGTCAATGAAAATTGTGGGAAAACTAATATTTTCAAAGAAATGTACAGTACATTAATTAAAAACGTACTGCGAAGAACAAATTTAATTTGAATAAAAATATTTATATTCAATAACGTAGTTGTACAAAGGGGTTCAGAAATGTGAAATTTTAGCATGTTTGAAAACCCAGTGGTAACCCTGCCATCAAATTTAAGTTACAGCAGACGGCATGGATAGTAACAGTCCGTGAAAGGTGTACCGAATCAATAGCTTGGCACGATGGATCGCGTGTTCGGACTCACACTGCTTTTAGTAGCTTTCACCTTTGTCTTTCGTGTATATTGTGTCGTGGAGGTTCTCACGTTGATTCCACATACGACGATCCCACGCGTATGTTTCAGTCTGGTGTGTGTCCAGACCTACAAGCTTGGGGTGTAAGAAATGCATTGGCTTCGAGTGCTGCAATAAAAGGTTTATTGTAAGCTTACCGGGAGAGAGGGCTCAGAGAATCAACTGATGCCAACGCAGTGCCTTGTTCGGGAGATCCTAGGTTCGTGTCCTGACGGCGGCAGGATTTTTTGACACTGGCTTGTCAGCAAGGTCGAATTCAGTCACTGTCTGGAGAAGATTTCTACCGACTGCTCTGATCGGTAGTTCACACACTTACACTAACATGCACTACACTACCATGTACGCCGGGAGACCGATCGGGGGCTTGGAGCTTGTCCCGGGTGGGGCGGTGCCCAGCTGATGGAAGATACCTGGCTGGGAAAACCCCTCTAGTCGACGGTAGGTCGGCGCCGGATCTCTCCATCTAGCGGGGGAAGATTATCGCCATCTCCCGATCAAAAAACGCACTACATTTACGGGACCAATGTCCTCAGTAGTTAATGCGCCCGGAGTCACTAACAATCAATCAATTTACTGTACGCTTCGTGATGCATCCCTTTCCACCAAAACCGCCCCAAACCCTCGCCATTCATCACGTTCTGCAGATGCGATAATGCTTCACGGCCGTCAGCGAATCCAAAGCACTGAGCGCCGCTCCGCAGCAATTTGTGCCGCGCGCGCTGCGGTCGCCAGATTTGGCCACCCTGGGCGGCGGCGGCGGCGGCGGCGGGGGCGGGGGAGAGGCCGCTACCAATTTAGCCGAGCCGCCGGCCGGCGCGGCGCGGCGGGCGGCCGCGTCAGCGACCCGCGGCGCCCGCACAGGATGTGGCAGCCCACTTACTGGGCGGCGAGACGGGCAGAGCGGCGCGGGGGTGGTTCGGTTGCGGAGGGCGAGCAAGATCGGGATGGGAAGGAACAGGGAGATGCGGGGCGGAACCGCAGAAGGCCCGGCGGGGTGGCTCGAAAAGAGGCGAGGTGAGCGTGTCGGGGACGAGGGTCTGTATGGGATGGGGTGCGGTGGGGCGTGGCGGCACGGGAAAGGGCGGGGATGGACAGGACACAGCGGGACAGGGCGGGACGGGACAGGGCGGGGCGGGACAGGGCGGGACGGGATGGGACGGGGCGGCACGGGACAGGGCGGGACGGGACGGGACAGGGCGGGACGGGACGGGACAGGGCGGGACGGGACGGGACGGGACAGGGCGGGACGGGACGGGACAGGGCGGGACGGGACGGGACGGGGCGGGACGGGACGGGACGGGGCGGGACGGGACGGGACTGGGCAGGATCTGATAGGACGGAACAGGACAGGACGGGACCGGGCGGGACTGGTTGAAACAGATCGGGGCAGGGCGGACAGAGATAGTTCAGGACGGGTGAGACTGAACGACACACAATGAGACGGTACGGGGCGAAGGGCCGGGACTAAGGTAGGCTGGCTCAGATTTGGGGATCATCATCATCAGCAGCAGCAGCAGAACCTCCCAGGGTGAGGTAGCACTGACAGGCAGAGGGGGCCGTGTATAACGTAAGACATGTCGATTTCTCCCTACAATATTGCGCTTCAAACAAGACATTAACAGGGTAATTTAATTTAATATAATTTAATTTAATTGAAACCAGCCTATGAGAAAAGATAAATATATACAGAAAAAAACTGGACAACTTTGCCGGAACAGGCTAGATCAGCCTAATCCAAGCTGCTGCTGCTGCTGATTTAATTTAATTCAGTGATAAGCAATGTTAGAGATTCTGTGAAGTGCAGCGGATATTCAACAGAATTTCAATTTAATTTATAAATAATTGTAAAAACACTTAGAAAATTATCACCTTGTTGCTACACATTACCAGGATCGTGGTATTTTTACCAGGATATTATAAAAAACACCATGCACCAGGATGAAGATATCTTGGTACTCGTTAATACCAGGATTTTAAGTCTACGGTAATGGATGATGCACGATTTACAAGATTCGTATAATATTTTTTATTCAATAAAATATTTTACTCTTGGCCAGCAGCATAAGTCACCCACTTGATTTCAATGGAGCTGTGATCGTATATGATTCACAAGCAAAAATCCACAGCTCTGGACGTGATCGTATAATGTGCACGCGGCCAGTCACAAAAACCTATTGTGCATCACATGTGATGCACATCGCAGTCAATGTGTTAACACGAACACCAATATTACAAATAACATTGATATTGGTGAAAACACTGCTGTAAAAACATTAAGAGCTACAGAGGATGGTATTTTTCCAGCACATGCTATAAGAGAAAAGTATACATCTCAGTCTTCCATTTACGATGGAAAGACATTTGCTTTCCATTATGCCTCTATGTAGTTTGTTATAAAATGACTCGATATCGAATTGAATTTAACGAATATCAGTGTTCGTTAAAAACATAATAGAGTTATAAAATAAACAATTACAAAATCAATTGTCATTGGTACCAGACATTTTATTAGAAGTGCGAGGATTTTTGAAGGATAGTACTGGGAAACAATGGCTACGCTGCCTTGACGTGGACGTCCTCAGCGCTGAATTGCGCCAGAACGTGGAAACACCGTGAGGTTAAGAGTTTGCCTCTTTTGGCGGTAACGGCCCCTTGTAATTTCCAAGAAATCTGCGTAACTGACTCTAAGTCGGAACGTTACGTTAGCCTATTGGACGTCTTCTAGCCGGATCTGCGGAGGCGATTAAAACACAAGAAATTCTTGATTTTAGTAAGGGAATGCCGCAGTGCATTCTGCCAACCCACTAAACGAAGCTTTTCCAACTACGTATTCCCGAGGAACAATCCATAGAAAAATAATCTTCAAAATTAGGTAGTTTTTCTTTTCAAAAGTGAAGAATGTAATCGAATGGTACGGCTTGATTTATTGTTTTAAATAAAATGATGAATTTAAAGTAGACCATCTAAAGAACACTGTTACGAGTATTTTAATTTGCACGACTTATATCGATCAATTTCCAATTTCTCAAACATCCAAAACGACTCCTTCAAACGAAACCTAATTTCTTGTTACTTACTGGCTTTATGTAGAATCAATTGCATATTACATATACTGCAAATACTTGTTTTCGAAAATTTGTGATATGACGACTGTT
Organism: Acheta domesticus; assembly: GCA_031308135.1. NCBI lineage: Eukaryota > Metazoa > Arthropoda > Insecta > Orthoptera > Gryllidae > Acheta > Acheta domesticus. The sequence continues at coordinate 4,050,079 of JAHLJT010009419.1, read as the reverse complement.
GGAATTTATTTTTTAATCAGTTCTCTTACAAAACTCTCGGTAAATTAATTGGCAATTAATTTTCAGTCAATTTCCAAGTGGCTGAGTTGAAATTCCTTGGAAAAGCAGAATCAATTAAGATAGTACACAAAACAGGAAATGAACTTGAGTGAAGGGTTTATTACTGTGGCAATTTCATAGAGAAGTGTATCAAAATAGATTATTTTAATCGAATATACAAATACATTCCATATTATCATTATTTCCAATATGTTACAATACGAAATGACAATTTACAATGCATCATTTTCCAGAAATTTCCGCAGTGTTCTTGTTGATGCTATCACCACTGCCTTCTGCGTAAGTTTGTATATTATTTTTATTATTGTTATTATTTTATTTGATATTATTATTTTTTATTATTATCGTAGAAATAGTTGCAGAATATTAAGAAAATTAAGTTTCTAAAACAATTTTCTTTGTGAATGAAATATTAGTTATTACAGTTCATAAATCACATTACAGTTCAGTATATAAACCAGCCTCCAAGCTTCTGAGAAGAGTCTATATGTTCCTTAGACACCCAGAAACTCTGAAAGAATACAAAAATCTCTTTATTAATTTCAGAGGCGTGCAGAAATTAAAAGGAAACTAGACAGCCTCCAGTTATCTGAGATGTCTGTGGTTTCATTATTTTCCCAGAAACAATAAAATCCAAAAACAATAAAACTCATTGTGTTGCTTCACCTGTTATCATATTGTGTGTGACTTCTCAGAACACACACTCCATGCGACCACAAGGTTTCAAGGAAGAGGCCGTCCGTCATTCAATATTTGCGATTCATATGTTTGTTTAGGAGTAACAACTTTATTAACATTCGTGATATCTAAAGAACCGTTGTACTATGTCTATTCTACACTATCTTGTAGCAGTTATTGAAGACTGTTTATCATTAAGACTGTTTTTCTTAAATATGTTTTTACTTATATTGTTGTAAAATATATTTTTGTTGTTTCTGAAATGTGAGTTCTGTAGTTTGAAAACAATTCCACGTGGTATTGCTGGGCAGAATTTTTGTTGCTCCAGACTATCAACATTATTATTATTATTATTATTATTATTATTATTATTATTATTATTATTAATATTATTATTATTATTATTTGCTCGCGTATAAACCGACTCGGACCCGCGCGTACATGCCTACTGCCTTTACCGGGGCTCAGACAAAATATCTCGGTGGCAGGGCATAGAACATAGTTAGGGGGGGGATTAGCTTCTAGCTGGAAACCATTTTTACCCAACAGGGCAGTTAGCCCAGGGGGCGTAGAAGATGGAAAGATGATGATAATGAGGGGTGAAAGGACGACTGAAAGACATACACAAATACACCCACGTCGAGGCGGAAATCGAATCCGCGAATCGTTTCATTATTGGTCCGAGATTGCCACGACACTCCTGACTTCGCTAAGTCAGCCAATATTAGCCGAGATCGCCATCTCGGGTATTATTATTATTATTATTATTATTATTATTATATTATTATTTTATTATTGTTATTATTATTTTTGTTATTTTATGGTTATTGTTATTATGCGATGAGCACTGTGCCATAATGCATACGTCACTAAATATTGTCAAAATTGTAATATTTAGTGACATACTGATTACATATTTTGTTGCTAAACGTTGCGTTTAGTGAACAATTCTCGTATGAATGGGCTTCAAAGTGGCAATCAAAATAAGCAACGTGCGTGAAGAGCACTATGTCAGTTGCCAATTCCGTTCTTCAAAAGAGATGATACACTCCAGCAGTGCCGATTGTGTTTCATTATTGGCAATCGAGATGAAATTGCTTCCATTCCAATGACATTACCTTCCCTCATATTGTAGCTGTCTCCCAAATGAGTGTTTTTTTGGACAGATGCAGCAACAAACGACTAAAACAAAGCATCTCAATGCACACAGGACATCAAAGATAATGTGATACTGGAAATACAAAACGAAAATGTTCGAGCTTTGAATATGATTTAGGCAATGTATATTGACAATAAATCAACAAAACAATGCTTCATATTGTCAATGAAAATCTGAAACATGTGAATGAAGCTTGTTTTATGGGAGTTTCAGAAATTAGTTATTTTTCGGTTTACCAGAAATTAGTTTCGTTAGTCTCCGGTAATTCACTTTTATAAAATGTATCAATTTGATATGAGTGCTGTTGATAAAAGTAATGCATCGTAATGTGTCACAATACATTACACGTGTGTATTTCGTAATGTTTGTTGGTGCCAGAACAGATGACACGTGAATTAGGAAAACAGAGTTTTGGTTGCTTGGTGACGCATAAACAAACGTGTGAATGATCGGAGGTGTTCCGGGAAGCAAGGAAGTGTCTGACATAGAATATTGTGGCATCACAGGAAGTGTGGATGGTATTGAGGGGTGACTTCAAGACGACGGGTCAGATTTGAAGAATACCAAAATCAACATGCCCTTCTTGATGTGACAACCTACGGTTCAGACGTGACTGTCAGTAAGCCCTGGGAAGTCGATAAATGGACGACTTTGTGTCAATAGGTTAAATAATTGAAAATAATGAAACATTAAAAAATTCATTTGATTGTAATGAGCATACTTTTGGCGGAATTTGGGATTGGAACTTTTATTGAACCTGGATTAAACAGAATAATTTCTGAAGAAATGAAGACGACAAATACAATCAAGAATGGTTAACGAGAGTAAAATACGTCGATGGCAAGTCGACGGTTCTCCAGACAGACTTGGTGAAATGAAACTCAGAGAGTGAGAACACACTGAGTTTATTACAGAAGTGAATAAAATACAGGTTATACAAATTTCTATTACAAAGTCGAAAATGGTTGTGACCGCTTTACAATGTTTCCTTATGAACTATATAGACTACATCCCACTCCTGTTTGTAAGTACATGGTGGAGGGGGAGATACTTGTTATGGTCAGAGACGCGAGTGCGCTCTGGGTGGCCGTTATCACGGGCGGAGGGGGAACTCCGAAGCGCGGGTCTTGCTATCACGAGGACTGTGCCCCGAAGTGACCTTTTCATGATTACATGGAGGTTAAGGGGCAGGCGTTAGTTATTGGAGCCTTCGACGTCTTATCTGAGCGCAGGGGCGCAACTGAGATGAAATTTATTAATATTTATTAGGTGCTTAGATAGAAGTGCGTTAAAATTATCGGGGACACGAAAAGACGCCTTCTTTCTGGTTCCAAGATATCGGTTATCGGGCCTCGTGCTTTAATTAAATTCATAAGCCCTGCTTTGCTCCGGAGTACATTGCGTAATGCTATGTACAGCCTGTACGCTCTGTACGTGGGGATATAAGTCGAGTATTACGCGTTGCAAGGCATTGTGTACAATCCTTCCATTATATGTTATAAGAGTGCTTAAAGTAAAACTATTGATAATAATTTTCCTGATCAAGAGCCCGCCATAGAAGACAGTTTAAAAACTTAATTATATTTAGCAAATATCATTAAATTTCATTTTGTAAATAGTCTTAAGTTTTTAGATTTGGTTTAATTTACATTTAGGGATTGTGAGATTCTTTTGTTTTGAATCTGTTCATAAGATAGAGTATTCATTTGCTATTACTTGTTTCCATTAGTTTTATTTTGAAGAAAAGTGTTTTTATGGAAGTTACTGTTTTTGTTAGATCTATTTTCTCTATCAGTAAAATTTCTGAGTAATGCCACTGGTGTATACCGTGGTAGAATAACTAGCTAGCCTAACTTCGATGTATCTGATATGTCTTAACAATGATAAAATTTTCAGCCGTAAATATTTTTTTACCAGAGTGGAAACGTTTTTGTTTTTTTTAAATTTAAATTAATTTATTTTAATTTTCATTTTGAAATGGTAAACAAAATGGAATGTTTTGAAGAACAAAGAAATAAGCTCTTTATAAATAATCCTAACAGTGCAGTGGAATCTATTATTATGTAATTGAACAGTCTTGTTTGTTTACTTCTTGGAGTACAGTCAACCATGAAGATTAGTGTTGATAAAACAAGAAATATTTTAATTTGCACTAATTTCTTTACCACTTGAAGTGATGTGGAAGGCTACATTCCTCATGCTTTTATTTTCTTTCTATGGTTCAAGAATCATGAATTAAATACTTGAACTTCGGACTTCGTGTAAGTATTAAAATGAACCATTTGGCCAGTAAAATGCATTTTACTTGAGAACAAGAATATTGTTTATATAACCAAAATTTACGAAGTAAGATTGTTTACATGTTTAATGAGTTCATTGTTTTAATTGGAGGTAACTTACTATGATTATAAATCCAATTTGTATTGGTTCGTTTTACTTTATCTTCTATGTTTTTTTTTGTTTCAATCAGATAATATCTGTTTTTTGACACATCCTGTGTGTGAATTTTCACGTAAAAAGACGAAAAGAAAAAGATGGCTATTAGTTTAAATAAATTAACCATCTATTGTTCAATTGTAAACTGTATTAAAGCAAACTGACCGAAATTGTCGTGTGATGTACTAATCGATACTAATCTTGTGTTTAGTCTGTGTTCGGAAAAGGAAAAAAACAAAATTATTGTGCAATTAGATATCAATGAATCCCACCGAACAAACGGAAATCATTTATGAATATTAGCCCCACCGAGATTTAAATCGTATTTTATTATCGTGTGCCGTATACTATTTTATCCGTCGTCAATGTATG
>JAHLJT010009419.1:4005497-4030940 GCA_031308135.1 Acheta domesticus | reverse complement strand
TTTTTCGTTGAACTTTAGAGGTGTGCGTTGATTTAGAAGATGCCTCAGCTAAGAGTGATATTTCACGCCGGGTGTCGGCTATCCGTTTCATAATTCTGTTCATCCATGGGGGTACAGAGCTGTTTACTCTGTTTTGCTGTCGGCCGTCGGTGTTCTTGGCTGGCCCCAAAATTATCTGAGATACTAGATATCCAGTTGCATATATGATGTGATTGATTTCAGTAATATCTAGATCTCTGCCTGGGGTCTCCACCACCTCATTTAAGACAGAATTCACAGTTTCTATCACTCTTTTAGCTTTGGCGTTTTCGTATATTCTCCTCAACGGTTCGCGAGATTCAAACGGAAGTTGACTAATTCTTTCTATCTCGCGCCGAAGGAGATTTCGCATTATGTCCTTATCGTGTAATTCATTGCCAGATGAATTTTCACCACTGACGTGTGTTTCACTGGAAAGAGATGAACCTTCCACGGGATCATCATTTTCAAGTTCTACGTGTTCGTCATGTGGATTGTTCGAGCGAAGTACATACTCCGCATTTCTCTCAATGTCAGCAAGTTGTGCTGCTGTGAATTTCCACTGCTGAGTATGTATCGTCGTGACTGGCAAGCTTCTTTGAGTCTAGGGTAGGTCTGATATCTGGGTTCCGCTCTCTCCATACCTTGAAAACTTCTATTTCTGAGCCCCCATTTTTCGCTTTGCATAGTAAAAGCACCACATCACCTCCTTTAATTCATCCCGGGTCCATCTCTGACGATGGCTTCGAGCTACTGCCGGCTCTGGGTCCCTGGGACTAACATCCGTGGGATGGCCAGACGTCGACAAGGTGACATTAGCTCGGTTTCTGAGCAGGTATGGGACATTGGTAGAACAAGGCACGTTAAGGTTCATTACATTGCTTGTTCTATCCATTTTGCTCATTGGTTTTCAAGTGAAGATTCGCAGGATGCAAGTTCGAGTTCACAGATCACACTTAACCTTCGGGTTGTTTCCTGCCATCCGTTACTGCGACCCACAGTGGCCTCGGGGCATCCCCCGCAGGGTCCAGCAAGGGGTCCCTCCGATCGCCAGTCGGCATTACTAAACCCTACGGATTTTCACTGACTGCTGAAGGCAGCCTCCTTCGCTGGCTAATGCAAGGTTCGGGCCTCCACTCTAATCAGTGGCCTGGTGTGCCAACCCAGTTTCTCTCCTGTACCCTCTATGGGCCGACAACAGGAAGTCCAAAGGTTCATGACCCTTCCCTCTCTACTTACTTCCCACTCTCCTCAAAATGGAGTACTTCTTCGTCTGACCCCTCACCTTCAACCTATTCAGCAAGGAGGCCCTACCGGTAGCTAGGCTACCACTGACTTAGCTTTAAGGCTCATGGGGGTACTCAAGCCCCACCACCAACTGCAAGGTCGTGTACTCCCTAGGTGGAGTTATTATTATTATTATTATTATTATTATTATTATTATTATTATTATTATTATTATTATTAAGCTTAATTATGAATACAAGTAGCTAGTTTTTGGCAAGAATTGACAAGAGGTTGTGAACCTGTAACAACCTGTTCATCGATTGTGATCAAATTGCCTTGCTACGATCAATAATAATAATAATGCACAATCTTCAGATTTTCAGAACAGGATTTCAAGAACCAGTTTGCAACATTATCTCCAGAATCAAGCCTCACGTTCGAAATATTGAAGTCCTACATGTATCTCAGACACTTTCGTAATTTTTGCCATATTCTTGGTCACACCACCTCAATAGTGAAACTACTGGGAGAGTCAGAAAAAAGTACAAATTTTACCAAATCCACCCGATTTTCATAGGCGGTGAGAGGATCACGATGGAGTTAAAGTAAGAAATCAATAGTATGGTATACTCCTCATTGCGTGATACTCAAGAGAAGATCTTTTAGCTTCGGCTTTTCTAGGTTCCTTCAGTCCGCAGTGAAGATGCTCAGAGTGCAGACTTTGTAGTTCTATGTGAAATACTTTATCTTGAATTCTAACAGAAATTGAAAATTAGATTAATGTAATGTTTACATAAAGGAATATGTTTAAATTTTTCGCTTAATATGGATGTTGGAGAGGGAGTGGAATTCACTGATTAAGTTGTATTTCCGGACCCGTCAACTGCTAAGGTCATTAGTTCCGTATGTATTGTGCACGTTGTATCTTGAAAGGGGGGATGCTCCTTCCCTCTGGAGCTTGACCCGTTGTCCGATTTAAATGAAGGTCTTCTCAAGGTCATGAGATGGAAGACGATAGGGACATTGTCATCCAATCGAAAGCTTAAATACCAAAAATTTAAGTCATAACGAAGCGCCCGATTGGATGAAGGAATCCTAATTCCTCTTCCAGCTCGTGACTTTGAGGAGACACTTCATTTAAATCGGAGTGTACAGTCGGCTTCCGGGAGTTTCTTGCTCTAGGTGTCTTCACTACCGGACATTGCTGTAGTCGAAACAAGCTCTAAGCTCCCGAATGATCTTTCGACACTTCTGGAAATTTATTGCATGTAACTGTAAATGGATTGTATAATGGGAGTGGAAGAGTCAGTATAGTGGGAGTGGAGGCGTCAAGAGTTAGGAAGAAAAGATCGCGTGCGGTCCATGGCCAATATGTTAGGGCACTGCTCCGACATTCGTCTGGCGTTGATAGAAGAAACCACAGAAATCTACCAATCAGGGCAGCCGGCCGCTTGAATTCGTTTGCAGACAGCTTCGTCCTAGCTGACAAGCTAGTGTCGAAAGTCCTACCGCCATCGGGAGTCAAAACTAGGGCCTCCTGGTGAGAGGCACTGCAGTGACATCAGCTGATGCATTGAGACAATTCTGCCGGTTTGTAAAACTATGATTTTGTGATTGTGACTGCCTCTAAAACAATGCCTCAATTGTAAAATTTGAAATCGTCTACAAGCATTTTAAATGGCAACTACCGCTACTGAGTTTGCCAGACGAAAGACTGCGGGACATATCCTAACGGAGCCTCATCGACCTATTCAAGATCTCTTAGAGAGATATTCCTTTGATCTCTTCTGATTTTTCTTCTTTAAAACTCTAACACTCTACCTACGCAGCTTGCAAGACTCGTTCTGTAATACTTCAGGGCCAACCACTGCCAAAAGCCCGCTCTTTGAAGGGGTTCTAAGGAAGGGAGCAAAAACTGTGAGAGGTTTCTCAAGGTAATACGGTAAAAAAGGATATTCATTCAACGCTTACTTAATTAATGTGCAGGAAAGTATTTACCCTTTTGTGTTGGAAAAATCTCAAGTAATGAAATTTACTGCAACCGATATATTATTTTGTACACATTTAATCCGATTCAGGTCTTTTAATCTAACGCAACAATGCACAGTAAGCATAAAAAATGAATTTATGACTCATTTTGATATCAAATTCTGATAGAAGCTATTTTTTATTAGAAAGTCTGTGCGGTCATTTCTAGATTACTTGAAAAACACAAAAAATTACCGATTGAGATAGAAATTATACTGTTCCAGTAACATTCTTAAATGAAGTTAAACAGCTCTCAGTCTTTCGGAATGAAAAATTTATTACTTCTATAGATATTATAAATTCATTCTCAATTTCTATTGCATTCTGTCAGGAATCGAACTGAAGAAATCGTAGAATTAGTATATATCTTCCTCTTTTCCGGCAGGAATCTATTTTTATCTCTTTTGTTTAGAGTATCAGAAAGTGTCTTCCGTCTCTGTGTATGTGCCCAATTCGTGTAGAAAATAAATATTTTATCCTGTTATTTGGTAGACATGGTTCTAAATGTTTACAAGCCCAACACGAATCCTTAAACTTTATTACGTTTCAATTAAACTATTTAATCAGTAGTAATTATATTGTTTCTACATAGTCATAATGTGAAATCTGTTCCTGAAAAAAATAGTTTTTTTGAATTTCCCTTTGACTTTACAGAACAACGGTGATGGTGTCTGTGTTGCCTTACGTATTCACCCACAGATTTCCCAGCCCTCATCTTTATACCGGTCAGTGGAGTTTTCGAAATCAAGATAAAGAGCCCAATCTACGACCACCGGAGTCGGGAAAGTTTCGGCTATTTCCAGAACAACTGATGCAACAGAATTAATATTCAGACCTGATTTCCTGACCTACTCATTTCTTTATTCAGACCTGATTAAAGAAAATATATAATGTACGCCATATAAGACCATTTCCATAATTATAATCAGAAAACTGTAAATGCTGGTGGATAGTTAAAGGTTCGCACTTTGCTTTTCAAGTTAAGTTTTTTAGTGTCCTTCCATATCATTTTTTTGCCACAACAAGAAAATCATTGCGTAAAGTCAAAATAATACATTGGTGAAGATACGTAACATGTTCGTGACATACCCGACTTTTGGGTGAAATAGACCCTCGGAAGCCTTTTAAATGATTAAATTCATCAAAATATATATTCAAATTTATGCTTTTCCATGATCTTATCAGGCGAGTGGTTCGCACTCCATTTTGATTGGGTGTCCTTTCTTTCAACCTTGCTTCGCACGGCCACATACAAGATTCATACCATTTCCAATACGTCAAGGCAATTTTTACGTATATTAATTTTTGTGTTTTTAACTATTTTAAATGCAATTCCAATCAATAATTTTTGTGCGATAATCTTTTAGCAATGCAGCACGATGTAATGAGAAACGTTTCATTCCAATCTAAATATATGTATAAAAGTTGCCGTTATTTTATTATTTTGGATGTGTATATTATTTAGAACGAAATTTTTTGCGAGTTTTCAGAGTAGTAATATATTACATTTTAATAGTCCTGCTTTTTCATACGCAACAAAATTCTTTCACGAATTTGTTGAATAATTAATCAGAAGGCAGTTATTGCTTAATCATGTCGCTGTTGCAGCTTCATTACATAGCAATAATTTAAATAAAGTTCCTAAAAGCTGGCCGCATTTCCTGCTTTGAAATTAGAGAGTAATGTGGTTCATGGCCGTTTCGTGACGTTGGGACGGTGGTTCAGACTACCATCTAAGAAGTGTCGTAAGCCTTATTGATTTCCGTTACTAAATGTCCATCGGCAAAGGCCAAATGATGTCACAATTTCGTCGTTGATATGTTTTAACGAAACATTTTAAATGTAATGTGCTCAGAGACATAACTTGGTAGCAGAGTGTTATTTTTTATTAAAGGAACTCTTGCGATAAATTGACTATTAAAAATATACTATCAGTTATAATTTTAATAAACAATTTTGTTACCTGCGTGCCTGTCAACTATTCCCAAGTGATTAATATTATAGTTCTAGGTGTTCTACTCTCTTCGCTTTGCTTTTGACTTTATCGAATACATTTAAAAATTTTGAGATCGAAACTACGTTTATATACAGGACTTCTAAAGTCTAAAGTTTTGAAGTTTTGCCGGGGGGTTGTAACAAGACCATTTGGAGTTCAGTCCGTTTGATCATACCATTGTTGCTCATACCTCGTCAGTACACAATAAATCACTTCTATTCTTTTTCGGTTGTAGCCTTATTTCCCGAAAAATGTTGCCTTCAAAATTAACAATAAATATTATTGTACTTCAAGTCTGCGATGAATCCCTTTCCTAAATAAGTCTGAGAAAAAATTATTTTCCCCTTCCTTTTACCAGACTCATTTGTAGCTTTGGACACCATATTGCTTTTTCTTCGTCTTCATAGTCACATCTTGAAACAATCTGATAGAAATTTCTCGTTCAGTAGAAATGTGCAGCTCTCACCACCACATTTATACATCATGCCCCACGTATAACTTTTTAAAAAGTTCTAATTTCTAATTTGAGGTTATTATTTGTAATGTTTTTCAACTTTTATTGAAAATCTTTGGCTAATGTAAAGCGCATATAGAACGTATAAGCATATACTTATATCATGGATGGCATAATGTCACTGTGGTGCATTATAAAACGGTCTGAACGATTGGTTCCGAACGACACGATACTATAGGCAGATTTATTAGTATATAATATTTTATTACATTTTTATTTTCTCAAATTGTGGTAGGTATGGTCTGTTTAGTTGCGGAAAGATAAGGGGCTTTTAAGGTTTCATTTTATCTTCATAAGTCTCTGTAATTTTCATTCAATGTTTGTGGGATATATTTAAAAGATTGTAAAGAACCATTTTCATCCACTTTCTTTCCATGAGTATCTTTCAATTCAACATTGACGATGTGATTGACATATGCAGAAAATCTGGGATACTTTTCGGAAATTCTCGACAATTATTGTCATTGAATGAATATTAAACAAGATTTTTCAGACACATAAAATATTATTGGGTATAAAAGTAATTAATCCACGGATGTTTTCAGATATTCATATTTCTTGCTTACACATTCCATTCCAAAAATGTAGTAGCCCGTTTTCAAATTTGATATTACGTTATAAAATTGATGATGTATTAGTAAATTCCCGAGCATTATACTAAAAATCTTGTCTTCATTTAAATGATTACATTCATTTAATTTAAAATTTTATATTTGCTGCCAGTTTAGACAGTCATTATATTTTCTGAGTTGTAAAATAAATGATGCGCTAGTGAAAGGGGAAATAATGAATCGACAGTTCATATACACATCAAAACTGCATGTCATTATTCAACACGAACTCTCAATTGACGCTATAACCCACTTCACGAGCCAGCGACTGCATTTCCTATTACAACAAATTCCATATCGATTCTCATTCCTACCTGCAGGTCACCGAGCAGGGGTGCCAACACCAAATATTGAAATAACGACCTCCTTTTATTCCCTTTCATCGCTAATAATAACGTTGAACGCCATGGGCACTCCTTTGCCTCGTCCATTATGCAAAAGCGGCACATTCAAACTGGAACGCGCAAAACCCGATGCCACCTGTTCGCCCCCCTCTCCCCCTTCCCCAAGCGAATGATTCGCTTGCGCTGGGGATCTGCTGGGGACACAGCGCCCTCCCACGCCTCCGTTTCGAAGCCGCCGCTACATTCGTTCGTGCTACGCCTTCTCTCTAAGCTTACTCGTCACGTTCACTCTCCATGAATTCTTCACCTCGCCTTGCATCCATCCCTTCTCCCCTTCCACCTGGACGCTTCCCCATTGCGCTGGGCTTCCTCTAAACCACGTCTTGCTCAGGCTTATCCCCGTAGAGCTGTGTGCCTGCCATGACACACCCCCATCCTGCACACCCGCCACCACACACGACCATTGTGCCACCTACCATACACACCCCCACACCCCCTTCCACGAACCACCCTTGAACGCCTCCATTCCCGAACCATCGTGTCATACCTTCAACCTACACCCACTCCTCCATCCACGAATCATCCAGACATGCCTCCATCTACGAACTAACCTGACACGATTTCAATCTGCATCCTCACGCCTCCTTCTAAGTACCCTACCTGTCTCCATTCACAAACACACACACACACGCGCGCGCGCACCTCTCTATTCACCCGTTCGCATCCATCCGAGAACCATTCTTCCACGTCTGCATCCACGAGACATACTGCGTTTCCATCCATTCACCAATCTGCCAATCTCCATCCAGTCACAACTCTCTCTCCACCGTCCACATCTTCACTCTATCGCACCACTCCACACATTCTCTTCGCCTCCAAATCCCCACGTCTTCATTTGTCACGCATCCTTTCTTCCCATGCTTAATCCCATCATGCCTCCATCTCCCTGCGTCTTCCACGCCGCACCCCCCCCCTTAATTGACACCCCCCTTCACCCGCCCCAAACTTTCGCTCCATCTCAGCACGTCAAGACGATGATAGTTTCCGCGCTCTGTGAGCTTTTTAGGTTTTCAGTTAGTTAGTGCCTTATTTACGTGGCGAGACTCGAACCATCAGGCCCGCTCTTCCGTCTGACCACGCAAATTTCACTACGCTCCTTTCACCAACTAGCGGAGAAAGAAGGTACTATCTAGGGCGACGAAACTGGCGATTTGAATTTAGCTCAGAGGCGTCATTTAGGCTTGAGGATCTTTTACATGCAAGTAATCTACTAACATGGGACAGCCGGCTTTACTTCCCCTCCGAAGGAAGGCGTACGAAGGATTTTTTCGCCCTTAAAAATCCACGGCTTCGATCCGGTTTGAACCTTGGGTATAACAGTCCGATACGCTAACCGTTACAGCATCGAATCCGCGAAGGTAATTAGGTAATTTTGTGTTGCAAACAAATGCTTCTAGAATCTAGGATCTAGAGATATTTTTTTACCAACAAGCCCACACTATTGGTTAAATTGCGTCCTAAGGTGCACTTTTTTCTAAAATTTAAAAAACTATACGTTTTTCCATTACATTATGAAAACTAATGATGTACTAATTTAATATTAAATTTCCCTGTATTGTATTTGAATTATTTGTGGGATTCTCGAGAAATGTAAACAAGTTTTTGCATTGAAGGGAAACTTAAGTACGTTAATTCAAATGAACCATACCATATTCACACCTCCCCACAGTGAGGTATTACCGTCCCGCTCCCGTCCCGCTCCCGTCCCGCTCCCGTCCCGCTCCCGTCCCGCTCCCGTCCCGCTCCCGTCCCGCTCCCGTCCCGCTCCCGTCCCGCTCCCGTCCCGCTCCCCGTCCCGCTCCCGTCCCGCTCCCGTCCCGCTCCCGTCCCGCTCCCGTCCCGCTCCCGTCCCGCTCCCGTCCCGCTCCCGTCCCGCTCCCGTCCCGCTCCCGTCCCGCTCCCGTCCCGCTCCCGTCCCGCTCCCGTCCCGCTCCCGTCCCGCTCCCGTCCCGCTCCCGTCCCGCTCCCGTCCCGCTCCCGTCCCGCTCCCGTCCCGCTCCCGTCCCAATTCTTCTCCGCGCAACTCCATTTCAGGGCGTGGTCCGCGTGCCAGCCATGGACCTCTTGTCTGTCCTTTCTTCCGCCTTTGCTCCACTCCTTTATTTTGAACATCTTCGCCTCCACCCATTTCACACCCCGTACGTTTTCTCTTCCCGTATCGCCCTCTGCACTCGCACAACGTCTCCACCGAATGTTGTGGCCAGTGCAATCCCCATTGAATATTTATGCAGGAGCCTTTATTCCAGGTAGACTGAGAAAACAGACGCTTATTTGCATTTAGATTCCACGGGTGCGCGAGTGGCGGGGCAGGGGCGACGGGAGGGGGTGGGAGGGGTGGGAGGGGGTGGGAGGGGTGGGAGGGGGCGGGAGGGGTGGGAGGGGCGGGAGGGGGTGGGAGGGGGCGGGAGGGGGTGGGAGGGGGCGGGAGGGGGTGGGAGGGGCGGGAGGGGGCGGGGGCGGCGGGGGCGGCGTGCGTGCTGTCGGGTGGAGCGTTGGGTCGCGGGCCCGGGTGGATTACAATAAATTCCAGCGTTGGGGCTCCATTGTATTGGCACATCATTAATTTGGCGGCGGGCGGCCCGTCGCCGGGTGGCGCCGCCCGCCCGCGGGCGATGGATGGGCGACGCCAGCACAATTGAGCGCCTGTTCGTAGATTGTGTCCAGATCCGGCGTTTTTCACGCTACCAGTATGCGGACGGTCGACACTAGATAAATGGGGCGAGTACACTTCGCGTTAATGGAATATCTGTCTGCTGATTTTTTGAAGTGAAACTTCTTATGGTGCGTTAACGGTGGATGGGGTGAATCGTCGCTTTGTGACGAAAAGTACGTCTCGAGTTTATTCGTTATTACTCGCAGTTGTTCGCGTATTTTTTCGTTGCTTTAAAATGTCTGGTATCTGTGACAATAAATTCTGTGAAATAAAAAAAAATGATATAAAAATAAGTTGAAACAATTGTGTAAATGATTCAATAAATGTACAAGAAGGAACTAAAAATGCATGGAATGAAACAAAACAGTTACCTAGCTACTAAACGAAACTTATCATGTTTACGAGTAAGAAAAAGATTATAAAGAATATTGCATTTCTGTAAAACATATCTTGAATAACTTTGGTCAACCTTTAGACCAGTTACTGTTTTCTCTTTTATAAACTATCGAGGTATATATAGTTAAAATATTCAGCACACAAAAATATTTTCATCGTTGTACGCAATCAGCTTAGGCGAATTATTTTCTTCATTATCCATTCACCAATTTGATTTTAGCAGATAATCCGACACTCTAAGAAGTACATGCAAACATTGTGTCAAATTTAAATATTTAAAACTAAACGTAAAATTTAAAATTAGTGGGATGTTGAATTAACATATTGCTATAATACATAATGTACAAGATTGATAAGACAGTTAAAAGTAAAAATCAGGTACTCAAAGGAACAAGTACTCGTGTTTTTTTGTTCATGCCGAAGAGAACAAAATACTTTTAAAGAAAAAACGCATGACATGGTGCAAGGAATATTAACTCCACTCTTAAACTTTCCAAGCTGTGTACAAAAGTATTACATCTGCCGGATGTAATACTTTTGTATTTCATCAGGGTTCGATTATTTTAATAAACAAACCTTTGAAGTGGGTAATCTTGAAAAGATATTTATAAACATAAATAACAACTAGTGGTGCTACAGAATGGCATAGACTTTCCCGTATTAGTTTTCTTTTTCCTTGGGTCTGGGCTAGCTGTTCGGAATTGCTCCATACTCGTACCAGCTGCTATCTATCGCTGCCCAAATTACATTTTTTGACATTTTGTTTTTTTGACATAATGGTAGAACGGAAATATTAATTTTTGAATTTTAAAGAACAGTAAAACTTCGTCCTAAATGCCAATTTTCTTTGAAAACTTTCGAACAGTTTTTATGAAAACGGCGTTTAAACGCTACTAAAAATGGGAAATTTGAAGCTCTTTTTCACAGAAAAGTTTTGAGTTTTCGAAAATCTCCATTTCAAGTCATTTGAAGCACTTTAACTCACAAATACAACAGTGTTTACAAATTGCTGGTAATGTGCATATTAAAAGGGTGAGAGATCTTTCAAAAACAATTAAATTTATGAAATTTTTGCAAACAATACAAAAATACTCGAAATTGAACTTTGTCATATTAAAGAGTGCAATTACCACTATCCGTTCTAAACGTTTGAAGAAAACATTTGGAGCCATTTATGAAAAAATGGCGTCTGAGCTTTTCTGAAAATGCGGAATTTTGTGCTAGTTTTTACGGAAAACGGCTTAATTTTCGAGAAACTTAAGTTGACATTATTTTAAGCACGTGTACTCATAAATATAATAATGTGAACAAATCACCACTAATGTAATTACTACCGACGTGAGAGACAATTAAAAAATTACATTTTTGTAATTTTTGGAAAAAAACAAAAGAATAGAGCAATATGGCGTTTATGTCTTCTCATAGAGTACATTAGGTTCTATCTCTACTGAAATTTTTAAAAAACATTGAACCTTTTTTGAGACATGACGTTAACGAAAGAACTCACTTTGGAGAACAAATTTTATTTGGAGGAAAATTCTCTGTCTTCAATTTTGCAGTTGTAAGAAAACACCGAACAAAATTCAAAATTTTGAAAATTTCGAAAATTCTGAGTTAATTGTGAAAATAGGATGTACGCCACCTTAACAAGTGTATTCTACTCTATTCTTACAAGAAATTTAAAGAAAAGATTTGGAATCAACCGTTTATAAGAAAATTTCGAAAATTTCCGAAGGGCTTCGTGTAAAGCACCCCCAAATTTCGAAGAATGTTTTTCAAAATCGCGACGCCTCGAATGGAACTAGATCGACCGGGGAATGTCCATTTTGGAAGAAATCACTTATGGTTTAGGTGCTGGAGTTGGTCGCACACCCCGGACAGACGGCCGGAAGGACGTTTGGGAAGGAACCACTGTTTCGGTATCACGGGACCCCAAAATCTGTATTTCCGTTGAAATCTCGAAATCGATTTTCCGCAGCATTACATAACTTTCCTTGTGCTACGTATATTGCTCCATATATACGTACATATACGGACAAATAAAATATGAACAGCTAACATATTCAGTATGTAGTAAGTTAAGTAGAGATATATAACGAATTTCATACAATAATGATACATTTACAATAATAAACATTTTAGTATAATGTTACAATTCATTGCTTCATTCTCAAATACTAGATTGAAAATTTAAATTTCAGTGTATCTAATTTGATTCATACAAATTCTACAAAAATAACTTTTATTTTAATCGTATACCCTCAGTCACAACTTTTTATCTTGAATAAGTGAGTCATTTTTTCGATTGAAAATTATTCTCCGCTTTACGTACTTATTCTTCTGACCATATCCTCTATGAAGTGCCTTGCGAGAATTTTCCACTGTAAAGGCATAAAATGGGGACTTCGACGCCAGGTTTTATGGAACAACTTCGCCGTTTACTTCGGCTATTCTCGGTTTACGCCTACTGTTAAGGCGATTCTTGGTTTAATGGGTAGTTAGCGGTGAATGGTCATGGAGCCAATGGGGTTACTTGTGGATAAATGTGACCTTGCAAAACGCAAACATCAAATGGGGAAATGCGAGGACTGTATGAGACAAGACGGAATATGCTTGTGCTGACTATGAAGACCTGTCAGAGGCCCTATTTATCAATATTTTTATTGGATTTCGTCTACAGGTGTTGCACAAGGCAATCAAAAAACATCCCAAAACTCGTCATTTTCAGTTAAGAAATATGTTTATCAATATTGAATTTTTCTAATAATAAATTGCCTAAAGATGCGTAATTCACAAAACGATACATAGAGTAAAACACTTACTTTGGTTGCAAAATAAGCGCTTAAGCAGAGAATAAACAGGTTGTCCTACAAAATTACAATTTTGGATGTATCTCGTATTGTATGATGAGGATTCAAACATTTAATATATGGTATGTGGACAAGATACTGAATTAAGCCTAAGTTTAAAACTTGTTGACTTACTGCTGTCACCAGGCCATTAATTTCACTCCTCTTTTCATTTCTTATAGCTGATATATGCACTGAAGCTCTTCTAGAATCTTTTTCGTTTGATCTCTCTTGATTTTTTCAAGATTATCGCTTTCAAAATCTTATTTAAATTGGATGTGTATAAAAATGTGCACAAAGAATGTATTTCGTTTCCAAATGTTTCTGCGAGGTATACTTATCTTCCTTTTTTTTTCAAACCATCCTAATTTCTTCTATCTACCTTTTCCAACCCAGAATATGCTACTTTTCTATGTGTACAGAGATGCATCTATAATGAATCTATTCCATTTTCTACAAAGAAATAAACAAATCAGTTTAGATTAAATTCTTTTCAATAGTTCAAGAAAAATAATCTAACAAGCAAATAACAGTGCATGTTTAGTTGTATTATGTCATAAAATAATTTTATGAAGTGTTGCTCCTCATTTTACTTTATGACTCTGATGCTCTTTCATTTGTACTTAGCTCTGAAAGTTCTTTTATAAACAGATGTCACGTGAGGTGTTAGTACTTTTGAATAACGCCACTCTTTGGGCACCAATTTAAAGAAAGTCACTAAGAGGTTGTAGTAAATAATGAAGTGTGACGTGATTACATCCTGTGTAATCTTGCTGTACGTATTGATGATGGATTCTTAAATTTGATTCCATTTCGATTACAGTTATCGGAAATTAGATGATTAATTTGGTCAATTATAGCGATAGGAATATCATGTTGTTTGAAAGGGGTAGTTTTCTATTACAGTTGCCTTCTATTTTTGTAATCCTTAGGCCCTTTACAGCAAATGGTTTCCGGGTACTCCTCATTGCATGCTAAAAGCGTGTGGCAGCAGTCTAAACGGGCTCATTATATTTTTCGCGTTCCCCGCTTGACGGTTGGCAGGCCCGACCTGCAAAGCGAGTAATTGGCAGTCAGGTGACCTCTACGCTGGAGAGGTTTCACTTTTGTCCACGATCCGACCACCGAACGCAGACCTGATCACGTGTGAGGGTTGGTGGCAGCCACGCACAAATATTAGCGTTTACTGCATCAAAGTCCCCTCCCACCCCCCAGTCCCTGCGTTCGCATATGAGTAATTTGACGAAGCGAAAGTTCAGTCGTAAATGTCATTTAAATTACCCATAAATTGTCTGCTACCACCGACAAAACTCAAAAGAGGTTTTCCGCTCTGGAAGAGCTCGGCGCAAACATAGCAGACCAATGGGCGGCGACCTTCGGCCCTTGGCGGCGTAATTAGTGTGATGATGCCCCGCCGTTTTGTTGCAATGCCTCTCCAATGTGCGAGAAACAGTACAGGGCGGTTGGGGTTGCTGAAGAGGCTGCCACAACCTCGGAAAATTGCATTGGAGTTTTAAGGGAGAGCGATGCGCTTTTGTCTTCAATTCGACCTGTTAGAGGCTAAGGGTAATTGTTGACATTACAGCGAATCAGGTTACGGAGGTCCTATGGTTCGAGTCTGACGGTTACGGATTTTTCGTCACATTAATGAAATTGCTACGTCTAATTCATCCGCTGTTTAGAAGATATTTAAAATTTGATATATTAATGGTGAAATTAATTTCCGTCAAGTAAATATTCTGAATTGTAATTTCTATTGTACATAGAATTGAAACTCAATTTAATGAGAACTATGGTGTTCAAATTTTTCTTTCACGTACTATTAAACATTGTGTGCGTATGTAAAACAAACAACGAAATCCAGTAAAATCCAAATACTGAGTATGGTTTTCAATTTTGAGTTCTTTGAAGCCTTCAGTTATAACATCTTTTCAAAATGGTAGAAAAGGAGAAAATGTTAAACTACTTGTGCTACAGAATGGCAGAAACTTTCCCGTATTAGTTTTCTATTTCCTTTGGTCTTCGCTAGCTATTCGGAATTGCCACATACTCTTTCTTGCCAGCTACCATCTATCACCGCCAAAAGTACATTTTTTTGTCATTTTCTTAATTTTTCGGTTTCCTATTGGTAGAACGAAAATATTAATTTTAGAATATTAAAGAACACAAAAACCTAGCCGTAAATGGCAATTTTCTTTTAAAAATAATGTGCCGTTAAAAAAAATTGCGTTTTAGGGCTACTAAAAATGCGAAATTTGAAACTCATATTCACAGAAAATTTTTGATTTTTCAAAATACTTTATTTGCAGTTATTTGAAGCACTTACACTCACAAATATAATAATGTTTACAAATTGCTGGTAATGTGAATATTAAAGATGTGAGAGCTCCTTTAAAAAAATTACATATGGGTAATTTTTGAAAAAAACAATAAAATAACTCAAAATAAACTTTACGTCATATTAAAGAGTGCCATTAGCACTATCCGATTGAAACGTTTGAAGAGATTTTTTTAGCCATTTATGAGAAAATGCCGTTTGAGCGTTTTTGAAAATGCGAAAAATTTGCTAGTTTTCACAGAAAACGGTTGTGTTTTCGAGAAACTTTACTTGACATTATTTAAAGCACATGTACTCGTAAATATAATAATGTAAACAATTCGCCGCTAATGTAAATATTAACGACGTGAGAAACAAATAAAAAAATTACATGTTTGCAATTTTTGAAAAATCAAAAGAATACAGCAATGTGGCGTTTATGTTATCTCATAGGGTACATTTAGCACTATCCCTACCAAAAGTTTAAAGAAAAAACTTGGAGCCGTTTTCGAGAAAATCTAGTTTTTGTAATTTTTTAAAATTGCACATATTGCACGCAATATTGCGCGAAAACTACTAAAATTTTCAATACAATGTACATGACCTTAAACAAAGAACTAACTTTGGAGAACACATTTTATTTGAAGGAAAAATCTCTATCTTCAATTTTGTAGTTGGAGAAAGACGCCGAAAAAAATTCAAAACTTTCACAATTTCCGAAAATTCAGAGTTATTCGTGAAAATCAGACCTATGCCATGTTAATAGGTGAATTTTACTCTATTCATACAAGAAATTAAAAGAAAAAAATTGTAGCCGTTTTGAGAAAATTTTTGAAAATGTCCGGGGAGCTTTATGTAAAGTACCCCCAAATTTTAAAGAATCGTTTTCAAAATTCCAAAGCTTTGACTAGAATCAGATCGACTAGGGAATATCCATTTTGGAACAAATCATACGAATGGTTTAGGCGCTATCAGTGTTCACAGACGGACAGACAGACGGACGTTTTCATTTCAATTTTTTTTTTTCGATGTCAAGGACCCACAAAAGAAGGTTTCTGGCTACACGACATGTTAGGGAATTTTTTTTCTTAATTTAGCAACTGGTTTTTAACCACTTTTTTCGTTATCACGGCCCAGCAATGAATTTTTTTCCGCCAAAAATTGGCCATTTTTTCGCGCAGCAATTCATAACTTTCCCTATACTACGTATATCACTCCGTGTATACGTACGTATGCGGGAAAGTAAAATCTCACGATAAGAAAGGCAATGATCATCCAAATTAGCTAAAAATCATTAGATAAATAAAATCTTTTTCCCAAATATTCATTCGTGAACTTTTTACTTTGAATCTTCACACTACTTTCATTTACTTCTTCATAATTTTTATTTCTATGCCACCTGAGTGTAAAATGTGATTCCTAACTACCGAAAAATGTTACCCTACGCTAAACATACCGACAGGAAATATTTCTCGCTGGAAACATCTCGCGGAATGCACGGTTCCATTAATACCTATTGCTTTCATTACAGTACAAAAACGCCACCCACACTTTTGACACTAGCTTGTTAGCTAGGTCCAATTCAGTTGCTGTCAATAGAAGAATTTTAGCAACCACATGCTCTGTTCGGTTGTTTCCGTGGTTTCTCCGATTAATACCAGGTGAATGACGGAACAGTACCCTAACAAACGGGCCACGGACCGAACGCGATTTCTCCTTCTCCTTCAATGTCCTTTCTTCCCCCTTACACACACACTCACATGCATTACACTACCACAAATGTCGGGGCTAAGATGGATTTGTCTCGGCTGAGGTGGTGCTACGCTGGAGGGAGATACCTGCTTGGGGAAATCCCCGTAAGACGACGTAGGTCGGCGCCGGATCTCGCCATCCAGTGGGGGGAAGTTCACCGCCACCTCTCGCGATAAAAACATGCACTACACTTCCAGGAGTATTGACTTTAGTAGTCGACGCGCCCGGAATCACTAATTAATCAAGACACCCACCTTCCCGTGCTACTGTTGCGATGTGCACTCTGGGATTCGATCACGCGTCCTCTCGAGTGCGGTGCCGTTGCAGGCGCTGCTCGCCTGCCACACAACCGTCCACAACCACCTCACCCCCGTCCCCACCGCCTCCCGCTCTTCTCACTCACTTTCACCCAACCTTTCTTGCTGCGTCGTTGCCGGCCCCTGGTCGCGCCTGCCCTGCAGCCTGCCCACGCAATCCGCTCCTCACCGCACGCTGCCTGCTCCTGCTTCTTGTTCCTGTCACTTCGCTTCTCAGTCATCACTCTGCGATTTCTTTTTAACCTATCCTTCTTGCGCATCTTGACTCCTCGACCCCACATTTTCTTTTCCCTGCTTCCCTTTCACCTTTCGTTAATTCTCCCTGAGCCTTTACTCTCCTCGCTACCATTTTGTCCCCGCTCGTATTCTGTCCCCGCTCGTATTCTGTCCCCGCTCGTATTCTGTCCCCGCTCGTATTCTGTCCCCG
This sequence comes from Acheta domesticus, assembly GCA_031308135.1. Classification (NCBI taxonomy): domain Eukaryota; kingdom Metazoa; phylum Arthropoda; class Insecta; order Orthoptera; family Gryllidae; genus Acheta; species Acheta domesticus. Next base: position 4,013,431 of record JAHLJT010009419.1, on the reverse strand, counting down.
CTCGTATTCTCTTCTCGTTCGTATTCTCTCCCCGCTCCTACTCTCTCCCAGCTACCATAGTCCCCCCGCTACTATACAATTCCCGCGTCTATACTCTCTCGGTTACCACACTCTTCACTGCTACTATTCTCTCCCCTCTACCATTCTATACTATCCCTTATCCTCTACTATCCCCTATGCTATTCCCTCTCCTATACTGTCCCCTCGCCTAGAAATAAATAAATAAATAATAAAAAATAAATAAATAATAAAAATAAATAATAATAAAAGTAAATAAATAAATAATAAAAATATATAAATAAATAAAAAATAAATAATAAAAAATAAATAAATAAATAATAAATGAAAATAAATAAAAAATAATAAATAAATGTCTTCATATATGCCCTATACTATCCCCGCCCCTATTCACTCCCCGCTCCTATACTCTTCCTGCTCCTATACTCTCCCAGCTCCCATACTTTCCCCGCTCCTATACTCTCCCCGCTCCTATACTATCCCCGCGCTTCCTATACTATCCCCGCGCTTATACTCTCCACGCTACCACGTCCTCACCTATACTCTCTCCGCTACTGTACTATCCCCGCTCCTGCATTCTCCCTGTTTTTTTTTCTCTCCCCGCTCCCAACTTCCCACCTCCAGCTCCCCGGTGCTGGTTGTCCCGCCCCCCTTTATCGCCCGCCCATCCGCCTTGCCCGCTCTGCGCCCGTCTGCTCCGCTCTGGCGTGAAATGCCTAGACGCATACCGCGCGTTCCGCGTCGCTGAAGCCTTCATGCCATCCGGCTACCTGCGCGCATGACTTGCCACCTCTCATCACCGCCACACGCGCAGAAATCCGCTTGTGCTCTGTATCTGTGAATCTATCACCATCCCTGCATCTTGTATTTCCGCACTTCGTTCTTTACAATAGGAAAGTAGGGGAAACCATACAGTTTGGTACACTTTAGCACATTTTTCACTTTTCAGAGGAGCAGAAATCATTATTTACATAAGAGAGAAAATAGGAATACGTTTATGAATAGCTTATTTATTACTTAAAACACGTGATAACTGAAAACAGTAAAAAAAAATCTTGCAACAATTCAACAATCATAAAAGTATTCAACAATGCTGAAAGGTTCAGTCATTGACCATATCCGACAGTTATGGCCATTATGGATACAGTTATTGGACACTTTCAAACTTTTAATAAGTTATGTCAAATGTTCTTGATGATCCATTGACAGTGATGGAGAAATGAGAACTTAAAACACGAAGTTTAACTTGTGTGTAATTTTGTTTCAATACTAGGTTGTCTCATGGCCTACAATAGTTTGATGATCGTCACTGTCTGGAACTCCAAACTGTTCATCTCCACTTCTCTGAGTCATCTTAACATATTGAAAAGAAATTATTTGTAGGAATGCGACGTATGGCAACAAAATATCACCTTTTTGTAAACATCGATGCTCAAAATTAAAATATCTATGTTAATAAGGCATCGCCTCAAAACTATCAATGTTTGTAGAACTGGATTAGAAACAATTAAGGTTTATTCATATTTAATTGAGATTTAACTGACAGAACGAAGTCCAAAATGATCAGAACAAATAACAAACTTTTTTGTCTGATTGGATAATCAAAAAATAGTGCAGACTTAATTTATTGACAAAAAGAAAGTAGATTTTATTTATTTTTCACCACTGCTTTGGCCTGAAGAACGTTCAGTTTATGGTTACCTGAAAATTATTATATATTTTCGTTAAGAGAGGTTTTTTATTAAAAAGTGTCAACCCACGCAAATCAACCACGCAAAATGATTCGGAAAATGAGCTTCAAAAAACTACGTTAATAAAATAGATGATTTTAAACAATATCCTTTTTTGGAAACAACGACATCGATGCCTAATCTTTAATTGGTGATGCAATTTCCGTGGAAAGAACTGTTACAACTCTTCCAATACAGAATCACAGAATAAGATATGATAACGTGAAGAATTTCTTTCAGAAAAAAATGATTGCTAGGACTTTTGCCCCAACCATCGTATTTCGGATGAGGTAATTAATTCTCTCGTGCACTAATCAACAATGCCTATTACAAAACTTTGCCTTTTGTCGCGAACTGAACCTTTGGTACTTATCACAACGATGTTGACCTAGCATTACTAGCTAGCTACTCACTACTGAGAACTCCGGACTCTTATCACTCAACTAAGAACCAGCAACTCATCAGCAATTGTATTTTTCTCACATTCTCCTAGGAAACCATCGCTTGTTGATTGGTCATATTTATCCTTACGACCAGCGGCGGTACGTAAACTTGTGTTAAGGAGAGGAAAGTCAAAGAAGACGATTACCTAAACTACTTGACATGACATATACGATAGCAAATTAGATTACATGGGAGGAGTTGCATTGGGATAAAATAAATTGACATCTTTTCCGTTTGCCCTTGGGGGTGTTTCTTCACTCAACCCGCAACCCACTTTCTTTCTCTAACTGCCCTGCCCAAACTGGTTGAGTCTTTGCTCTTGTTGCCCTTGATTGCGTTTGGCATAGTCTTTCTTCAACTACTAATCTAGTCACGTTCCGGGACCCGATTGTATAGTTGAAAGAGATACATATTAAAGTTAAAGATAGGAGGGGATCTTTCCTTTGCCTGTACAACTCATTAAAAAATCTATTCTCTTCCGTCCAGAGAAAACGCAGTGAGATATCAATTTACACTGAGGAGGAATGCCTATTAATTCATCCCGTGCGTTATTAGTTATTAATAAATTTCGTGTTGATTATGAGCGTGCGATGTTAAAACCTAGATGAAAGTAACTTTCTTCAGAGCTACCAATGTGTGCGGAGGAGTTTCCTTCCTTGAGACACCGCTGCTGGTTGTATTACAGGAACCCCACACAGCTTCCGAACCATTTCGAAAATTCGCCAATGCTTTCCGAATGGTATTTTTACATCGGGTCATATAATATAACGGTAAAATGCGACCGTATATTTCTGTAGAATTTGTTATTCGGTTCTGAGCGTTTCCAAGTGGGAGAGAGGATAGTGTCTTGGAATACGCGTCCAATCGTCAGGAAAAAGAGAAATCGATGTGAGAGCCTTGGAAATTATCGATCCTGATATGTCTTCCGAGACTTAAGTTTTCCGCAAGGATCTTCTGAACATAACTCGGTGAAGCCAACATAGAGATACGAGTTCCATTGCAAAGTCTCATTTTAAATCGTTACTTACGACACATCACTTCAACTACTTGGATAGGCATGCCTTTCTGGACAGAGAATTGTCAACATTCTGTGATTTGTCGCTGTTTCAAAGTGATCTAAGTATGATTTGTTCTACTCATTGATCGATTGGTTGGCTATTTAGTGTTTCCGAACGTGTCAACGGTTAGAGTCATAATTCCAGTAAGTATACTGCATGTTTTTATTACGGGAAGTGCTGTGATTTGGGTGATTCATGACATCGGACGCCAAGTGCTCGTAGGCAGGCGTGGTTCTCCCAGACAGAAATTTCCCACCATGGGGACAAGTTCTAAGCTGGCGGACTATTGTGGTTATGCCCTGAACCACCAAAGCTGGAATTATACTTCAAGTATTTTTAACTAATAATTATTTTGGATTTTCAAAATTTGAAAAATCTGATCGAGAACCTTAGTACCTGTAATTGAGAGATCCTGGGGTTCCAATCCCGACGATGAAAGGATTTTCAACAAGATAAAAGAGGTTAACTACTATGTGACCTATTTGGAAAGTACAGCCTCCCCCATGAAAAATAACAGCCTTAACTTTGTTGTCTACCCCTTTGATTTTCGCCGCACTACGTCACCGGTCGAACGCCGCTGTCTCGCTCGCTACCTGTTGCCCGTCGCTTCGCACCCATGAATGCCATTTGCGTGTAGCAGCGGTGCTTTTTAAAATTCAGGGCGTTCTCGCCGCACAGATTTGGCCCAACGATCCGATATTGGCTACTCAATGCTGCATGAAACACGCGCTGTCTTTAGTCGCAGTCATTACAAACCAGTACTTTGCATATATCACACACTTCGTGTGCTACGTGAGTTCGTGGGCATATGCGATGTGGTGCATCTGATCGTTGGAAAAAAAGAACGCGCGCGAAAAAGTCTTTGCAGTGTAGCCGTAGTTATCAGGTTTACGCTCTCTATGCAAACTAAACCAGGAGATCCGATACATGCTTTAAAAATGCTCGAATAATACCCTATTTGTGAGGCACACGAGATTATTTCGAGGATATTATACAGAAATGTTCTCTTTTAACCACTGAGTTTTTGTACTGTACTCTCATGGAAGTTAATGTAGTTGCCATTATTTTATTCTGACATATCTTGTCCTTAATAAAAAATAATCAACCAAGTGTCGAGAGCTAGAATACCACACTCCTGGACAGTTATCGAACGAAAAGCAATTATTTTCATTATTAATTAATATATAATAATTAATATATATAATAATTAATATATAAAATATATAGTATTTTTTTAAATATATGGTAAATATAAATTATATGAAATTCAACTTAACAGGAAATTTTGCGAAAGGCATGGGTATAATTGTATTAAGTTTTACGAAGAACGTACACCCAATTTTTAATATATTGCGTCATTTTAATTCCTCGTGCTTCTTGCTAGTTATGAAAGAAAACAATGTTCTTTCCTTAAAATACAAGACATAGACCACAATTACATATTCATACATTAGTTTTAAAATTAACAGTAAAGTAAATGTGCCTTATTGAATAAGTTACATCTATCTTCGGGAACTATTCCGTGTAAGTACCAAGCAGGCGGATATACGATATGTGACGGATAAAACAAACAGGACTCTTTGGTACGTCACCCTGTTTTGTTATTGTTTAATCTGTTCAAAAATAGCATTCTATTCTAAAAATAATTCTACATTTCCTCACCTCATACCTCACCTCACGTCTGCAAATTAACATCTCTCGACTATTCAGACTTAACGTCGATTCGACATGTCGCCCAAAACAACTAGCACTCCACATAAAAACGTGTATATTATTCCAAAATATTAATGAATCTCTCACGCTACTCCAAAAATCTTTCCCCCTCTCCATACCTATAGCTAATCATATAAACTCCATCGGTCTCCCAACACTTCATATCTCTATTACTTAGAAGAAAAACATGTTTCCCCTTGCCACTTTCCAATCTCCAGCTCCTCTACAGGAAACAGAAAACTAGCTCTATGACAAATCAAAACAGTTAAATAATTAAATGAACCACAAGACGGTAAAGAAGCAGTTCTATGAATGATGTTCATCTGAAGATACAAGCGACTCGCACAGCGCGGAAATAGATATTCCTAGGCCAGCCATGCCAAGGTTGCCTGTTGGTGTAGATGAGTGTCTTAGTTTTCCGGGTACGACTACTACTCCTTATTCCCATGAGTGAAGTGCATATTGCAGGCCGGGAAGTAGAGATTAAGCTCCCGACCTCTTTAACTGATTCGTGTGACAGTGAAGTGCTTGTGTGTGTGTGTAAGGAGAGTGAATACGCAATAGATGTGTAACCATCTGTAACGTGAGATTAGGGTGCCACTGTTTGCCTTGTTTTGATATGGGAAACCACGAAATACAATCAGAGCAGTAAATCGTTGGAATTCTCCTCCACACAGCCGGTGTATTTCTCCTTTATCCATTCAGCTCAAAAAATCCACCACGTCGGGACTCGTACCCTGGGACCTACCGGTCAGAGTCGCTGGAGTGGCAACAGTGGTTACCCTACGATGTCTCAACCGGTTTCATGTTACATGAAAGAAATTTTATCGAAGAATGATCGCGTCCATTTACTTAATGTCGTGCGATGTATGTGGAATTTTATACAGTTTCTGAGCCACTGCAGCGACATAAAGAAGTCACGTTAATAATATCAGCCAGTGCGTACTGGGGAGTGTTACGCCTGCCACAGTCATGGCTTGCGAGGTCTTATCCGCTTCATTTCCTTTACTTTCCCGTATACGGACGTATACACGGAGTAATATACGTAGTATTGGGAAAGTTATGTAATGCTGCGCGATAAAAACGGCGAATTTTCGTCAGAAAAAATTGCATTGCCGGGTCGTGCTAACGAAAACGTTGATAACTCCAATTACTAAATTAAGAAAAAAAATCCCTAACATGTGGTGTAGCCAGAATCCTGTTTTGTAAGTCTTTGGTACCAAAAAAACCAATTGAAAGCAAACGTCCGTCTGTCCGTCTGTCGGTCTGTCCGTCTGTCCGTCTGTCGGTCTGTCGGTCTGTCGGTCTGTCGGTCTGTCGGTCTGTCGGTCTGTCCGGTCTGTCGGTCTGTCGGTCTGTCGGTCTGTCGGTCTGTCGGTCTGTCGGTCTGTCGGTCTGTCGGTCTGTCGGTCTGTCGGTCGTGTCGGGTCTGTCGGTCTGTCGGTCTGTCGGTCTGTCGGTCTGTCGGTCTGTCGGTCTGTCGGTCTGTCGGTCTGTCGGTCTGTCGGTCTGTCGGTCTGTCGGTCTGTCGGTCTGTCCGTCTGTCCGTCTGTCGGTCTGTCCGTCTGTCGGTCTGTCCGTCTGTCCGTCTGTCCGTCTGTCCGTCTGTCCGTCTGTCCGTCTGTCCGTCTGTCCGTCTGTCCGTCTGTCCGTCTGTCCGTCTGTCCGTCTGTCCGTCTGTCCGTCTGTCCGTCTGTCCGTCTGTCCGGCTGTCCGGCTGTCCGGCTGTCCGGTGTATGTGAACAACACTAGCGCCTAAACTATGCACACGATTTTTTACAAATTGAAGAAACCCTTGTTTATTTAATTTATTGCTACTTGCTTAGCATTTCTGCCTTTCAAGGTTGTTAAATACATGTAGTTATTTCACTTTAGCTATAATCATCCTCTTGGCTAAACCAATGCACTTTCATTTGGTGATGTTCACTTCAAGAGATACTCAGATTCAAATTTGATTGAAGGTGTTGTATGGTTGTAATGGTTGTAGTATTTGACTGTTTGGGTTTTGAGGTTTGAAAAACTTGTTTCAGGTATCGTAAAATTATTCTGCAAGTCTGTTGGTGTGTCCAACTTAGTTTATCTGTGTGTAATGATGTCAGGTGTGGCGGGAAGTGTTTCGTAGAGATTTTTGGATGTTTTAATACGTAGTCAATTCAAACTTTTTTTCTACAAATTTTCAGCAAAATTAATAATATTCCATCTGCACTAATTTTGAATGAGGTAACATAATCCCCATCTTAAACGACTAAAACGTAAATTACCAAAACAATTGTTCGACCCTTCATAACCTCCTGTCGAATCTTATTTAACCACATGAGATAGATTTGTTCTTGAATGCTTGAGCTACATTTTTAGAGCTACTCATTTTCTATAATTAATATTGAAGTTTGTTCATCTTCTGCTGCTAATGGCCTAACTGGCCAAAGGCATGTAATTATTCAATAAAAACTGTGTAATGTATAAGAGTTTGATTTTTAGCTCTTGATTGTACTGGTTACTAATGAAAACATGGCAATTTTTGTATTACATTTATTTTGGATTTTCGTTACTTTCTGTTGAGAAAAAAATCAGCAGCGGTACAACCGCCCATGAGCTTTCTGACGTGACGAGATGATGTCGAACCTTGCAAGTGCGTTCGTCACAGGATAAGAGCTATTTTGTCCTGAGAACACGAGCATGTGCGCAGTAAATTAACTAGCGTACCCGTGAGAGAACTTCTCGCAGGCTATATCCCACCCTCGTTCCTTGTTTTTCTCATTTTGCATATTAAGCAAGTAATATATATTTTTCTTCAAGACCCTCTTATCCTCTGTGGACGTGTTGTATAGACTCCTTTGTAATTGATACAATTCAATAACACACTTGTCCAATACAAACTATTCTTATTTAACTTTATTATCGAGCTAAGAGGTACACCCTTGGTAATTCCAGTAGCATAGAATATCAAGTTATTATAATTTAACATACATTT